>KK114170.1:506095-523851 GCA_000611955.2 Stegodyphus mimosarum | reverse complement strand
GCTCACTCGCGTAAGTCCTTCATGGTGTTGCAATTTTCACAAACGTGAGTGTATTAAGAATATAATTTTAAATAAGCAGTAAAAATATTAAATAATTTAGTCCACATCTGTAGAAGTTTTAGGATTTTAAGTAAAAGAATATACTGAAAAAATGAAAACTGAGAAAAGCAGTTTAAAGAACGTAAACTGTCTAAATGGTCATTAAATCATTTCAAATTTCTTAAAAGTTTTATTACTGAATTTCAGTACATACGTATATAAAATAAAACCTAGTAATGTTTAATTGGTTAATATAAACATAAATTACGAGCTTTTGTTTAAAACCTCATCTGGCTGGAAATATTGAAAAAAAATCCTAAAATACAAGTAGAATTTTTCTTTACCTGTTTTTGTTCTTTAATACACGTTCAAAACAATTTCAATACATGAATTAATTATAACATATTTTCTAAAACACTTATAATCAATGTTAATAATATTAATTTGTCGTGTCATTCATTTTTTTTGCAAAGCAAAATTTGAAATTTTAACAAACACAAAACATTGTATTTAAAACCACTCAGCAGTATATATGATTTCCTTTCTCCTTTTAGCCATTTCTCCTCGCATATAAATTGTATTTTAAAATAATTTAGGTGTATTTTAATTAATTAAAGAGTTTAATGTTTGTTTCAGCACTATTTTAATAATACTACAGTCAGGAACTTGATCGCTTTTATTACATTACTTCTTTCTGTTCGAGTCTTATCACAAATAATTTCAATTTTTGAAAACGCATAGCAAACTTGACTAATAATACACATAGAAATATTTGCTAAGCTCTCTCTCTATATATACAGATATAACCTTGCCATTTTAAAGGTGAAGAAATTTTTTTCCCAGCTTCACGTTGTATTTAAATAAATCAGTTTATAAACATAAACAGAGTTTCCTGATACTTGCAGTGATATTTAATTACACTCCTTTTCATTTACATTGATTTTTAATAACTTACTGAAAAAGAATTAATAAGTTAAAAAAATAAAAACTGAGGGGGCGTGACATTTAAAGGGCTGTCAAAATATTTAAAAGCATTTTATACCATTTATTACCGTCAGATTATTTCAAAATTTCTCTTCAGTGTAGTAAGGGTATTTTTCTAGCAAGAAATTGAAAAACGGTAATTTCATCGATTTTTGGGTACCGAGTCTTAGATGCAAATGATATTTTGCTTTACATCGCCGTAATATCCGACTTAATGCGAATTCGAAGTTACGCGGTTCTCTGTTTTTCTTATTTTACGCATTTATACTCATAATTAATTTGCTTTTGAAATAGGCACTAATTTAAAAAATGCTAATAATACCTTACTCTGTCTATATATTAGAACTAGCTTTAAAGCAATAATATGCATCAAAGCACAATATTTTATTCTAATAGCTCTAAATTTCCATACCCCTCTTTAAAAATTGCACTTAAGTAAAAATTATGTTCAATGTAGTTAGTTCTACGCTTACATGCACAATGCTGTTATTCTTTCATACTTTAGTACGGCAAAGCTAGGAACTGACTCTGATAGCATTTATTTCTTCTTTTGTTTTCCACTTTATAATTATGAATTGTGTGCTCAAAGGGATTTATGAAATTTTAGATGCCACTGGAATTGAAATAACTTCATTTTAAATGGCAAGTTTATTTTATTACTATTTTGAACTGATATGTATGAAAAGTACGTTTTTTATTATACGTATACGTTTCTTTTAAACAAGTATTTTTTCCCTCTCTTTTCTTTATTGCGTTGTAAGGTTTATAATGCGTTTTCTAACCGTTATTTTAAGTTTTGTATCTTTCCTATCTTATTCTCATTTCAGCTTACAATTTCCTGCCAGAATGTGAATTCAGAAACGCAGAGAATGCAAATGAGAATGAGTACTATTTAAGTCGTGACTTAACCGACTTCAACAGACAGAGTCTGATTTCCTGACTAGCGCGCGTTTGCCTTCTAGCCACATCTCTCTTACTACGCTCGGCCATATCTAAGCCCTTGCTAGGCTTCGCCGATTCAATTAATACTTAGGGGTCAACTAGTTAGATTCTGATAGCTTCGGCTATATTTATTAAAGAACTTTAGTTAAGTTAATTTTAGTTCAAATTATTAGTATTTAAGTTTAAGCCCGAGTGGTGGCTTTATTGTAAAGTTCCAAGCAGGAACTGATTGTAAATATACTGGATAATAAAGGGTTTTAAACCCTTCTCAAGTCTCACCTGTTCTGTTCACACTTAAGCGATTATTCGCTTGTAAAGTGTTCATGGGGTTCTAAGTAAGAACTTGAGATTTAAAGAGTTAAACCCTACAGCGTAATTTCAGGTTTCTACGTAACATATTTTACATTTTTTTTTAAAGTGTTACACGAAACCATATCTAAGGTCTTGATACAGATATTCAAAGTAAACAACGTGTCAGGACTGAGTGTTCGGTGCATATTCTTGGCGAACATCTTCGCGAAAACTTTAAGTCCTGATCTTGAACAGGGAGCTGAATGCAGCTATGTTCTGTGGTAGAAAACTGTGGTTAAGTGGTAGAAGAACTGCACTTCAGAAGGATTTAAAATCCTCTTTTATTAAACCACAAATATATACAGCCACTTTCCAACTCGGGAGGGATGCAGAAAATAATGACCGCACTTGGGTCAAATAATTTAAACTAAAATTAAATAGAAAATTAAGTAACTGTTGCTCACAGAGCTATGCACGCGAGGTTGGCCTCTATGCTAAATGGTGCGTAGCAAGATTTAACTAATACTAACGCACTTAGATTTACTTCAATAAGTAATAGCGTAACAGCGCTACGGCTAAGAATTTAAATACTAGCTGGTCAGGCGAACGTCGAACAGAGTGGCAGTGGTCTGAGACTAAAAGCTCTCTCACACTGAGAGGTTCCTACCTCTCGTTTAAGTAGAATTTGGCTCCACTTCAAATTAGCATAAAGCTGAAACGCGAGCTTATTCTAACGGGAAGTTGAAATAAGAACAGATAGAAAAAGGCAAATTAAAATAAAACTTTGTCAGTTTAAACTAAAACCTTACAAACGTATTTTCCTTTTGAAAGCTTTCCTTAAGCATGGAAATAGAAAAAATTCCCACTGAGCAAGAATATTTCGGGAGTAATCACCATTTTGTTTCTTCTTAAGGATTTCCGACGCAGATAAATTTCTTCGAATATCGAATGAATGTTCTTTCTACGTCCTTCATTAGAAAGTCTGCCGTATTTTCTCAGTGTCTTCCGCACTTCTGCTCATCAATGGATATCCAAGTTGTAGCATTTGATATGTAACCAACCATATTTGAATTTGGAAAACTGCCCACACGTTTATGATTTACTCGAAGCATCATCTTTACAGGTTTGTCGAAGCATAACAAGGATCTCAGCTGCAGTTTTCCTTGACAAAAAGCAAAACTTCACATATATTCTTTGTTCTTTGTGGTCTCTCATATGGTAAGAGGAAGCGAGCAGGAAATCATACCACGTAAATTACGAAATGCTCGCTTGTACTGTTGTCATTCTAGATATGTCTGGGTAATGTAAACAAGCAGTCTTTGTAAAAGTGATATTAATTACACTATTATTACAGCATACAACTGTTATTTCAGCATAGTTGTTATTTCACTGTTATTTCAGCATAGCTAACGAAATAATTACATGCAATTTAAATGATATAGAGTATGCAAAAAGCTATAGGATGGATCCTAGAGTCTGTTACTTTAGAATAGGCGCTATTTCTTCCATGCCAGTTTACCTCATTGTTGTTTAAATGTATATATATATATATATATATATAAATATAGCGAAAAGTATGAAAAATCACCTGGACCTTCGTCGAGATTTGAAGCACAGACCTTTTACTGCGTGCTAACCACTTACACCCCGAGAACGCGAACGGAGGAATAATTCCTCGTGATGAAAAATCGCTTAGTTTAAAGAATAAAAAAAAAGGTGAAAAGGTTTGAAAATTAATATTTTACATTGCATATATGCAAAAAAATAAATTAGCATTATGTAACAGCACCAGTAACAGAAATGAAAGAAAAGGACTTTCGTAAGAGTCATTCTAACTCATAAGAAAAGCGTATTACAGAAAAGTTCAATAATTTCCACTGTCATCAAGGGCAGAAAGAAATCTGTTTAATTTTCATAATTTTTTTACATTTATTCCGTAATAATAATGTACATAGTATAGCCACTCCCATGTGGCTTAGTTTTCACACTTTTGATTACATTTTTAATTTAATTTTTAAATTTTTTTTACATAATTGTAATATATTTTATGCTATATGCGTGTGCAAGCAAGGCCAATCTTTTTTGCAGCATGGTGCAATCTTTGCGTCTCCTATGTTTTATCGCCTAGTACCTCTCTGAATTCTAAAAAATTTACCGCTCTTACATTTTGCCACCCGTGTAAGTGTATCTATATAACATTGTGCAGTTCTGATTTAAATATCTTAAAAATTATACAATGAAAAAGCAATATGCTTCAGTGCACCAGTATCTGCGCCACTACTACAGGCTGGGAGTACAAGTAACAATGACAAAATAGGAATCGCATATAAAATTAGATGGTTCGCAATTCTCATGCAACATTTATAAAACGCGTAGAGTACCCAAAGTTCCATAAATAAAAGCTCTGGTTTTCAAATATCAAAGGAAATCACTTCAGGCAAAAGACAGAAACAAATATATAGCAGCAAGATTACAAGTAAAATTTATGCAATATGTTCATAGTAATCAAGCTTTTATTTTTAGTCCAAAGGGGCTTTGTCCCTGAAGGACTATTGTTTTCGTTTTCCGATTTCCCGTCGGAAACATTAAAAGTCTGTATCACTTTTCGAACTGTTGCCACAAAATATTGCAGCCCTGTATTATATTTAAAGAAATTAAATAATGAAGAATGTGCATAAATGTATGTATGTTTCTCGCATTGTGATAAAACGACGGTACCTAAAGCCATCGAATTTCGAATGCCGTCGTCCTGCTGCGAATATGGGCATCTGGAAGCCCAAATTTGAAATTTGGAATTTGTTTTATTAACGATTTCATATTTTGTAAAACTTTAACGAATTTTTGATGAACAAACTCGAGGATTTCAAAGCGGGCAATGGCAACGTTGTACAGAAAAAAACATTTTTATCTGCAGCCCGTGAGACTGTGTATCGGAAATTCTAAAGATATGCTCAGTTTAAAATTATTTTGCGATATTGTTCTTTAAGTGAATTTTATGGTTTAAATGCGAAGAACATGATATTCAATAAATAAAAGTAACATACAAAATGTTTAAAAAACGCCCCTTTGGACGTAATTTAAAATCTGAAACCTTTCAGATTTTTTTTTTATTAAAATTATTTTAAAGTATGAAAGATGACACTTTTCCTCTCGTCTTTTTATAATTTTGTTAATTTAACATATTTCCCCAAATTATTATTACAACAGTAAAATGCCTTTAGGAATAAGGGAATAGAAATATTTATCTGGTATCTAATTCAATACAAGAACAGAGAATAAATGTTCAAAAACATTTTGCTGCAATGTTTTGCAATGCAGTTTTCGCGATTGCAGCAAGCATTTTCTATCACATAAAAGCTGAAGAAGATTTGTAATCAATAGCCTTTTAATATTAATGAAAAAAGTCTATAAAATAACAATTTCTACGCGTTGAGAAATATCATTATTTGATAGACACTCAAAAGCGTTGGCGTTAATCCTCTAGAAATCTTTTCTCATTATGTGATCTGCGGACCGCAAGTGACAGTTGAATTCGGACCTTGTGGTTTTCATCGATTTACAAAAATGACACACACACGCAAAAAAGGGGGCAGGGAGGAAGGAAAAAAGAAAAATCAAATAAAAAGCGTATACCTCACTGCAGCTGAAATATCTCAGAATTTCGAAATCCTACATGGCAATCGTCTATCAAGTTTTCTCGCAAGAATGACATCTTATGGAAATTTATTATCGGTTACAATGCCTACAAACGTTTGATTTTAGAATTAGCAACAAAAGAGGGATTTATAGCACTATGACTATGGTGCTACTTATCATCATACATTCAAACATTGAACAGCAATGTAAGCACCGGCAGGCTCAACTACTTGATTAACCTGAGTACCTATACTTAATTAATTTTTTATTAAATCAAATCAAGATTATCCCCGCTCTGATAACCTCGAATTATTAAAAACAAACATAAATTTTCTACTATTAATTTAATTAATAGGAATATAAAATTAAATGAATTTTAATCATCTGTATTTTTAAAATATTAGTTAATTGGTAACATATGCTAAACAATTGCTTTCGAAAGGGGCAAGATTAAGATGGTCCTCAGAACATTATAGTCTATAAGAATGATCCCACTTGAAGAACGTTCGAGGAACTCTGATGTAGTAGGTTCAAGACATTTTCCTGAAAATGAGCAATAAAATACACTAGTATATTTTCAAAGTTAATAAAGTATTGCCACTGAGATTCTTTACATTTCAAAAATGGAGAATGAAAAGAGAAAATAGCAATTTATCACGAAGTATGGGAAAAGTTGGAAATTTCCAAAATAGTTTAATCCTTATCAATGCAATAACCATAAACTATCAAAAGTCACGAATCGTAAATCATGACATTAGGATGCTTATCCTACGCCAGCGTGTCCCCAAAATTTTAACATTGTCATCCACGTGCATGACGTTGGTCGGGGGGAAGGAAAAAAGAGAGGGGGAGGAAGAAAGAAAAAAAATCTAAAGAAAAAATAATATAATAAATATAACAAATAAAAAGAATGCAAAATTATTAATAATTAATAAACAATTATAAATCAATCTGTATAATTACAGAGCAAAATAGAAAATTTCAATAAAAATAAAAAGCTTCAATAAAAATTCTCAAAGCCTCAGCTCATAAAACTCGCTCCCCCACTTCGAAAAAAATTATTCTTGACAAACATAGAAATGCGCCAATAAAAATTATGAAGGGATAAAGTTCTGATACATCATAAACTGCATTTAACATAGAAATCGCAACGGAATCCTTTCAAGCAACTTCAAAAACTATAACAGTTGATCTTAATAACTGGTTAAAAATGTAACATTTTATTTCGCGCTTAAACAAAATATTGTAATATATTCATTAAATGTGCATTTTCGTTCCAATTAATCAAGTTTTCGTAACCTCCTTTAATTTTTTTAGATCAATTTTACAAAAAAAAAAAAAAAACTCTTACTTTTGTGAGTTCCCAAAATGGTTTCAAGGGAGTTTTATCTAGACAGAAAATTTTCGCCAGTATTTTAGGATTTTACTAACGAAATTTTATCAAGTTTTTTTATACATTTTAATAATAATTTTCAGTTATTAAATTATCAAAGTGGTGAAATTTATATCAGAAATTTTTTCCCTGATCATCTTGTCTTTAAAACTAACCGTCATACAAATTTACACTAACAATAATAATAAGCAAAAGCTAAAAGCAAAATTAATTGCAACGTATAAACTTTAAAACAACGAAATAATAACTAATAACACTTCTTCGAGATCATGCTCACCTTGTGCAAGCCAAGCCTATAACCATTACCGGAATTAGCAACGAAAGAAATCCTTACCTGCTTTCGGTTCCTGGGGCCTTTGGACAGACCGACTTGAGCTGAAAGTTAAAACAAAAATCATGTCGTCCGTTTTCATCTCACTTTCTTACTCGAGCTCACCTAATTGGCTCATAAAAGACAGGTGTTCCTCAAGAATCCCGCAGAGACACTTTCAACAAGTTGTAAGAGAGTTTTATGAGTTTTGCTTTATGCATTGGAGAATCGTTTTAAGAGTTTGGGCCCCTGGGGTACAAACTGTGTGAGAAGTAAATTAGATCCAAAATATTCCCCACACCCCTCCCAAAATCTATTGGCCAGACGCAAGCCTGACGTACGACTTGTTCTCCTAAAACTCATTTTTCGCTGTCAAGTAAGACTCCGTTTCCTAACCAGGATTAGGTTTCCCGAACGCCGACATCTGTTTCTCTGGATGTCACGGTCTGGAAAGGGGGAAATATACCACCAACCTTCTTTTGCAGTTATTAACGTACAGTTCTTTTTGGAAACAGAAAACTTATTAGCTGTATGTTACAGGACTGTGGCAAACACAGTTTCACATAATATAAATTATGCTGAGACATTCGTTCTTAAATCGGTATACGAACCCAAGATCTAGTTTATTTTCATGGGATTCCAAAACAGGGTTCATTTTTTAATTGATAAAATCCTGAAGTAGGTATACATAATTACGAGTGAATTTACATTGTCTACTGTCTGTTGATATTCTCTAGTTTCAAATGCTCTGTGTCATCCTATATACTGTATTGCAAAAATTTTTATTCATTTTATATTTTCATAATTAAAGAAGTTTAATTTGCTCCTAACAAAGCACGAGTGATTATTACAGGAACATAAAGAATTGTGGTGGCATAAACACTGATAAAAAAATGACTAATTTCCGCTCGAAACTAAAAGAAAACGAGTTTTAACCACTGTGATTAAATTAAAGAGAATGTAATTGATTTCCCTTGATGTTGCTTCTTTGTCCCTAAAGAAGTAATTTCGAAACTATTATTCTTTACTGTTTACAACTTTCCTTCCTTTCATACCTGTTTGTTTAACTGTATTAAGAATTCGTTTAGCTTCATTAACGTTACTGTCTTTCTGGTTTCCCATTTTCCTGCCAGAATGTAAATTTCTAGTTGGCGTTTATTCAAATGAGGTAGAAAGAAAAGGTTTTAAACGGCAGAATCAGAGCGTGTTCCGCGGGCTGAAGGACACGTTTGCTAATTCATTCCCTTGAAAGCAGTATTCTGCGAAGTTGCGTTATTCTCGGCATTAGGCTTGTCACGCCGACTTTAGGTCAGAGCCAATTTACACGTTCTCTGTCTGTGTAGGCGTTGGAGTAACTTACATGTACTTATTAGTTAAACAAATTAGTTATTTTTGTTTTCAGTCATAAATGCTGGCTGTTCTGTAAGCACCAGCAATGCCATCTGTAAGCACGAGCGGTGCCATCCCTCTGCCATTTCTTTTGAGTTAAATAAAAGGGTCTTTTACACCCTTTCTCAGTCTCTGTGGTATTTTACAAGACATAGTGATAATTCCCTTTTAGTCTTGAGAGTTTTCGTATATTTTGATGCTACTAAAGAACTTGAAAATTCCTAGCTGAAAAGTGCATTTTTCTTTCTGTTTTGTCCTTTCTTTAAGAATAGGTCCTAATGTGACGGTGAGAAGCTGGTGACCTTTGGGCCGCTACGGCTCGTAGCAAGATTAACACAATGTACTGCTTCGTGCTACTCTCGCCCTTACCTATCACATTACAGGAAATGAACCAGCGAATAGTTGCAACAATATGTATCTGACTACTGCACTTCCATTACATGTATGAAATGAAAATTTTTTATGTATGCCAGTTAATGATGTATGCCAGCTAATGAGGAATGCATGTATAAAATGTCTGATAAGCAAAGTTTCATCTTTCCATATGCCAATGCTGCCATTTTAACTTTCTTTTCGCATCTGGCGAAAAAGCTGTTATGTTAATTTTAAATATTTTATGTATGAGTATACATACATGTACTTAATTAACGTACGGAAAATTACCAAAACATATTGTACAGCCCTCAGCCTGTATTTTTAACTACTCATTGTCTGTGCAAAAATAAAATTAGGTTCAAGCTTAGATTTATGTTTTCTTTCGCGGGTAAGTTGTTTTCCTTTTAAAGAAGTAGCTTATCCCTTTTCTTCAAAAAGAAAAAAAAAAATCTATCAATCCCATAATCATCTCTTAATTTTGCATGGTTAGCAAACTTTATACGATATGTCCAGAATGCGCATTACATAAATACGATCACGTATATGGAAAAAATCATTTGGAGTTTTGCATTGTTCGTTCCAGCGGTTATCAGGCTTCCACACCAACTCGGAAGATAATAACAGGAATGTTTGTTTGGTTCTTATCACGAATAAAAAGCTTAATACATTGCCGTTCTGGAGAACTTTCCAGGAAATCCGATCTCGTAATATTCTGATGCAATGTGGAATGCATCCCTAGCTTAACATTTGTCTCAGCAGGGGTCTTTTCTTTTACCAGGCTCTTGGAATGCTCGTCTTTCATCAGTCGCTTGTCATTCGTGCACATGTCCGGTGTGTCTCTCCCCTTTCTGGCTTCAGAGCTAGAAGAAGAGTGGACAAGAATCTCGACATACCCGCGTCGCTGAAGATAAGACAACCAGACTCGGTAACGACATCCTTATTAGGTTCTTGTTTTGACGGGAAGCTTTTTAAGCTACTGGAATTCGCTAACAGACTGATTATTGATTGCTGTCTCGATTCTAGTTGAAAATGGAAGGCAGGACTCAGTCGCATTTCGTCGATCGTATTCAAGATTGCAAATGTGTAACTAATTGCATTTGGCTGATGGTATTCAAGATTTAAATCTTGTACCATTATATGCTTAAAGAAGTAATATATCATTTACACAATTTTCCTGCATCTATTAACGTGTAGATGCCTTGACGGAAAACTTGGTAATTTATTTGTGCTTATCTATCTGATCTAATTTAGCGTTCCAGTTTTAATATTAATTAGTAATTATATTTCTGCTTTGGGACAGCATTATGGTTGTCTTGTGTCGATAACTGCTTCGCTTTTGGGCACAAACTAAGATGTAACCACTAACATTACTTTGTAACTCTAAATGCTACGCTGATACTAAATAACAAATTTCAACACACGCTTTTTCCGCTTAAATTTCAGTGCTTAAAAGTTCAATGAATTTCAAGACACTATGCAAGAGGCTTATATGTCATTTATTGAGAGAAGCCAAGATACGAAATGATGTCCTGGAAAATTTCAAAGTCCTCCAAATGATTCAAATTCCAAATCTTAAACGTATTTTCTCTGTACATGTATATATTTATGTAGCAACATTATGCTTATCTTATTTGTTTCCTTTTATATTCATATAAAGGAAAGAAAACACGTACAGTCTAATAACAAACAGAAGTAAATTTACAGCTGAAAGAATGGAACGTTTCATAAAGTTGAAATGAAGTCACGATAGCATTTTAGTTTCTCTCTTACAGAAAAATTACCATTTCTCAAACTGTTAGGATTTTAAAAGTCTGATAATGCTATTAGGTTTCTACGTTCAGTTTAGTTCGTATTTCATTATTATTATTATTACTACTACTATTATTACTACTCACCCAAAAGGGTCTACCAGTCTCGAAATGGGATTTTGCGTAGAATCACTAAAAGGTCCGACTTATAACTTTTCAGGTTAAAAACGGCTTAAAAACGCTTATCATTTTTCAGATTGTTGCCACCAAATATTATCGCCCTGTATCATTTTTAAAGAAATTAGATAATGAAGAATCTGCAAGTATAAACGTATGTGTTCTCGCATTGTGAAAAAAACGACGTTACTTACAGCAATCAAACTTAAAGTTAAATAATGAGGAATTTGCTTGAATGTCTGTATATTTCTCATATTGTGAAAAAACAACAATATCTAGGGCCATCAAATTTTGAATAACGTAATCATCCACCTGAATATGGCCACCTGGAAGTCCGACTTTGGAATGTGGAATTTGTTTTATAATTTATTTCATATTTTTCAAAAAATTTTATACAAGATGTTTCTGTAATTACAGTAAAAATCGTGTAAAAAATGAGCGAACAGCCTTAGTATTCAAAATCTAAGGCAAACTAAAGTGGCCTTTATTGCTCATTGAAATAATGATTGTCTGAAATAGGAAAACAAGCTGTTTGGCGAATTAATCCCTTGCTTGGTGACATTTATCTGTTAAAAGGTAATTTTCATAACCAATTCGATTACTTCCCTCCTTTATTTCAGTTTTAAAAAAAATATTCTATAGTATTTTGATTATATAAAACGAATTGTTGATCACAATAAGCAACGCATTTTTCGCGCTTTCGTACGCAAACGGACGGAACTTTGGCAATTCGATAACAATATCCGAATAATAATGTTAACCGCGTCGATAAAAACATGCTTTACAGGATCAAGACTGGAGACGTTAGAAGCAAGTGGTTCGGTTATCTATCTATATATATAAAGAAGAAAGTATGTTAGTTTGTCCTCTAATAACTCAGTCACTGCTATAGCTATGGTCACCAAACTTTCTATAGCTCTTTTCTGAGTTTTAGAAAAGGACGATGTCCAATTTTTTCCAAATAAAAAAAGAGATAGCTAAAATCAGAGATATTAATTAAAGACTCAGAAAAAATATAATTTTTCGCGCTGAACCTGTTGAGTGATAATAGTCTCGCAAGCTGGAGATGAAAATATGCTTTATTTCGATCGCTGCTACCATTGTTAGCTTTCAAATCCTAAAGTTTGTTAAGAAAAAATTTCGAAGTTTTACGGTAAAATAAAATAGCTTTGCGAAACATTAAATACATAACTCCCGACTCGCGAGGAAAAAAATTCGCGGGAAGCCATTTCGACTGTTTCCATCTTCCTACGACTTTAATCAGTCGAGATACTAATTAAAAACTCTAAAAATGCTAATTTTCGCACTCATTTTTCCCAGTGGCAACAGTCTGCTTGTTGAGATAAAAATGCTTCATTTCTTTATTATATTTAAGTGTTGCTACCGCTGTCTTTCAAATCGTAGAGTTTGTTAATCAAAAATTTGTAAATTTTACAAAATCTATACATATAAAGAAGCATGTCTGTTAGTTTGTTTGTTTGTTTGTTCGCGTTATTCATTTCTCATCAATTATGACCAATTTTTTTCCCCATTTAATCGACTAAAATTGAATATAGGTGAAATATTGGATAGAACCTGAGCTTTTAGACCATTTAATTAGAAAGACGAAGATCATTAAAAACTTTATGCCATTGTTGCTGATATAATGAAAGAGCTTATTTTTCTATCGAATTTTTTATGTGGGTTCCATATCACATCAGAGTGAAAAATGTATGACTATGAATCATATTTTTTGCATCATTATTAGAGGAGGATTGCAGAGGTATCGTTTTCCTTGTTGTTAGATGCATTACTCTCAATGTAAGATAACTGTCTTCGGGTACTTCCGCTAGTTTTGCATAAAATGTTTCAGATATCTTGACTATTCCAAAAAACTTCTTCAATTTCAATAAACTGGCCTGCAAAGTAAATGAAATTTCAGCTGTACCATACTCAGAAGCAGCCAAAGTGGCGTATTTGAATCATCAACTTCATATATCTAAGCAGAAATCATTTAGTTTCTTTGAATGATCTGCGAATATTAAATATTTTTAAATAAATAAAAAATTTAAAAAAAAAAATAAAAATTTTAAATTACGTCCAAAGGCGCGTTTTTTTAACGTTTCGTGTGCTACCATTTTTTTATTAAATATCATGTACTACGTACTCAAACCATAAAATTCAGTTCAAAATCAATATCGCAAAATCATTTTAAAATGAACATATCTTTAGAATTTCCGTAAGTCTCGTGCGCTGAGATAAAAATGTTTTTTTTTTTCGTACAGTGTTGCCATTGCTCGCTTTGAAATCATTTAGTTTGTTAATCAGAAATTCGTTGAAATGTTACAAAACATAAAATCGATAATAAAGCAAATTTCAAATTCAAAATTAGGGCTTCCAGATGCCCATATTCGCAGTAGGATTACGTCATTCAAAATTCGATGGCTCTAATGCGAGAAACATGCATACATTTATGCAGATTTTTCATTTTTAAAATTTAATGCAGAGCGATAACATTTAGTGGCAACAATTTGAAAAGTGAAACGGGCATTCAGAGTGAATCGACGCAAAACCGCAAAACGAAAGTAATAGTCCTTTGGGACTAAATCCCTTTGGACTAATAAAAGCAAATCTTTGTTTTAATAAATAAATAAAAGCAAATTTTTGTTTCAATAAATAAATAAAAGCAAATTTTTGTTTCAATAAATAAATAAAAGCAAATTTTTGTTTCAATAAATAAATAAAAGCAAATTTTTGTTTCAAAATCAGTAGGCCGAGATTAGCAAAAGGAATTAAATTATCTTTGATTTTGAAGTTGTATAAATAATAGCATTCTCTGAAATCTTCACCTTACTATTTAAGTCACTGATAATGAGATAAGTAAAACCATGCAATTCCATTACAAAAAATAAATATTTGAAATTAATGAAAAGATAAATACTCTACTAATTACCGTGAATAGTTAGAAAAAATATTTAACGACCAAATGAAGTAATTCAACTTAAAAAACACAAATAAACAGAGAATTTACTACTGACTAAGATTTCCTTGGAAAACAGCCCAGCTTTCAATTCAACGCTTTGCAAAATTTGGGCTGAGTTCCAACGAAACAGTCTACAATAAATCTGATGTTTATTTGGAGTAAATTTTACTCTGACTACATCATTTATAGATTAAACCGATTACTTACTTTCCTCATAATAAATTTAGGAAATAGTTACATCAATAGCAATGCAATATATTGTTCTACTTTCACTAAAACATGAACATATTTCAACTATACAAAAGGATATTATGACATATTATGCAAATGGATAGAATAACAGTTTTAATATGATTTAAAAAAAAGTAAAATTAAAACTTTTAATAATCAAAATAGTATTTACATAATAAATACTTCTAATATTTTGAAAAATTTTTGCTTTTTCTTCCCCTTTCCCTCTGAATGTGAGAAACATAAAATTAAACACACATATACAAAAAATACTTAATATATATAAAGCAAAAGAGTTATTAAAGACTTTAAAATAAAATAACTGATTTAAATTGAGTTTTTGCTCTGAGTAATCAAAATTCCCTACAAGAAATGAAACAGAATTCATAAAGTGTCTCAAACATTAAATTTTAGATTTTTTTAAATATTTCTCACAGTTCAAAAAGATAAAAGTGATCAGTTAATGTACATGAAATGCAAATTAAAATCAAAATTCGCATTCATTAAATTAAATTACTCATTTTTTTCTTCTTTTGAAAACCAGCGAATAATAGAAAGAATTTTTCGAGCATAAAATTTATTAAATTTTGAATAAAATAAGTAATTAAAATTCTATGTTGAAGTTAATGTAAGTGAAAAATTGTGACTGAATTATACAGAAAACATGATGAAAACTATAATTAATTATTAAAGCATTAGAAATGAAAATTATTAATAGTTCAGAGGTTGATTAACATGAGAATAAGGACAGCCCATTGCTGTTAACTTGCAGTGCCGCCAATAGATGGCGACGCCAGCGTAGCACTAAAGTTATATTGCTTTCCCGAAAAATTATAGCGTCATGCTATATTTTGGTGGCGCCATCTATCGTTGCAAATGCTAATTTAACCGAATAGAGAAACCCCGATTTGCATTAATCCAGTAATTATTAACGCACCTTCACATCAAATAATTTTTCTGCTTAGTTTTGTTATCCAGTTTAAGAAATTTTACTGTGATTATATATAAAAATGTATTATATACATAATCACTATAATATATAAATGTAAATCAAATATAAAGTAATCACTATAAAAGTTTCCAAACAAAATTCCTTTTACTCATTTATGCAGACAAGTTTTTTATTTTTATCTCACTATAATTATAGGTGTCAAGAATTACATTTGCTTTCTCTCGCTTTCTTATTTCTTATATTTATTTATTGCAAATTATTCTTATGACTGACTAGTTTATTGATATGTGATTTATTAATATAAAATAATAGATTATTTAATTGAAAATTAAGAAAATGCAAACAACATTTACATAATGCGATGTAAGCGTACATTGTAAGTCTTAAAATTATAGTTTGATAATTTGTTCTAAACAATAGCTCTTAAAGTTTAAGAAAAAATTGCATTTTTTTTGGGGGGGAAGGGACTACATTTTAATTTTAGATCAAATCATAATTCCATATTTCCTCAGTATGCCTGATATGAAATGTTTCTTAAAGTGCGCGGCTGATATGGAAACTCTCTTGCGTTGCCTTTGGGAAAAATATTCTGAGAGAAACGCTACTCTTGTATTACTATTCAAACATTTTGCATTATAAAGCTTATCACAAAAGCGGGAATAAAGATGATTCTAGAAATTTACAGAAGAAAGTATAATGTTTAGTACAGAAATACTATTTTGTATATATTTGGTAAACGGAATAGTGCATTAAATGCATGTATCATTGTACATTTAGGAATTTTAGTCATGTATATTGGTAAAACTGAGCTGTAAATATTAGTTTCATATACTTAGGGGAAAAGGGTAGTGTGTAAGTAAACATTTATAAATTTAAGAATGAACCAAAAATTTTAGGCATATTAAAAATTTACTATGCAAAATGATCTATTCCATGAAATGTGAAAAATCTAGAAGCAGTTAACAAATCTAAAAGCAGTTAACAAAAATCATCAGCCCAAATAAAATAGCAAAGTTGTGCTTCCTAATACGTAGTTTTCATATCGTAAATACTTTACTAAGAAGTTACTAATGTTAAAAAGCTGTACTTGCAAATAATAAAAAGTTAAACTCGTTGCAGGGCTAGTATGTTTCCCCCGCCAGAGGAATTAATTGTGCTTTTAACCAGTCAACTTCATTCTAAGCCTTATTATCATTAATATTCTGGCTAATGACATTTCAAGGATTATTTGTAAAAAAATATAGTTTGCGAATATTTCTCTTTTCGGTGTCTCATGAAATACAAAAATTTAAAGCAGTATTTTCGCCATATATATATATGTATTTTTTTTATTACTGAAAAGGTAAGAATGTGCCAGTTCAAGCAAAAATAAAACTGTGTAACGTGTATAAAGAAGCTCTAGCCTGAGAACGGCAATGCTAAAAATTGTTCGTAAAATTTCTTTCCAGCAATCTGAACTATGAAGATGCACCACGTTCCTGCCACTTGAAAATAATGAAAACAAATTAAACGCATACGCTGAAGCAAACCGTCAAATAACAACACGAGAAATCCCGAAGAGATTTAATTTCCCAAACTGAACCGTTTACAATCACGTTAAAATTTCCTTTCACTGCCGCCAATCAGAAACACTGAGTGGCAGCACTGTAATCACAGCGAATTCTTATATTCTACGCGCACGTGAGCGATTATGATTAGAGTTTCTACGTGTTTCTAGAAAACCACGCAGTCAAAGTTCAGGAATGTTTCAGCCATGCCTTAATGTCACAAGGTCAAACATTTCGTTGCACGTGAGTATAAAACAGCGCACAGCCAACACCGTCTAAGAAGAAGATCTAGTATGTGTTGGCCCAGCGGACATACAGACTAGCTACAGAACCCTATATACCGATAAGCCTTCTTCCTTGTCTTAGCAAACTGATGGAAGCAGTGAGCCTGACTAGAGACTAGTAAGGAAACATCTAGATGAAAACAATATCCTCATCCAATAACAGTTTGGTTTTCGAAGAAACTTATCTACATCCTATCAGCTACGTAGAGTTGTTTAGCATACTTCTGAAGGCCTGCAAAACAAGAAATTCACATGAGACCTATTTATTGACATAGCCAAAAGCCTTCGATTGCATTTGGATGGATGCCTTTGTTTACAAAATACACAATTTGGACTTCCCAAACTACATTACACACATAATTAAGTCCTACCTAACAAATAGACACTTTGTTGTTTACATTTCAAACACATATGCTGCCAGCAGAGCTATTTTAGCAGGGTACCACAGGTGTCCCTATTGGGCCCCACATTATCTAACATTTATGTGAACGGCATT
>KK114170.1:487397-506082 GCA_000611955.2 Stegodyphus mimosarum | reverse complement strand
ATTCCTTGCACATCCAACACTACGTTTGCAACGTACGCTGATGACACAGCGATCTGCACAAAAGGCGTTTCTAACTTCAGGCATTCAACATCTTCAAAACCACATACAAGCACTACAGACCTAGCTGAAATAATGGAAAATCCAAGTAAACGTTGATAAAACTATTGCAATAATGTGTACGAGAAAGAAAAACATGGACAGTCATCTTCAGTTTTATGAAAACACTCTGTCCTGGGCTAAGTCCACACGTGCTATTATTCAGAAGGTTCAAGTAAAGCTAAACTTGTAGAGACATTAGGTTATTTCGGAATCAGGTGAGATGAAAAATGAGCCACGCTTTCGCCGGGAATCGAGCCACGGACCTCTCGGTTACGCATCGAGCATGCAGACCACTACACCACGAAGGCGTGCGAAGAAGGCGGGAGAAATACCTTATATGCTCCCCCTTTTAAAGGGCGACTGGGGTTTTGGGGGACCCAATCGCCAAATCGCGGTGGTGGAGAATCACCATCCACCACCTTTTTAGTTCGGGCGCCAGTGTAGAGACATTAGGTTATTTCGGAATCAGGTGAGATGAAAAATGAGCAACGCCTTCGCCGGGAATCGAACCACGGACCTCTCGGTTACGCGTCGAGCGGCAGACCACTACACCACGAAGGCGTGCGAAGAAGGCGGGAGAAATACCTTATAAACTCTGTGCCTTAATTGCTAGAAACAGCTTTCTATCTATAGATAACAAGTTACTCATTTATAAATACACTTTTCGTTATGCTATGTTATGCCTGTCCAGTCTGAGTTTACTCTTGTCGAACAAACAGAAAACAGTTACAAACAGAGCAGGACTCTTCTACGTCAAATTACTAACGTACCTTGGTAGGTGCGAAACAATGTTATCCACGAGGAATTGAATATTGTACAATTCCGCCCTTTCTATTACCACTGGGTAAGAAAATTCCATGTTTAAATGAGAAATATCTCAAACTCTGAAATCAGAATTTGCAGTATCATCTAGTATAATTACAATAGTATCATTAACAAAAAACAAAAGAAAAGCCCCGATGGCAATTGTAAACCCCAGCATTGTGATGGAAAACTAATGTGTTACGTATTGTCCCTGAACGTATTATAAATTTTACTAGTGCTGTATGATTAGAATTTATCTTGTGAATTATGCACCCATCAAACAAAGATACCCAGAGTTCATCAGCTGAAAAGATGCAGTTTTTCACTACGGTAATGCGAAACCTCAAACAAATTTGGTAGCTCGCCAGAAGCTGCTACGGTTTGTTGGAATGCACTATCATACAAACAATATTCGCCAAATCTGGCAGCTTCAAATTATCACTTGTTCTGGTTTGTACAAAATTTCATAAATGATAAAGTATCCACTTAAACTGATGTCAAAAATTACTTAAATCAGTTTTTTATGAGCAAAGATCAGACTGCGGAATCCTGTTACTTCCAGAAAAATGCAAAGATATTGAACCAAAATAGTCAGTAGGTAATTCAATAAAACATAAAATATTTATATATTATTAGAAATAACCCCTCCCAGAAGAAAAACTGAAATTACTTTCCCAAGCAACTTAACATTTCCTGTAAAAAAAGTTGAAAGTTGTGCATTTTTTCCCCATCAACTTTCAAAAAGTTAGATAGATAAATATTTAGATTATATAACTTCAGATTTATTTAGAAACTATCAATGAACATTAAAATTCATTAGGATTTAGTGGTAACATAAAGAACATTAAGATTTAGTGGTAATCAGAAAACACTAAGCCGTAATAAAGGAAAGTTCCAAGTCGCATTTTTCTGCCAAGCAGGAGTTACAAAAACGGGTTCGAAAACGTATGTGATACAAAATATGCGTATATTTTTTCAATGTTTTCATAGTGTTGAAAAGTAAACTCTGGAAAAATAGCTCTGGGTGGTCCTTAGTTTCTCTACGATAAAACGTTCCTTCACCAAATATTTCTGCCAGACGAAGATGAGATTGGCGGCGGCCCAAGTTAAGATCATCTCTTCTCCGGAACAAACCTCACTCGCGGCAGCTGCTTCTGCGAAATGACTCATCGCCAAAGACAAATGAAAAAAGAGGGACTTTTTTTTCCCCCATCTCTATTCTGGGACGTAAGAAAGCGACGGAGGCGAATTAGATATTCTTTGTTACGAATGCTCAATCACAATGCGAGTTCGTTCAATGTCGAAATATTCCATGACCCCTGAAAAAGCATTTTAAATGCTTATCTGCTATTGAAAGAGCAAAAGTACCTAACATCATACGTAAGCATTTCCTTATTACTTGCGCCAGAAAGCATAGACTTGATATCTTAAGTCTCCTTCGGGTAAAAAAAGGGGAAAAAAACCAAGAGCATTCATCAGCAGGATAAACCACTTACGAAACATGTGCTGTTTCAAAAGAATCAAAAGAACACCAATGAGATGACACAAATTTTAGATATAAATAAATATACTAGAACATGAGTTCTCAAACTTTGTAAATTCTGTACCCCATAAATAAGAATACAACATATTTGTACGATCATAAAAGCACTTTCCGATTAAAATCTTACATGAATAGATAAAAAAACAGCTATATCTCTAAATTACAATAATAAAAAACATCAGTTTATAGCAATTTTAGAGAAATTTTTCGAGGACGAAAACAAATATCGACCAAAAAAAAGTATTGTAGTTATAAAATCAAAGAAACACTTTAACTATAATAAATGTATTTTTCACGATCACTTTCTTGTTTTTAACAAATTCAAAATATTTAAATGTAGCAAATACACGCAGTAAAATTGAAATTCGTATAATAAGCTTGGGGAGATTGGTGAAGGAAACGTGAAAACATAACAACACCATTGCCGGGATTCGAACTCCGGTCCTTCCGATGGCTAGCCGGACGTGCTTTTAATTACACCACGAAGGCATGCAGCGAAGCGTGAGAAAATTCTTTACATTCTCCCAACCTTAAAGGGCAATTAGGAAGAAGAAGACCCAGTTACCTTATCCAAGTGGTGGCGAATTATCTTCCACCACATTTTAGTACAAACGCTACTACAGACTACAGACTATATTAGAAACTTTCGCAGCATGAAAGATAAGACAATCAGCGGAGCGCTCACCGGGATCCGAATTCCGGATCACCCGATTGCTAGCCGGACGTGCTTTTAATTACATCACGAAGGCATGCAATTCCTTCCAATGAGAAAATTCCTTACGTTCTCCCAACCTTAAAACGCAACAAACAGACTATATTAGAAACTTTCGCTGCAGGAAAGGTAAGAAAATTAACGAAACCCTCACCGGGATTCGAACTCTGGATCTTTCGACTGTTAGTTGGATGTGCCTCCAATACGAAGACATACAAAGGGCAGGGAAAACATTCTTTACAATCTAACAGAAATGATAAAAATCAAGACTTTTTAAGCAAACTAGCAGAATACCATAAAAATCAAAAAGAAATCGAGTATCATATATAATCATAAAATAAAACGATGAGAAATCTCTATTGTTAAACATGTACGCAGTGAATCTCTCTTACGTGACCACTCACGGTTTTGGACAACTTTTAGATAACTCACAACTCTTTTTACGGAAATGTTTGCCGTAGAAAGGTGGTGCATTCGACGGTTCCAGATGACTTTGGGCTTCTGAAATATTTATCTTTGGAAATATAATATCTAGACGCAGTTTAAAACCTGAAACCTTTCAGAATTTTTTTTTCCTTTTTCTCCCCCCTCCCGTTTATACGCGACGTACAAACACTTAAATTTAGATTTGGAAAGGATTGAGTCTTTCCTCATTTCCATGTATAAATAAAGAAAGCCTATAATTCCCAACGGTCTTTACACATATAGAATTACATTTGTGTGATGTGGCTTTCTTGCATTTGAAAACCTTTGCGAAATTAGGCTAAAATTTTTGGAAAAATAACTTCAAATTTAAGCAAGTTTCGTCTTAAGCGTGCAGGCAGAACCGACGTTAAGGGTGGTACAAACAAATGCGGCCGCACTGGGCAGCAGAATTGAGTAGCATCAAAACGTTTAAAACTTAACGGAGCGACTGGGCGGCAGAATATATAAATCGCAAATATTGCACTGGGCGACTAAATAGCTGTTTTTGGTTTATTTCTTCGGCACATTCCCTAAATATAGTTTACGGCAGTGTCGCCATCTATCGGTAGGAATTGGAAACTTTCTGGTTTCCGTCGTTAGTATCGAACTGCGGAAGTTTTGCGACGGAGTTAGTGAGCACTTTAGCGACTAGACTAATCGTACTTCAGGTTTGGTTGATAGATACACCATATCTTTTACGTAAATATGTGCAACTGCTACACTTTCATAAGAATTCTCCAACAATTTGTAAAACGTCACAGTCATCCATTAGATTTTCGTGCTTGATATATCTAACTATCGAAAACCACGATGGTAGCTAAATTTAAGCTATATTCGCTTTGAAAGATCAATTCATTGACCCTGTCAGTTTAATTTAACTTTACGACCATTTTAAGCCATTATTATGGACACGAACTGTGGCTTTAAATAAATCATTGCTTTATTATTGTAATCCAGGTGCTCAAGTTTTACCAGTTTTTCTCATTTTTTTCGGAACAAGGCATTCAGTCGTGTTTGCATTGAATGCCATTACTATTATAGTAAACGCCACATCGACCTACCATATATTAGAGCAATATTAAAGGCACTTTCTCTTTTTCGAAGACCTTTGAAAATTCCTAGTTTTTTAGGAGGTACCCTTTCCTTAAGACAGAAGACTAGTTTTAACGTTTATAAAAGAAGGCTAATAAGCAATTAAGACTGAGATGAGAAAAAAACTACAAATAAATAAATAATTAAACATAATTCACCCGCACCCCTATAACATAATTTTATTCCTTATTATCATAACCGTAGAAAAGGTTAGGTTAGGTTTAGGTTAGTTAATTATGGCAAAGCACACGAGGGCTATCTGCCTAAAGGGAGGGATGCCTTCGTGGAGGACTTTCTAAGGGAAAGTGGCTCGTATACACGTTGCACATGGGGAAAACCACGAAAACACCCATGCAGATGCGGGATTCGAACCTCGGACCGAACTACCAGTGTTCAGCGTCTATACCGCTCGGCCGCTGGTTTGGCGCCCGTAGAAAAGTTTCTGTTGAAAATTCATGCACTGGTATAGGCACTGGAAATTTAATAGCTGCCGGTAAGCCATTTCTAAAGACCATGATATCCCGTGATTGCTGAAATTGCGATAAGTGCTAATGAATTTATTTTTCCTTCTCCATTATTAAATAACAGTACAATAATATACCCTTTAAAGCCTATATTTTAGCTTTTTTATTTTGAACGTGGTTACAAAATAATCATATTTTACTCTTCAATATGACCTTATTTAAAACTAACTATCTTCCGAAACCTCCCCCCCTGAAAAAGTTTCCTTTAGAAAGAATACATGAAATTTTGCGATACCATTCTTCTTTTATAATGATGCTCGTGCTAATATGCTTATTCATAGTAAATTGTTTTTTTTCGATGAAGAAGGGACAGATAGCCCTTGTGTGTTAACCATTAGTCATGAAGTTTTAGTTTGGTTCAGTGATTATGGCAAAGAGCACTAGAGTTATCCACCTAAGGTGAGGAATGCCTTCGTCGAGGATCTTCTAAGGAAAACTGGCTCATGTGCATTTTACACATGGGAAAAAACACTCCAGTCATGAAGGCTTAAGGAACATAAACCGAGCGTATATTCCTCTATAAAAATCCGTCTGCAGAAAAAAGTAGTCTAGAAATTTCGAATATATAGAATATAGAGATAAAAAACCAAGCCTGAGCGATTATAATAACAGCCCGATTTTGTTCCGTAATGTAGCAAAATGTTAGAAACATCCAATTTTATTAGTATTTTATTTATTTATTTATTCAATTATTAGTCCAAAGGGGCTTTGTCCCTGAAGGACTATTGTTTTCGTTTTGCGATTTTACGTCGGAAACATTAAAAGTCTGTATCACTTTTCAAACTGTTGCCACAAAGTATTGCAGCCCTGTATTATATTTAAGTATTATATTTAAAGAAATTAAATAATGAAGAATGTGCATAAATGTATGTATGTTTCTCGCATTGTGATAAAACGACGGTACCTAAAGCCATCGAATTTTGAATGCCGTCATCCTGCTGCGAATATAGGCATCTGGAAGCCCAAATTTGAAATTTGGAATTTGTTTTATGAACGATTTCGTATTTTGCAAAACTTTAACGAATTTTTGATGAACAAACTCGAGGATTTCAAAGCGGGCGATGGCAACGTTGTACAAAAAAAAACATTTTTAACTGCAGCGCGTAAGACTGTGTGTAGGAAATTCTAAAGTTAGGCTCAGTTTAAAATTATTTTGCGATATTGTTCTGTAACTGAATTTTATGGTTTAAATGCGAAGAACATGATATTCAATAAATAAAAGCAACATACAAAATGTTTAAAAGACGCCCCTTTAGACGTAATTTAAAATCTGAAACCTTTCAGATTCTTGTTTATTTTTTACTTTACTTAAACATTTCTTTAAATCAAAACAAAATAAAATGGTGTAAAATTTATGTGCATAGATGCCTTAATAGCGGCCAAGTCTCTATAATGGTTAAGAAATCACTATTTCGTTCAAAATTCAATTTCAGAAAGAGACTTTCCGTTGTTTAACCCATGTAGGCCATTTATATAAAAACAGGAAAGCATTATATTAACTTTGGACCTAAATTACGTGGTTAAACAGAACTTTGCTTCCATTAGTTTTAATTACAATAATTTTATTTTATAATAATGGTATGCAATATCGACCATAAAAATTCATTAGTTCGGATTTCTATAAATTGCAGAGAATAGGTACATCTCGATATCTGACCTGCATTGGCTAAATAAAATACGCATTTATCGCAAGAAATGAAAGAATTTTGTTTATTCGTTTATGAAATTTTATCTCAAAGAAATTAAATGATTGAGAAAATATAGTACTTCATATTTTTAAAAAAATGATTTTATCATTAGGAATAAAAAATTATACACAATAAAAAATTCAACTCGAAAATAACTGTCTGCAATTTTCATAACGTAAAGCAAAAAATTTCTTATTGTCGAAGACCATTGCATTCGCGTAATCTAGTGCTAAAAGGTAGCACTCACTGTATTACATATGCCTCTCGGTTTAAATAACGTTAGGATTAATACGGAACGTACAATGAATCCTCTTGTCAGGACCACTTCTCTATAACAACCACTTCTGAAAATGACTAGCATGTTTAATAACATAGATAAAAATTGACGTTACTCTTCCAAGAAGACCACCTTCACAGGGGATTAAATCATCTGGAATTGAGGGTGGTTGTCTTTCACTATACTTACTTAGCTTTCTTTCGTTGTTACTTTTAGATAATATTTATGTCGAAGTACAAAACAATACATAATACGCGTGTTACGCATTAACGTTTTATGCTCAGAAAGCTTTGACAGTTCAAAAGCATACTACGACTGTTTGTTCTGTACCAAACTTAAAGTTGATGATTGAGAAAATTAAGTATAATCCAATGAACATCTTTCCAACAAGAAGGTTTCTGAGCCCCTTCTTGTAGAAAAGAGCTGTCTTTGAAGTGAAAATCTTCATTCATTTCAGTCTTATTGAACAAGATCTCTCATGCAAGGATGCAGCTTTAACGACCAGAAAATATACTAGTATTGTACAGCAAAATCAGGGCAATGCAGTGGATGGCTTATTGCCCATCCATCCTTTTCCAATTTGACCTCTGCTCAAATTCGTGCCGCTTCGTCCGCTACTATCCCCCATCGATTCCATGTTTCTCGGTTCATCCTCTTTTCGAAAAAGCCACTTTCTGAAACAGTGATATTCGCTTTCATCATTTACAACGGTTTAGGCAAGATAGGTCTTATTGCATCTGGTTTAGTTTTCTATTTTTTATATTTATCAACTACTCTTTCGGCAATTTATTTTATACTTTTCTTTTTAGTGTATTTATGTTTTAATTTACAAAATCCATCTTTGAATATTAACGCTGGATGACCACATTTGTTTTTATAAATTCAGGGTTCCATAAACTCGTGATCACCTTTCAAACAGATATGCATGAAAATATCAAAAGACAAAATTAGAATAATGACATTGTGTGATTAAAAATAAAACTGCATTTCTGTTTCTGTGGGCCGGTCCTGCCTTTGAAACCCACCAGCGGCCGAGTGGTTAAGTCGCTGAACACTGGTAGCTCGGTCCGGGGTTCAAATCTCAGCGAACGGGCTGGCTGCATGGGCGTTTTCGTGGGTTTCTTCGTATGTAACGTATATAGGAGCCAGTTTCCCTTAGAAAGTCCTCCAAGAAGCCTTCTCTCCCCTTTGGCAGATAGCCCTCGAGTGCTTTGACATAATTAAATAAACCAAACCAGCCTGCCTTTGAGATAATCGCTCACTCATATGCATACAGCACTGCTGCGATTTACGCTTGGAATCCAGAGCATGTATCATTCAGTCTTTTTCTTTGAATCCCTTTGGTCTGCTTATTACATGCTTATTACATCCGTGGTTTTGGAGCCGACCTCACAGATCTTAATACCTCTGCCGTTCGGAAGATTTCCAGGCCCCTGTAGCCTTTCCACCCGGGCTTTGTCACCCTAGTGATCTCCTCTTCTACCTCTGAGTTGGCTATCCCATAGTCGTTCGCGGCTACAGCATCATCATGCTCATGACTATAGGATCATCTTCCTTACAATGCACTCTCTTGAGATCCAACGGACGAGTTCCTACCAATATCTGTAGTGCTCTAGTCAGCATGGTGCCGAAAGCAGAATAATTCGTTGTATCCGAGGAAATTTATTAGGGACTCAGACTTTGTCATTGTAATGCTACCTTTGGGCAGCCATAGACTATAGATCTCTTGATTAAATGAGTTGCTTCATAATTTTACCCTTCAGTCCCCATTTGTGAGATATGAAGCGATTGAGGCCATTCACTAATGCATGAGTTCGATTCCTCACCTCCGTTAGATGTGGTATCCATTTCAACTTCTTCCCCAGTACGAAACTTAAATATTTTACTGTGCCCTTAGATCAGAGTGTAGTACATCCATTTGAACCTTGGTAATCGCGGACTAACTTCGTACCTATTGGAAAAGCGACCATCTGAGTATTTTCACTGCTACGGTTCAGAGTATACTTTTTACTTCAGTTTTCCAAAATACTTAGAACATTCTTAGTTTTCCTTTCAGTCTTTCTGTTTCGTGCGCCTATGATACTTAAGAAGTCAAATAAGCAAACTTGCGCGTTCCACATCTTGTCAAAGGACCGAGTTAAGTACCGTATTTGCTAAAACATTCCACAGCATAAGCCTTAAATTTGATTCCCGAGGTGCCCCTTTAAAGAAGGCTTTAATTATATTCGCTTCGTCCCTGTTATGTATCACTTGGCGATTGTTGGAGTAGTCTTTGAGTAGCAAAAATATATTATTCGGACACTCCAGATCTATGAGTGTAGCTAGCAGAACTAGTCACCATAGATTATTAAACGCTCACATCACATCTAACAAAATTTCGAACTTATACCATTTTTTTTTATTACTTTCGATAATCTTCACACGGTTATCCAAGGAGGGAGTCCTACTTTTACCAGGGATGAACCCATACTGCAGTGAATGCAGATGGTCGTTGCTGATCAAATGGTGCATGAGTGGCTGTGCCAACAGTTTATCAAGTATCTTCCCCGAAGAAAACGGAAAGCAAACTAGACAGTAATCACAAGGATATGATCTTTCTTTTCTTTCTTTTGGAAACAACAGCAGATTTGCTGTCTTCTAGTAGTCTGGGAAATATCCTACTTTGCTTTCATAATCTCCAAGAAAAGATATTTTTTCGTCATATACAATTAATCTACAAATTCTAACGTGTTATTCTAGCGTGCTAAAACATCGATACGGCAGAAAGCAGTCCCATGGTGGACAGATGAACTAACCAGAAAACGCACAGATTTACGTAAACTGCGCAGAAGAGCACAACTAACAAGACAACAAGGACAGAAACAATCTCTCTTTCTAGAGTATAAACAGCAAGCTGCATTCAAACGTGCGATAGTTCCCAAGTGACCGGAACTTTTTTTAATCAGCCCGATACTTTAACAGCTTCTTTAAAAAATAAGTAAATGTAAATATACCTAACATGTAAATATATTTGTAACTTACTGAGAAAGCTGACACAATATTTATGTTGTTGCTTTTAACAGTACAGCTATTTTGTATACTTACGTATTTGCCTCTTTGACAAATGAAAAACATAAATATGAATAATAACAAAGATATTTGTATATAAAAGATATCTTTCCATTTGTAGTAACTTAATCATCAAAAACATAATTTTAAAAAAATAATATCTTAAATTCTATCTAATGTGCCTTCAGGTTCACGAAACAGCTAAACATCCTATCAGATGTATCTGACTGCACGGAAAATCTAAGTTCGATGAACTGCTAAACGCATTCCTGAGGCATGTTATCGAAAATTATGTTACCACCAAGTGCATTAATACGTTAAATAAAAATACCAATAAGATCACTATCGGGAAAATAAATTTTATGCCGAATTTCTAATGCATGCGGCGCAGGTTAAACAGCTGACAAATCTTTCCTCAAACTAAAAAAATTTTCATTCTCTTAACACCTGAGGCTGCAACTTAATGCAGAGGCCGAGAGTGTCCGGTTTCGTCGATGACCCAACCGATAACAAAAATATCTGCAAACGTGTATTGCTACATGTCAAGTTCGAAGTGGAAATAATTTTCAGCAGATACATTTTTGAAGAAAAGAACTCGCTATTTTTAAGTAGATAAGTGACACTGCCTGCCCGTAGTACGCTTACCTCCACTCTCCTTGGAGTTCTCGCCCCCCCTTCTCTTAGACGAAATTAACTACATCTCTGGAATGCAGAAAAGAAGCAAATCTTAAATCATCATATAATTATTATATAAGTAACCATAAGTTTATGACCCTATAACAAAAATCGTATTGAATCGGAAATTTATTTCAAAGGCATGGAATAAAAATCAGGCAGGTTTTTAATTAAATTTAAATTTGTTTAAACTACTTTCTCAGCAAATTTCTCATCTTCAGCGAAGCGCTAAATATCAAAGACCATTTATTGTGCACTATGGCTTCCTTGGCGTTTACAAAAAGAATGAACTCTTATTGAACAAGACAGAAATCTTTATACTTATTTCAACTACTAGTAGTTACTTTTATTGCGTAAATAATGAATTTGTATTTTGTATTTGTATTTTTTTTTAAGTAAGTACGAAAATACTAGTAATAAATACAGCGAAATCTAAGAAGACCACTCATAGTTCTGGACAATTTTGGACTTTTATGGAAATGGTTGCCTTTAGGCTGCGTTCAGACGGTAGTATGAACGTCACAGAGACGTAGTCATAAGGAGTCTACGAGACAGTGTTTAAGCTTTATCCAATTGGAGAAAGCTAAATGTGCGCATGCGTCGATGTGTTTATAGCTTTTCCGCTCAATAGGTTTCGCGCATTTGCTCTGATTGGTGGACTCTTATACCAAAGTTGGCATAAGGTCGAAAACTTCGAACTTTATGCCAAAACTTCTAAACCAGTTTTTGTGACGTAGTAAGGTCTGGTTAGCCTAGCAACGAAACTCGGTTTAAACCAATTATGGCATTTATGCCACTGTCTGAACGGAGCCTTACAGATGTTACTTTCAGTACCAGAAATTTTGTTACACAAACTAGTAAAATTTTTAGTTTCTTTTACAAACTTTGTAAAAATAAGCTTTATTAAAAGTTTTAAAATACTGTAGTAATTGCACTTTTCACGTTCTTTTTTAAGAGTATAATACAGCTGTTGCTTTGCCACTAGATATGCAAAAGCTTATATAACATCTGAAATAGTTAAATCAAGTTCGGTATCCATACCATTTAAACATTTGTTTCTCACAAACGAATTCCTGGCACGAATACTTGGCAAAGAAAACAGGCAATTGTCTGATTGCTTTTTCTGGAGCTCTTCAAATACAAATAAAGGTCAGGAAGATTATTCTGCTTAAAAGGAAGTGAAGTTTTACAGAACCTTCGCGTTTATATTTCAGCCGAGGTGATCCTATTCAAGTCAGTAATTTCTACAGAAAACAAAAATAATCTGCAGCCGCTGATGGTTATTTTAGTAATGCTTTACTTCTTTCTTCACTTTTCCTTTCGTCCAAGTTGTAGAGACATTAGGTTATTTCGAAGCAGGAGAGCTGAAAAATGAGCAATGCCTTCTCCGGGAATCGAACTACGGACCTCTCGGTTACGCGTCGAGCATGCAGACCACTACACCACGAAGGCATGCGAAGAAGGCGGGAGAAATACCTTATATAATCCCCCTTTTAAAGGGTTATTTTACCCCCTTTCATGGGGTTGGGGGACCTAATCGCCAAATCGCGGTGGTGGAGAATCATCATCCACCACCTTTTTAGTTCGGGCGCCAGTGTAGAGACATTAAGTTATTTCGAAGCAGGAAAGCTGAAAAATGAGCCACGCCTTCGCCGGGAATCGAACCACGGACCTTTCGGTTACGCGTCGAGCATGCAGACCACTACACCACGAAGGCATGCGGAGAAGGCGGGAGAAATACCTTATAAAGTATTTCTAATAAAGTGGAGAAAATTTACTGACAATGATAATTATAGTCCTGGCAACTTCGATCACCTAATGAACAGTTTAATAGTAATCAGAATAACAATCATTTTGGATGCTCGAATATTCTAGACCGTAAGTCCATATTTTTGCTAACGTGCATTAAAGGAGGATCTTCAGTTGCTATAAAATACAATAAAACTTCCTTAATTCCACCAACACCGATTCTTGTGAGTTATGATTTTTCGTGAAGATGGTCATCTAAGATGCTGCTCATTTTCTTTATTTCATTGTTACCGCTAAAGCTCGAAAGTCGTTAATGTGCATATTACTTAGCTATTGCTCCGTTAAAGTGCGAAATCCAGACTTTTCTGCATTTTACCTAAGCAATGTGCACATTTACAGCTTTCGTGTCGTTAAAGTTCAAAAGCTTGTTTCTCTTTCCCTACTGCTGATTGTTTGTTTGATTGTATTAATTTGATTCTTTAGATATCGAAAAATAAGAAAATAACATTATGCTAATTTCCTTAATCATAATAATATTTTAAACCGTTTTATTCTTTGTATTATAGTTTTTTAATTGTTTGATGATTGATTCTGTCAACTAATTTGTTCGACTGTATCAACTTACTTTTTTTATATGTCGAAAAATAATCAAATAACACTATATTAATTTATGCGTAGAGAAACTTTGCTGTTGTTCCAGCAAAGATCTTATTTTCACTTTAACGAGTGCGTAGTAGGTATCGTGCAAATTAGATAATTTGCAGATTACGTAGGTAATTTGAGAAATGAAACAATTTTCCGCACTTTTACGCATCACTCTAGTTAATCTGCAGATTAACTAGATGATCTGCAGAATAACTGATTTCTGCTCTTTAGCAGTAACATGATCATGTTCTAGGAAAAATTGATTTTTAAAGGTCGTTATTATGAGAACTTCTGTTAGGTATATAGCCTAAATTGAATTCAGTCAGTTAATTCCGAGAGCTCACTGGAATTGCAGACTACTTTTTGGTCATATTTACTGATTTCTAGTACATTTTCTTTTACAATGGGTATTAATTCTAAGTACCGTCTTAGAGTAACTCATTTTAAAACAACCAAGCTTGTAATCAATTTGGTTATCTCGAAATGCATGAAAAGAAATATGCAGCACGGACGCTCAGCAGCATATTAAAATTAAGATAAAGCTAGCAATATTTAATGTTTTTTAATCACTTCTAGGGCTTGGAGAAAATGTCTATTTTATCAACCTTCTATAACCATATTACATATCATATTTTTCTTTGTAAAAAGGATTTAATAATATCCATCTTTTATATCGTATATATAAACCAGATGGGATTATGTTTTTGTCCATTTGAAATTTCCTTTCAAATAGAGAAAGAAAAAAAAAGAGGACTAAACGATTAAAATGTATTTTTAATCATAAAAAGGCCAAAAAAATGTCAATATAACCAGATTTTTTTCTATTCATACACATAACTAGAAAACAAGGGTATTTCACATTAAGAATTTAATTTAGTAAGTGTGTAAAGGTTATTTTGAAACAGGAGACGTGAAAAACGCGCAGTTGCTCTCGCTGGGACTGGAACGCTGGACCTCTCGAATACGTGCCGACTTCCAATTACATCACGAAGACATGCGGAAAGGAGGGAGAAAATACCTTATATACTCCCCTTTTAAAGGGCTACTGGAGATGAGGGGACCCAGCCACCAAACTTCAATGGTAACGAATTATCGCCCACTACCTTTTAGTTCGGGCGCCAGTTGTATGGTCATTAGAGTATTTTAAAGCAGGAGAGGTGAAAAATATGCAATGCTCTCGCCGGGGCTCGAACCCGGAACCTATCGAATGCGTGTCGAGTGTGCTTCCAATTACACCACGAAGGCATGCGGAAAGGAGGAGTAAAATACCTTATAAGTATCTCCGTCTAAATTGATTATTTAATGAGTGAATAAAATGAAATGGATTTAATGCAAAGTTTTTCAAAATGCAATATGAACACACTGAACGCTCTCAGGATGGCCACCTTTCAAAGTTATCACTATTTCTAGAAACATAAACGCAGGTATATAATATTACCTCTCTAAGTCAGTCACTTCCACAAAAGTCCAAACTCATCTTAAAGAATGAGTGGTCGCCTTAGAGAGTATTCACTATATCTGAATTCGAAATACTTCAGTAGCATAAACAGACTGCAGTTCAACTAATACTTTCTTTGAATTCTATTTTATTATGTAACTGCTTGATTAATTATTTAAATTTTTAGGCTGTTTCGCCAAATGTATTGTTATAAAGTTTGTTATTTAAAATTAAATTAGTTAATGAATTAAGATATTTTTAACAAACCAGGGAGTTTTAAGCCTCTATAACGGCTTAATGAAAATTATTTTAATGCTCTAGATACCGCTCACATTACTTACACAGTACGTGAGTTTTCTTTCATAGTGGCAGTTCATACTTACGACAGCTAAAGAACAGCACAGGGATCGAAAGGATTTCATGCACGTCAACCAACCAAAAGAATAAAAAATTTTTTTTAAATAATACTTTCTAAATGTAGCGGAACGCAAATTTCTTTGGCATCAACAAAAAGGAACAGATGTGCGAAAAGCATAAAATTAGCACGTCGTTCATCCACATTACCAGGCGAATGAATTCCATGTCCGGCCAAATTGCAATCGTGACAGGAACAGGTACCGGTCGACCGCGTCCAGTGTACAATAGGTACCCAGGTAAAGTTCCAGTGCCCAGAAAGGAGTGAAAAAAGTGGAAAGTACGAAAATAATGAGGCTTAAGAGTGTGGCCACTTAGTCACGCTGTTTGAACCGTTAACACTTTGCTGGCTTCGATTAAACGAAGCTCCGAACTTCCATTAATAACCTCGATGGGGTGGGAGTCGAGGTTTCGTGCAAAATGCCACCGCAGATAGGAAGCTATTTTTTCTTCTCTCCCCCTTTATTTTTTTCTCTACTTTATCTAATATCCCTCCTTCTTTTTTTCGCCTGTAATATTTCTCAAATTTCTCAGAAATTGACTTTGTTTCTGATAGCGTGTATACAGTGCAGGAATTTTTTTTTTTTTTTTCCCAAACAGGAAAACATGAATTCCAATTTATAATGACATTATCTTACATTCCAATGCTTACGCATATTGTATTTTGTTGCAGGCCAAGCATGAAAAGCAAAAAGAGAGGAAAAAATTATAATTCCCAATAAAAGCCAAGGACTCGGAGATATTTTGTGATCAAATAAGAGGATGGATGAATGAAATTCTTCATTACCACGCAACCAATCCCATACGCATTCGTGAGAATCGTAATGTTCTTAACGTCTGTCTGAAAGGGCCATGAAATTAAGATGTCAGTGTCACACTTTCCATTGTCATAATAGGTTTGTTATAAGAATTTATCACAGGTAAGATACATCGTCTATATCTGTACTAGCTTCTATGGTCAACCGATGTCTAAAACTCTAAATAGTTAATTTGTTTTAATGCAATGCTCGATTATCCGTTGCACATAATATACATTGTATTCCTATGTAATAAGCCAAGAATTTTTTGCAGATTTTTTGCTACTGAATTTGGGGACCGGTTTATATCAGAGTTTAAAATAATCTACAAGTAACTCAGTTTCAAAAATTGTACTGTTACATTTTAAAGAAATTTCTAAACATCGATACCCGATTAGGAATTTTCTAGCAGTTCTCGGAACTTTCTCTCTGCTACAGACAAGTCCGGATGAATATCATCGTCCTCCAGTTCATCATTAATATCGCCATTGTCCCTCTCGGAGAAAATATCATCTTCAGTTCCGTCCATAACATTGTTGATGCAACACTTTTTCAAAGACCGGAAGATAGTTTAAGGCCTATTTTTTTAACATATTAATTAATTAATATTTCGCACTCATCTTCCTCTATTAGGTCAAGCAGAATTAAGCGATTTTCGGAGACATGTAACTCGATTTACAAGCAACTTTAAATTCGAACTTATTTAATCCAATCCCAATCTGTTTTAGCAGTCATCATCAATTCAACAAAGGCCCACCAGCGGCCGATCGGTTAAGTCGCTAAACATTGGTAAGTTCGAATCCCGCGAACGGGCTGACTGCATGGGCGTTTTCGTAATTTTCCCTATGTGTTACGAGCAAGTTCCCCTAAGAAAGTCCTCGACGAAGGCATTCTCCCTCTTAGGCAGATAGCCCTCGAGGCCATGCTGTAATCACTTAAACTAAATCAAGCCAGTTCAACAAAGAAACAAAAGGCGTTATTAATTTGGCAAAGTCAACCATTTTTTTCTCCCCTTCCTACTCTACAGTTAAGTTCTGATAAAAGTATGAAAAAAACTACTCTGCAAAAATATTTGTCGCGTGTAAACGTTGCTGTCATTCTATGCAAACCCAGGCAGAAATACCTGAGTCAATGTGAGAATAATTTTAAACAAATATCTTTCAAACATATATGGGAATTGCCACAAAAATAGGGCAATTATTATGCAATACAGGAAGTAGGAAAACAAAAATATGAGGAAACTGATCAGAATTTTAAGTATTTTACTTAACCACAGGAAAATGAAGGTTTGGAATTATTAATTGCCGGCAGTATCCTTATACAGCGTTTTAAGAATACAAATAAAATTCAATGCTTGTGTTAAAGAATTTTTTTTTCTAATTTTTTCTTTACTACGATACCTTTAAATACAAATTACCGCTGTATTTACTTCTCTGAGAGTATCTACAAATGTTTTAATGAAAAGCATGGACTTTAATGAAGATTAGCATAGGGAGCACCATGTGAATTCTCTTTTGAATGCATTTTGGAAATTACTATTTAACATAAGCATGTGAATAATTAATTAAAGGAAAATTATTAACTCTTATTAGTAACGTATTATAATTGAAATAATTAGAGTCGCAGCTTTTATCAGTTCAGCAGTAGTCGCAGCTTTTATCAGTTCGCTAAGAGTGCTACTTGCTAATTATTTCACATTGGTCAATCAAAAAATAATAAAAAAATAATAATAAATAAATAAATAAATAAATTAAAAAACGAAAGAAATTTGGTTCGTAATAAACTTTTGGTTTGCAAAATAGAGGACTGATGACCACAAAAATGAAGATTAACCCAGCAAACTGAAATTTAATTTAAATTAAAATAAAACAAGGAAATAATTACGGTGACTAGCTAGTAACGTATTATAATTGAAATAATTAGAGAGTTGCAGCTTTTATCAGCTATTTACCAAATTAACATAATTTATATATAACATAATACATAATTTTATATTTTACAATTAATATGCATCAAAGCAAATCTGAACTAAGAAGTGAGTTTGGAAAAAACAAAAGGCAAGAAACTGAAAGTTTTAGAAAGAAAATTCATCGTGGCAAAAGGTCCAAGATTGCGCCTGTACTTGGCAAGTACCTTGAGCACCAATTTACCTCCAGTTTTCACGGAGAGCACCCTGGGGGGACAGGTCCTAGGGTCTCAACCCCTTTTTCCCTACCACCAAATTCTGGAGAGGACTTTTTGGCTCCCGGAATATTTAGAGTGTCTCCCATATCGCACAGACACTATACATTTACAAGCATGTATGCTTTCGTTGGGATTCGAACCCAGTCCTTCGGCAATCAGGGTCGCTAACCACTATATCGGTTAGGCGGTAGACTTTTCTTTATTAGTTACACTTCGATGCACAAGGATTTCACTTTTTTCATAATATCATTCCTAATAGGTGCATATGATATACATAACTTTATAGTATTTTTCACTTAACATTGCGCATGAAGTTACTGAGCAACTGCAACAGACTATTTCTTCATAAACCTTACATGACTATTTGCAAAATTCCTGTCAAACACGATTTTTTTCCCACTCCAGTTTAAATTGTGACTTACAAACTGGATTAGTTTTTTCCGAAGAAAAAATAAGTTTTGATATGGAAGAAAAGTGTAAGATTGCTAAATTGATTTTTAGTTAATGAATGGCGCTCAATGAAATTATAAA
>KK114170.1:444989-484136 GCA_000611955.2 Stegodyphus mimosarum | reverse complement strand
AAAAAAAATAAAAAAAGAAAGATATTACACGCCCCGGCGTTTTTTTTTTTTTTTTTTACACATACAAACACGTTTCGAGAGCATTTGGGCTAAAACTATTTAAAAACAGCATATCTTTATAATATTCGATAGACAGTCTCCCGCGCTGGAGATAAAAAATACTTTATTCCGAACAGTGTGTTGCCACTGCTCTCTTTGAAATCGTTGAGTTCCTTAATCAAAAAATTTGTTAGAGCTAAAAGTACCAAATAGGTACTAAAACAAATTCGAAATTCCAGTTTCGGGCTTTCAGGTGGACATGTTCGAGTGGAGGGCTGTGTTATTCAAAAGTTGATGGCTATATAGAGATCATTGTTTTTTAACAATAAGAGACACCTACATACATTCATGCAGATTCCTTACCATTATTTAATTTCTCTAAATATAATACAGGGCGACAATATTTGGTTGCAACAATTTGAAAAGTGATACAGCCATATATAGTGATTCAATGCAAAATGCTATCTCGAGACTAAAGTCAACTAAAATCGCACAAATTATCCTATTAATACATTTATATTATTAGCCATTAAAAGACACAACTTATCCTATTAATACATTTATATTATTAGCCCTAAGGGGAGTTAGCCCTTCTGGGCTAAATAGGATAATTTTAATTACGTTGTTATTTTTAATAAAAAAATAAACTATAAAATAATTTAAAGATTTTTTTAAAAATCTGAAATTATGCCAAAAGGGCATTTTTTAACATTTTTTGTGTTACCTTTATTTATTAAATATCATGTTCTTCGTACTTAAACCATAAAATTCAGTTAAAGAATAATATCGCAAAACAATTTTAAAATGAGCATATCTTTAGAATTTCCAATACACAGTCTCACGCGCTGCAGATTTTTTTCTGTACAACGTTGCCATTGTTCGCTTTGAAATCCTTGAGTCTGTTAATCAAAAATTCGTTAAAGTTTTACAAAATATGAAATCGATGATAAAACAAATTCAAATTTCAAATTTGGGCTTCCAGGGGGCTTCCAGGGGCCAAATTTGGGCCCATATTCGCAGGAGGACTACGTGATTCAAAATTGGATAGCTCTAGGTACCGTTGTTTTAACCCAATGCAAAAAACATACATATATTTATGCAGATTCTTCATTATTAATTTCTTTAAATGTAATACACGGGGATAATATTTGGTGGCAAAAATTTCAGAAGTGAAACAACGCTTGCAGTGAATCAACGCAAAATGCCAAAACGAAATTAATAAACGAATTTCCCCTTTCTGGGAAAATTGCCCCTTTTAGTTCAAAGTATATGTAGTATGCATATTTCTTTTCGGAAAGAGCGTAAATGTAGCCTTCGAATCACTGCTTTGTTAAATTCGCCATTTTGAATAAAAACAAAACTTTCAAGCCACAGACGATAATTTTGACTTTTAAAAACATAGTACAATTGCAATTAGTTCTTTTGAAGCAAACGATTTTTTATTACCGCTTACCAAAATCGTCTAAAAAATGTGCGAACAGCCTCTGTACAAAATTCTAAATGTTGAATACACGTAAAGGTGAATGCGAATTTCAAATTGCGAATAGAATGGGAGAATTAAAAATTATCAAGTTATATTTTGGTGAGAAGCAAACTGTAAATTTTTTATGCTTTATAAACTAGCAACTGTTTAACTCACAGTGAGGCAAAATTCAGTGAAAAATCAAAATAATAAAAAAATTAATTTCTTATACATACGTAGTACATAAAAATCAACAAGCCGAAAGCTGTTTTCCATTCACACTATAACTAGCAGCATCTAAAGAAGTTATTACGGCGAAAATTATAAACTCAGAACTTTGCTTCCTGGCATATAAGGGGAGAAGAACTGTTTTATTTATTTTTTTTCTTTACTAAATAATGAGAGAATGCCAATTTAAAGTTATTACTAAAGTTATTCTATTTATTGTATATACGACTGAAATAGAAAATGCTATTGAAATAGCTATACTATTCAAATAGTCATACTATTGAAAGTTAATTATTTCTCAAAAATTATGTTTTTTAAAAGCATTTATATATGAAAACATAAAAGCAAAATAAAATACAAAAGCAGTGGAAACATAAATTGTTTTCGGCCATTCAAAAATATAATATATATTAATACTGAAGGACATGTCAAAGCAATAAAAAACTTACATTTCTTATTATTTCCTGCTTTTGTGTCGAAACGAGTACAACTAAATTGACTACTTATACTCTGTCTTATACTTAAATAGCATTAGTAGATAGGTATAAAAATTAAAAACTTATAAGCAAATAAAACCTAAACACTTATTTTAGTTTACCAAGATATAAAATATTCAGATGAAGTAAGAATACATATTTGTTAACTAATTCACTCTCTTCATAAAAGGTACTAACATTGTCCCGTAATATCTCATATAATTCAGTCTTTTGCTGAAAAATATTCCCAACCTAAGCTTACCAATATTCCAACATAAACTAACGCTAAACAGTATAACTGAGTTCACTTACTGGCATTACTGACCGAAGTTTAGAAAATTTAGGGAGCTTACTTTCATCATCAAAAGAGTAATATTGTAAAAGTTGAAAAGCGCAGGCTATTTTACATTTTATTTCAGAATCCTCATTTATTAGAATAAAATATTAAAACAATTTCAAAGCTTTTGTCGTTTTTAACACAAATCTGATATATTAAAATATATTTCTCATAAGCTATTCAATAATAATAAGGATGCCTGTTTATGGACGTAAACTTTAATTGAATCCCAAATTTTCCGGTTCTTAAATTTTTTAACAGATAACTTTCGAAAGATTTTTTTTTGAAATGCGAGAGTTTTTACGTGTGGTAACTTGAAAATTCATGTATAAATGAGAGCTTTATGCATATGAAACTCTCGAAAGATTCACCGGAAGTTACATGAAGGCACACTGACAAAATAAATTCAATGAAAAAAAGAGTAGGCCACACAAGAAAAATTGGGGAACATAAAAATAGTAGCACTACCAGTGTTTTCAATAAATAGTATTGTCAACATATCAGATAATTTCTGATCACTGTTTCCTTCATAAAAATGACTAGACTACTTGAATTATAGTCAAAGCACTCTTGCAATGGTTTTTTTTCACAAAATTATTTATCAAATTTAAGAGTGATTGCGACCATATTTCAAAAATCCTGAAAAATGTTTTGCAATAAAAAATCCAGCATAATTTTAAAACACTTACTACACATATATTTCCAAACCATTTCACTTGCGGAGCAAAAGTAAAATCTTTCTTTTTTTATAATTTATTGAAAATTAATTTATTTTTCACTACATCAGCTGACAAAATTGCATATATGCAGCATTCTTTTAAAATAATTTCTAAGTTAAGCTTGCCTACTCCCCCCCTTTTATAAGCCTAAAAGAAGCGTTAGCTATTAAGTCTCAAAACGGGATTTCGCGTTGAATTACTATAAAAATCTGAATCACTTTTCAGATTGTTGCCACCAAATATTATCGCCCTGTATTATACTTTAAGAAATTAAATAATACACCTGGCAAACCTAATACTGAATTTCGAATTTGTTTTATTCTGGAAGACCGAATTTGGAATTGGTTTTTCTTATCCGTTTCATATTTTGTAAATCTTTAACGAAATTTTGATTCACAAACTCAATGATTTCAAAGCGAGCAGTGGCAACATTATACGAAAAAAAAACATTTTTATATCCAGCGCGCGGGATTGTCTACTGGAAGTTCTAAAGATAGGCTGTTTTTAAATATTTTTAGCCCAAAGGAACATTAGCCTTATTAATGCCCTCAAAACTTGTATATGTACGTAAATGATTTAAAAAAAAAAAACCCGCTTTTGGGCATAATATAAAATCTGAATGCTTTCAATTTATTATTATTAGTAGTAGTCCAAACGGGCAATTTTCCCAGAAGGACTATTAATTTCGTTTTGGTATTTTGGGTTGGTTCACTAAATGTTTATTCACTTTTCAGAGTTTTGCCACCAAATATTAGAGCCCTGTATTATATTTAAAAAAATTAAATAATGAAGATGTAATAAATGTATGTATATTTCTCGTTCTGAGATAAAACAACAATAATCACAGCCATCAAATTTTGAATAACGTAATCCTCCACCCAATATGGGCATCTGGAAAGCCGAATTTGGAATTTGTTAATCATCTATTGCATATTTTGTAAAACTTTAAGAAATTTTTGATGAACAAACTCAAACGATTTAAAAGCGAGCAATGGCAACACTCTCCGGAAGAAAAAAAAAACCTTTTTATCTCCAGCGTGCGGAATTGTGTATCGGAAATTCTAAAGATATGCTCCTTTTAAAATTATTTGGCGATATTGCTGTTGAACTGAATTTTATGGTTTCAGTGCGAAGAGCATGATATTTAATAAATAAAGGTAACCCACAAAGCGTTAAAAAAACGCCCCTTTGGGCGTAATGTAAAATCCGAAAGCTTCCAGATTTTTTTTTATTATTATTTTATTGTTGTTGTTGGAGGATTAAACTTGCTGGGGGCATTTACATTTTTTCTTTGCTAATGACTGTAAATTCTGTATGATTAGCAAGACATTTTTGATGGAGACAATGACTTTTGACTTACATTTAAGTATTAGATTAGAACTTGCATTATGCGTAACATCAGGAGCTGAATTTGAGCTAGAAAGTAAATGGTTCACAGAACGTAAATAATTTAAATAAGCTGCTCAGTTATGCAATAAATTATCTCTAAAACCTTTACCAACTTTCATCAGAGGTATTTTCTGATATGAAACCTTCATATGTAGCCCCGTGTCATAGAAAAAAAATTAATTTTATTCTGTGCAGCATATAAGCTATTATTGTTCAAGGAACTCTTCATTCTGACACAACATTACCCATATAATAAAAGAAATATTCAACAACAGGCCCACGAACAAAGTTAAAACAGATTAAATCAATTTTATCAACATCGGATAGTTCTGTCTACCATTTTTATCAGACAGAATACTTCAGACCTAAACTTTACTATACCAGTTTATTCTATACGACAAACCTAGTTTGTTCAGACAAGAAATTTGACTTCTCACTGACCTTTATTATAGTCTAAAGTTTTAAATTTAAGTACTCCTTTAAATAATATACTTGTTCTAAAACAAGAAAAAGATTGTGATTTTATAAATTTACTGATTACAGAGTTTATATTTCGGAAATCCAATATATCTGGGTTTGAGAATACTAAAAAAATCAGACGGATATAATATACCGGACCACAGTCAACACTGATCAAACAGCAACTAAGTTAAAATATTAGGAAAAGTAGTTATTTTCAAAAGGAAACTATTACCTTTACGATATTTTGTTTAGTCTTCTCAAAGACATAAATGTAACAATTTTAAGTTCGTTTATCTTTTAATCAATAACTTATAATTTCACAAGTATTTCCCACTCAGGAAATGTTATTTGTTCAGATAAAGGTTATCACAGGTATATCCTGTTAAGCAGAGAAGAATGTAATATACCATTATAAAAGCTACGATTTTTACGCTTAATTTAAGATTTTTTACTTTTTATTTCATTTAAGATTTTATATACGATATTTGTTATTGTAAAACATGATCTAACATGCATTATATCATTCTAGAAAATCACCTCTACAATATATGAAAGATTAAGTCAAAGAGGCAAATGTCTGGCCATCAGAACGCTAGTAATCGTTGTGCGATTTAGAATGAACACAGTATGTATGCTTTATCATTAATGTATTAAAACTTTGTTTTCAAATTAGAAAATAACGTGGCTGAAGTACTTTTGCTATTTATTTTTTACATAATCTAATGCACGCATAAAATTTCCATTTCTCTATAGAAATCCTAACAAATGATTAAAATTTAAATTTGTAATGGCAATATTGGCAAGTAGTAGTATCATTTTCTTCTTTGTATTTAAGGTGTTTTAAAATTAAATATGACTTCTTAATAATATCAAATTATTCTAGAAGATATTTCCTATTTTTAGTCCAAAGGGATTTAGTCCCGAAGAACTATTACTTTCGTTTGGGCGTTTTGCGTTGAATCATTAAAACGTTGAATCACTTTTCAAATTGTTGCCACTAAATGTTATCGCTCTGCATTAAATTTTAAAAAATGAAAAATCTGCATAAATGTATGCATGTTATTATTTTTTTTTTTTTTTGACGTAGCTTTCTCTTCAAAAATCGTCTGCGTGCGTTGCACGGGAAAATAAAAAGGAATTTTAATTACAGTTCTAAATAAATAGCCAAATAAATGTGAAATTCGTAACAATATTCTCTAAAACTTTAACGAATTTTTCATTAACAAACTCAAAGATTTCAAAGCCAGCAATACCAACGTTGTACAGAAAAACATTTTTATCTCCAGCGCGTGAGAGCGTGTACCGAAATTTCTAAAGATATGCTCAATTTAAAATTATTTTGCGATATTGCTGTTGAACTGAATTTTATGGTTTAAGTGCGAAGAACATGGTATTTAACAAATAAAGGTAACACACAAAATGTTAAATAAACGTCCCTTTGGACGTAATTTAAAATCTGAAACATTTCAGATTTTTTCTTTTTTAATTTTGCGATTTTTATCTGCGTTGCCACCTTTATGTTAGAAACTGCTCAAATGAGTTTTCTAACTTCCGAAATGGCGAAAATGCGAAAACGGCGATATTTACGGTGATTTTAAAAAAGATGGGTTAATTGCTATTATCATTCTCTTACGCACAATATAAATTAAAGTAATAAGATAAAAAATTTCAACTCTTAAGATAAATTAAATTTAAAGATCGAAATTATGTTTAATCACTATTTATATTGTATAAAAATAATTATGCATAACACTGATACTTGTTGATCTTTTGCTTCAAAATTTTCAAATAATAATATTTAAATATTATATATCATAACTTTCGTTTTAAAATTGTAAAATCTTACAAAGTCACCGATTACATTACAACTTCAAATGCATACATTTAATTAGTCTCTGATATAGATACATACATAAGTTGCGAGTGTCTACGGAAATTCATTGCAGAAATAATATATTTTCTTTCCACTTTTATTACTATTTTTTCCCGCAATATGATGCCCTCTAAAGCTGTGCATTTTCTGCATCTTTTTTAAGTATACGCAAGCACAGGAATATATTTTGGAATCATTACTCAAGACATTCTCTTTAGTAAAACACCTATGAAAATTTATTACAAACTGCTGGCTTTTTCCAGTATGCCTTATAACATAAATAAATCTACATCACACAAATATATTTTATGATTTTTGACTGAAAAAAATATTCTACACATTACGAGTAAAATTATGTAGAACGGACTAATCATTCTTAAATAAACAGTCAAAGCAAACTCATGGCTCATGGAGGACGCATTACTCAAGGAGACGCAAGCAAAATTATTTTAAATTATTTTCTAAAAGCACATTCATTACACATTAAAAAAGTCTTCGGTCTGTATGTTTCAGATACATCGGCTCCTAAATATGATCTAGCATGGAAAAGAATTTCAAGACAGATAAATTAATAGCATTTTTCTACCATTCAGTTATAGAACAGTAAATTAAAATTTCCTTTCCCCTCAGAGATATTGTAATTTATTGACTAAGCACCTTAAAATTTTGTTTTACACGCAAGATATTTACAAACTTGAAATGATAAAACATACTGTGTACTTTTTACACATTATGTGTGGTTATTTAATAAATTAAAAATTTTTTTGACCTTTGGAATGGAATAATCTTGCTTATTATTATTATTTTACAGCTACAGCAGTATACTAAACTTCTGTAAAGTGTGCTTGAAAAATATAGAATTTTTATGGACTATTTTTCTCATTAAAAATCTACTTTTATTTTGTTAAGTAAGGAAATATTTAAAAAATATTAATAAAGAAAAAACAAATTCGAACGCTTGTGATCAAAATGTAAATCTATCGTTGGAACTCTTTGAAATAGATGAAATCCTCGACATATATAGTTCACTTCAAAAAAGCAAAATAATTATAAATAAATTCAAAAAACGCTTAGTTAGCATTACGTTTGAATGTGCTATGAATTAAAAATATATAAAAAATACATTTTTTGGTCTGATCTATCACAGAATAAATTATCGAATTTTTAATGAGTCACTAAACTGCAGATAAAAATTTCTGAAAAATATGTTAAAGACGGTACGAAATTTTTTAACATATAATAGCAATTTTACAAGAGATCTTTTTTTGAAAGTAATGATTTATTTAGAAAGTTTTTCTGTCAAAATTAACATCAAAAGAAAAATTATAAAAAATTTTGCTTTCCTTTGTTGAAATATATAGTTATCCAAAGAAGCTCTCGATGTTGCACATTTAATCGATTTATAGCCTTCAGAATAACAGCGATTCTCCCGTTTTACGCTTGAGGGTAAATAAAAAAATAAAATTAACGCTAAACACGCAATTATGCTAGAACTTGGCTATAAATTCCCACCATATTAAACAAATATTGACGTAAACTCATGTGTCTCAACTGTTTTATAAGTATGTGCACAAAATATGCAATCCAAAAATCATTATCCAAAGTTTACAGGTACTTAGAACGCCAAACAATTTGTTAAACAAGATTAAAACGTTGATGTCTCAAGTGAGCTGAACAAAACATGGCATCGTAAACAAATTTTACGATCATTCTTCTGGCAGATGGCATTTTAATAACAAAAAAGTATGTCTATAAGTTGGAGTGGTGGGTATTAAAAAAAAAATGCAGTGGCACGGTAGAATCCTGTAACGGTTGCTAAGAGTCGCTTCACGCGTGTCAACGGGAAGAATAATGGTTGCTATGGGCGTCACTGAATACTTTATGAGGAGGCGGGAATGGTCGCGTCGCAAGTAGCCAACCAGCGATTCTAACTGATTTATATGCCAGGTTTTAGTTAAGAAGATTAAGATTTTATGGCCAGAAAAAAGAAATAAAATAAAATAAAAAATAAATCTGTCTTCCCGCGAATTTCTCGGGAGTTACGACTTTGAGCTTTTCAATCCCAGCTAAACATGTAGTGACTAGTTCAACTGCTTTTTAATTGATTCTTGCTTTAATTTCTCACCCATAATATTAAATTTATTAAACGGAAATTACATGTCACTAAATAGCGTCACGTTAATTTTATGCGCCTGTTTTCCAGTCGTCAGTAAGCTTAGTGCAATTTTAACCGTCGTTCTTGCAATAAATAAACTTGCGTTCGGAAGATCACGCAATCAGCGACTGTATGATCGATCGTACAGCCAATATCATTATACGTTATTTAAGATAAAACAAGCTAAAGCAACTTATCCTAATAGCGATATAATCGTTAATCTAAATGAGAAGGACGATATAATAAAATAAATAATAGGATGAATGGTAAAGGAGTTAGGATTAAATATTATTGTCTGATATAAAAATGTGAAATATTTCCGATGTTGCTTTATATCAACAAATTTGTAATATAACATTTTATTGCTTTCACATTACTTTCTTCTATATTTATTAATTTTTATTTCTCAAGCTTGTATTTTAATAGCAGTCTTTTAAATTATTTTATTACGGCAATACTTATCTTATATAAAGTGGTTCGTTGTATTATCGGATTTTGATATTCTGAAGATATATAAATTGGTACTTTAATATTTAAACGAAATTTATTTATTTCGCATTTTAATGGTCAATACAGAAGTATTTTTCTTGACGAAATTTTCAATTTCTAAACGGACACACGGATCTTTTATCTTCAGAAAGACAATAAATAAAAAGTAAAAAAATCTGAAAGCTTTCAGATTTTAGATTTCGCCCAAAGGGCCTTTTTTTAACGTTTTGTGTGTTACCTTTATTTATTAAATCTCATGTTCTTCATACTTAAAACACATAAAATTCAATTCAACAGCAATATCACAAAATATTTAAAAACATTATATCTTTACAATGTCCAATACACAGTCTCGCCGCGCTGGAGATAATCACTCCCCCCTCTCCATGTACAGTGTTGTCATTGCTTCATTTGAAATCGTTGAGTTTCTTAATTAAAAATTCATTAAAATTTACAAAATATGAAACACATAATAAAACAAATTCCCAAATTGAGGTTCCAGATGCCTATATCCGAGTGGAGGACTACATTATTCAAAATTTGATGCCTCTAGCTATCGTTGTTTTTTCAGTGCAAGAAACATACAAAAACGTTCATACAGATTCTTCATCATTTAATTTCTTTAAATATAATGCAGTGCTCTTTTATTTGGTGGCAACAATTTGAAAAGTGAAACGCAGTGGACGACGCAAAATGCCAAAACGAAATTAATAGGCTTTCTGAGCAACTGCCCCTTTGGGGTAAAAAAATTCCAACTGAATTTAATTAAGTCTCTTTAACTGAAATTACCATTAAACACTGCATTTCACCAAATTTAGAAATTTCATATAATTGAGAATATGTTTCTTTTAATGGTTTCCAAACTGTGTTTTGGTCTCAATGAGCTAGGAAAAATAATAGAGCTCCGTTTTAAGCAATGAAACTTATTTTAAAAAGAAAATCACATGCCATGGAGTCATGACGATCTGAGTAAATGTTCTAACGAATGAACACGTATTTAATGCGCAAACTTCAAATACATTATTTTTAAGATAATCAGTAGTTTTCAGCAAATTATGCCTAGCTACAACATAGTGGTAATTCGCAAGTAACACAAAGTTTTGTTTAGAAATTATCATAGAAATTCCCATTTAATTATACAGAAATTACCGTACGATGCAGCGCAAATCTGGTTATCAATTAATACTGGTATTGTATATAATTCGATATTACTGATACATTTATTCCAGAAGTCAAGTTATAAAGTGCCAAGAATGGCATTATTTTCATTAAATTACATGTTCAAAATATAATAAAAGTATATGAAAAGTGTTTATTGTAACGTTTATAGACTTCTAAAACTGTGCGATAAAGTTTTTTATTGCAGTGTTGTTAATATTAATAGCTTTATATATGATAAAAGTTTTTAATTCTAATGTTAGTAACATTAACAATTATCTAAGCTACCTTCGTTGTGAATAATTTATTATTTAATGTTATGCTAAAACTTTAAAAACCATGAATGTACGTTACCTGCTATCTTAAAATTAGAAAACAATGATTTGAATCATCTTTCTTCAGACATTAAAAACCAATAAAAATATACTGCATTAAAAAATTGAGAATATTATGCAATGAATAACAATTACTTATCAAGCCAATAAAAAATTAAATATTGATATATGAGTTTTGCTTCTATTTTTTCGGAAAATGAAATTAGAAAATTTGTAACAGTTAGTATATATTAAAAAATATTGATGCTTTCTTCTCCAAAAAAATGTTAAAAATTTTTTTTATTATACAGTAAGAGATTTTTAATTTACAAAAAATGTAAAAACTGTTGATTGCTTGAATTCTATGTATTAAAGTCATTGTATTAAGTCATCTTTCTTAAGTAGTTTAAAATGCTACGTACATAATTTTGTACACTTATTTGATTTTTATTTTTTCCTCCTAGATAATGTATAAAAGAAAACATGGAACAAAGAGAAAAATGAAAGGTACAATGAAGAATGAATTTTCTTTTGCTGCTAATTTTATAAATTTTATAATATTTTATCTTCGTGGATGGTGGTGAGTATTATTTTTAAATTTCGCTTTTATATTTATACCTGCATGTTTTTTCAGCACTTTTTTTACCCCTCTGGTTTGTATTTTTCTCCGTTTTAACCCCCTGACATATTATATTAATTACCAAGTGCATCAATCTATAAATTACTCGCAAAACTAAAATTCGTGCTATTACAATAATTAAATTAAGACAACATTAATGTAATTTATTTAAATAAAATAAACAATTTACTGAAATAATTTAATGGGGTAAGAGTATTTTTTTAGATAGAAAAATATGCGACAGTCTCGTAAATACCTACAAAATTGAATTAAAAAATTGTTTATAAAGATAACATATGATTTTACTCCTATAGGTATAAAATTAATATTTTCAACTACTGTGTTAATGTTGAAGGAAAATATTTTGTTTATTTCGTTATCTTGAAAAAGATGACAGAAATTAATATTTTATAATTTTAGAGCGATCATGCACAAAAGCTTGAAAAATTCATAAGCTCACAAGATTTCTGAACCATTTTTTGGCAAAAATACTAAGACGCGTATTTAAGTTAATAATTGCAGAACCAAAACAATTATATATCCCACTCCATAATTATGCAAAAGCATGACATATCTTTAGATTATAATTCAGCTCTGTTTTAGGGCTGCAAAATCATCAACAACAAGCTCAGTAAGATTGGCCTGACTTCTATTTGTTAATAAAAGCGCAAATTAAATCTAGAAATTCCGTGAATTTATTTTATTTACGTAATTTCGTGTTCAATATACATTTATTAGCAAAATTATTAATATACCCCAAAAGCAAATTCATTACCTTTTTATGAAAACTCATTGTTATTGCATATTCGTGTAAGTTACTTAAACTAGAATTTTTCACTAAGAAAGGTTTCAATTTAATCATTGTAAACATAAATGTACAGCCATAATGCATTTTGATTTTGATACAAATATTAGTATCCCATACTAAATATTTTTGCTGAAGAATTCAAAATTATCATTACATGAACACAGTTCTCATGCATTTTGAGAATAAATAAAAGCATCCTAATCCAGAATATTTCACTGAGGATTTCAACATAATCACTGTAAACATAAAATCTATAGTCATTCTATAGTTTTGTTGTTTAACTTGGATATTTTTATAGCAAAAAATGAGCTATGCTTCACGATAGATAATATTAATTTAAATACTTAAAAAAGCAGAGTTTTACTATTCTGCTTCCAAAGTTTTTATTATTTATTTTTTCATATTTATTTCTGTATTTTAAACTTCAAGAACAAATGATACAAATTGTAGTCAAAGAGAAACTGAATATGTTTGAAAGCTTTAGGCTTAATGCTGAGATAGAGAAAAGTACGAATAAAATGCGGTACTGAAGAAGATTAAGAAAAAAAAAAAAAACAGCGAGACATTTATGAATAATGGTCACGTACCCAGAACTACCCTTCCAGAATGCTATAAATTAAAACTCGATGACTGAGGGCGCATCGTCACAAATTAATGTTATCAGTCTTTAATTATCAAAGAACGACTGGACGTCATACCTCAAGGCTTCCGCGGAAAGTTTCGTAACGGTTGATTATAAAATACATGAATTACTACTTATCGCAGGTGATGCGAAGCGAAGATAATTGATAAATGCTATGATGAAGCATTTGTACGTACTGTCTTTGCACTATTATTTTTTATTTCATTTTTAAGAGAAATTAATACAGAGACATTACCCTGTTATTTTGAAACTACTAATGTACAATAACAACCAATTTTATTTCATCTAGTAAATTTGATTATAACAATAAAAATATAATTATGCAATTCAGTTTTACAAACAAATACAAAACGATTAAAAAAAAGATATCTGAAAATAACTGTAATTTTCACCACACTGTAGTGAAACGAAGCTGGTAGATAACCACAATTTAATTTGAAATACCAGATAAGGTTTAGTAACTTCAGTTCCAGTTTGCTTTAACATTTTGATTACGAATTACAGCATAAAGTTGTGCTAAATAAAGCAATCTGCAGCATCTACTTAAACATGAAACAATTCTTGGAGGGCATAAAAATGTTACATAGGAAACAATCATAATGCTATTACTTACGAAATTGAATTACAGAATTAAAACAAGCTAAACAAACTATTCTTTACGGAATAATGCTCGATTAAAAATAAAAAAACTATTTCAAATTTGATATAAAATGCGTAAATAACTTATATTTCGCCATTAAAAGTAAAATATCTGAGTTATTATGAGAATTATAAGAACCAGTTACACGAGCCTTGGATTCTAAAATAAAAGGATGTCCAGAACTGCTAATACGAGCTGTACATGCTGTCACATGTCTAAAGACTTATTAAAAACGAATTTAAATTGCATTCTGTACAGCCTCAGATTCTAAAATATAAGGGTGTCCAGAATTGATAACGTAGCTATAACATGTCTAAAGACTTCTTAAACAAATTTAAATTGCATTCTACACAGCCTCAGATTCTAAAATATAAATCTATCCAGAATTGATAATGCAGCTATAATATGTCTAAAGACTTCTTAAACAAATTTAAATTGCATTCTGTACAGCCTCATATTCTAAAATATAAGGGTGTCCAGAGCTGATAATGCAGCTATAACATGTCTAAAGACTTCTTAAGCAAATTCAAATTGCATTCTACACAGCCTCAGATTCTAAAATATAAGTCTACCCAGAATTGATAATGCAGTTAAAACATGTCTAAAGACTTCTTAAACAAATTTAAATTGCATTCTGTATAGCCTCAGATTCTAAAATATAAATCTATCCAGAATTGATAATGCAGTTAAAACATGTCTAAAGACTTCTTAAACAAATTTAAATTGCATTGTACAGCCTCTATATAAATCTATCCAGAATTGATAATGCAGTTATAACATGTCTAAAGACTTCTTAAACAAATTTAAATTGCATTCTGTATAGCCTCAGATTCTAAAATATAAATCTATCCAGAATTGATAATGCAGTTAAAACATGTCTAAAGACTTCTTAAACAAATTTAAATTGCATTCTGTACAGCCTCAGATTCTAAAATATAAATCTATCCAGAATTGATAATGCAGCTATAATATGTCTAAAGACTTCTTAAATAAATTTAAATTGCATTCTGTACAGCCACAGATTCTAAAATATAAGAGTGTTCAGAACTGATAATGCAGCTAGGACATGTCTAATGATTTGTTAAACAAATTTGAATTGCATTCTGTAGTTTTCTAATATTCAGTTAGTATTTTCAAAGAGGCAAAATGTAATAATTCTTATTCACATAACGTGTTTACATGCTGTATTATATTATTCATTATAATTATTTTTACATTTATCAATTCGTTAAATTTATTGTTATAATAATAACTGTTATAACACCAGTAACTGTGTTCAGTTTAATGAAATAACTGAAGTTTAATCGAAAACATACCTATTCATTCATGTATCTGAGACTCTCTTTTAAAGTGGATTACTGTTTAAATGTAAAATGATGCGAATGCTACTACTCTTAAAACATAAAATTTAATTTTATATTAAAAATAAACAACCCGAAAAATCATAATCATAAAAATTCTGCAAGAAATTCTTCAAAGGTAAAGCATAAAAAATTTCTTAACATTTTCGAACAAAAATACTTCAATATTTGCTTTAAACGTTAAACGAATATGGGGAAATCTTATAAACACTGTCAGCAAATTACTATACGTTGATAATTAAAATAATAATAATAATTCATAAAAACAACATCCGGAGACTAATACTTAACATATCTGTAGAAAATCATAAGAAGCTTAATTTATTGACAAGAAAATTATTCTCCCCGATTTCAGGTAAATATATGAAAGTTTGGATTTTAAAATCTTGTTATAACTATATTACAGACTTTACGATTCATTCACCAAATCTGTAAACTAGCATGTATACTAACTAGCATAAACTAACATGTAAACTAGTATGTTTAAGTTTTCATTTTCCCCAATACATTAAAAATATGAGTAGAATAGTATTATCTGATAACTATCAATGCTTAATTCAGAATTTTGAGCAATGTATAATTACTCCATGCTAGAATATTTGAATAATGTATAGATGAATATTAATCCTTCCTTCAAATGTCATAATCTTCTGCAGGATAGTTTTGTCGCTCTTAATAAAACGCTGTTTTGCCTTTATAAAGAATATCTCTCTTTTTGTGCATGCACCTGAGAAATAAAAACGTATTTTTAATAGATTATATAGGTGATAACTTTCATTTAAGCGTTATATTTTATAGCAAACTGTTTAGATGCAGATAAAGAAACTCATTTTCTGATGGACCTAAATAATATGCGAAGAACGAGGAATTTAAGATAAATAGAATTTTATAATTAGTGATTAGCGAAAAAAATCTTAAAAATAAAATATCATTACTTCATATGATTAATAAAATAAAATTATAAAATAATTTTATAAATGCCATTCATTTTAAAGCATGAATAGAACAAATAAATATGAATGAAGAGAATTCCAAAAAATTACATAATGATAATAACAAGTAAACTTACTTGTTATCGGAGGGGGAAGAAGATCAGCTCTTAACTTTATAACTAGTAAACATAACATTTAATTTTAATTTTGGCAATTGAAAATAAATCATTTGCTTATAATTACCGAAAATACGATACATCATACCAGACTTTGACGAAAATCGTAAACAAAGCAGCAGTCACCAATACTTGTAAGAAGAAAAACTATTTAATCTCGCATTTCCTATACATTTTTCCCTTGCCGCTCTTCAATAAATTCCGGTCCGACATATATATATAAAATAGTAATAAAAAATCATCGAAATTGAAGGAGAAAATAGAAACGAGCGCCCCAAAACGAGCAAATAATATACCGAGCCGCGGTTAAGTTTTATCGCACGAGAGTGGGGCCGGTAGCGACCGTTCATCGGCTGAGGCCATAACGGTCGCCATAAAACCGACATCTATGGCCCTGAAACGGCCTGTTGGGTGTCATCGCTCGCGTCGTATAAAACTCCCGACTCCCGCTCTTCTTTGATGCGCGATCTAATGCCGAACAGTTGTGGAACGTGCCGATTTTTGGAAATTTTGACCCATTTAGTATTTTTTGTTCCATGTACTATTTACACAAAGGGTACTGACAGTTCAGTTAAATATTTTGGCAAGCAATAATACATTTATCAGATAAAAAATTATCAGCTGATAATACAGGAATAGCAACATAAACTATGTGGATTTTTGACAGATTGATACAAATTAAAATTAAAATTTTAATAAAAAATCTTTAAATAAAAATCTTATGGTTTCAGTGCAGGTTTATGACACAATAAAAAGAGACTGTGATGTCGGATGGAAAGCACTACAAACAGGAAGTTTGATACAGAACAGAAAGCATTTACACTTACTTATACACAGTCAATTTTTTATTTCTCTTGAGGTGTAAATGCACAATAATTTATAAAAAAATAAGTGATCAAATATTACACGCAATATATCTATCTATATTAATTTTTTATCATATCCAATTTTCGTGCTAAAATTTTCATAAAGGACTGTTTAAATCAGTTTGAACCTTTTGGAAAGCATAACAAATATGCACAAAAGACTAACTATTAACCACAGGTGAATACAAAAATCTACTTTGTTTAAAAAAAAAAAATGTGCAGCTAAAACAACAAAAAAAAAAAAACCCACAATAAGACTTTAAATAAATTGCATTCTGTATTACTGTATTTACTCAAAAATAAGACAATCATTACATTTTAGTATAAATTTGAAAATAATAATAATAATGTTGATAAATGTCTTTGATGAGAGAAATATATCCGATGAGAACATGGTTCTGATTAAAATTTACATGATTCTGATTACAATAAAAGGAAAATTACCTAACTAGATGCAATAGGCTCTATGGTAGAAAAAGAAATTAGGAACAGCTGGCAATAGATTTGTTTTGAAGCATGGCTATGAACTAATGCGAGCCTAAATTAATACCATATGATATTAATACCATATGATAGAGATATGGTTATTATAATAAGCAGTAGTCATGCAATTTAAATGTGTAATTACATGTAGGATATATTTAGTATTTATTGAGCCTAATTATTCAATATAGTATAATAATAAAACTCCTTCCTCTCATTCTGCAATTTTATATATCCAAATGCCCGATCACAAGACCTCTACCAAATTTTAAAACAAAAATATAGCAAAAAAAAAAAGGGTGTCTTATTTTCAAGTAAATATGCTGTCTTAAAACTACAGTGTTTGATATGCTTTAGCTTATACTTGCGTTTTATAAACAAAGAAATTTAACTGTGTCTGTCATAAGAAGTGCTTTCATTTTTACCTCTTGAAAATTTTTCAGAATTTTTACTGTGAATAAGAAGTTATACTGAAGTTTCAAACTTAAGTACTTTCGCTATTTCAGTATTACACATTTTATTTAAGTCCTTTATACTAAGTACAGCTGATAAATATGATACAAAAAAATAATCCGTTATATTATTTCTAAAATAAAATCTCTCGAAAAATCGTTAACAAATACAAATTTTAGAATCTGAAACTTCACTTTATTTCTTACATTAGTTGTATTCTCAATTGGGAAAGAACTATAAACTAATGAATATTTGAGAAATAAGGCTATCTTAAAATAAATAGCAATAATAAGTATTATAACACGCAATATAGAAAACTCAACCTTCATTTCGTTTTTGGCCCATCTGAATTTAAAAACAAATATTTGAAATCACATATATAGCTATATAAAGCTCGTCTGTCAGTCCTTGCCCATGTTATATCAGTCACATAATCACATAATTTAACACATATATTCTGTATTTGGCTCTATTTTTAGAAATTTTGGTCTTAAGATTCCAGATAAAATTTATAAATAAAAACATGAAAATACAGATAATAAATTTTAAAAATTTTGTACCATGAATGTTATATTTCTTGACAAACTTTGATTGCACTTTATTATTCTTTTAATATTTCTTCAGAAAAATTTACTGCTTCAGTCAGTTTTCAACTTTTTGTGAGTAAATTTGGTTAAGCATTATTAAGTTCTATGTATATCAGAAATACATCTACCCCTCCCATAACTAATGTTTGTTAAAATCTAAGAAGTTTGTGGATTGTTTGCTCCTTTTATTTTGTTTCCACTTCTTATATTTTGATTTATAAAAGGGGAATTATTATAACACCTATTCTTTTTAGTGATTTGTATTAAGATAAATATAAAGTTAAATCATGCTAAACACTCCCATAAAATTACTCTTCACAAATCAGTTTTCACCTTTTTGTGAGGAAATTTGGTTAAGCATTATTAAGTTCTATGTAAATCAGAAATACTTATGTATTAAGATTAATATAAAGTTAAATCATGCTAAACACTCCCATAAAATTACTAGAAAATCGAGGACATTTTATTTGTTGCACTGATAATATTCAATACACTTTTTAGCTCAAAGGTCGTGCAATTTTTTTTAATAACTATAAGAAAAGTATTTTAGCATAGTTACTCAAACAGAGTTTAGGAATATACTTAGGTGATTTGCATAATTTTCATACACAACAAAAACAAGTTAAAAAAAAGTACCATAAAAAGCACCCTACGCGTTATTTTCTGTTCTCCAATTCTTCTTTATACTACTGTTAAAGCTAGCGTAAATATAATGACACACACTACTTGCGGTGTTGAATTTCAAAACAAACAGCAGACGAAATTCGAATCTCAAGTTGCAATTTAATACGAATTATTAAGTTTTGATACCTCATCTAAGGAATAGTTTATAGGCTTACTTTTGATTAATAGATAATTTTAGACATGATGCCTTTATTTTAATATATTTTACTGTTTTATTAATTCTACTTTTAGGAACTCTGAAAAGTTAAAACTAAGATACCTCTGCTACTTAAAACAAGAAGCGCTTACTTGAAAATGTTTACAACAAATCATATTTTAAATGAAACTAACCACTAAATTTTATTAGCTAGCTCATGAACAAATAGTTATGAAGCTCGTTTTTTAGCGCTACAGAAAAATTTACAAATTAATCATAAGTAAATTTCTTGTTTCTGAATAAGCGTTTCCTATTGTAAAAATTTCACCTCAAATTTTATTTATTCTGAAAGCTACAGTTTTGGATAAAAATAAGATAGCAGCCAAATAAAAGTATACATGACTTTGTAAATACATAATACAAAATATCCATAATCTACTATGTCTATACATCAATTAAACTGTGTTATCAAGAGGGATTAACATAAGAAAAGTATTGGATCAATGAAGTACTGTTGTTAAAAACAACGACGTGAATGTAATTCGAAACTGTGTCTGTGAATGTTTAACTTTCATAATATAATATGGGAAACTGTGCAACATATTTCTAAGCATTAAAAATGAAGAAAATAAGAAAAACGAAATATAAAAATGGAAACAACAGAACCATGTAACCAACAATAAAAAAACACACCAATGAAAGTGACTGCATGTAGCTGAACGGATACTTTTGAGCTAACAAATAACATCTACCCCTCCCATAACTAATGTTTGTTAAAAGCTAAGAAGTTTGTGGATTGTTTGCGCCTTTTATTTTGTTTCCACTTCTTATATTTTGATTTATAAAAGAAGAATTATTATAACACCTATTCTTTTTAGTGATTCGTTTTCGTGGAAAAGTAAAACGATACTATTTTTTAAGGTAGTGTTCGTGTTCACTTATCCAAAGTAATTTAGTATTCAAAATAAACAATATTAACTTTATGTTTATTAAATAACTGACTATAGTTTTTCCTCCAGTTTTTCTTTCACCTTTTACTTTCAATAAAATGTGCGTATGTATGTAACATGATTTGCTTTCGTGTAAATGTATTCATGTAATCTAACATTATTCTTTTCATATAAATCTAAAATTTATTTCAACACCGCCTAGTCCCTGTTAGATTCCATAAGAGATACACAAGAAGGTAAAAGTTTAAGAGTGAACTCTAAAAATTTTTTTCTTCTGTATTATTTTTTATGGCTTTCTTAAACAGAAGTTCAGTATAAAAAGAATTCAAATCTGCAATGTGGATTTAGGAATTGTGTATATATGATACCTTTTATTTATTTACTTTTTAAAATGGTTATAAAATTCCATAGCAAATTGCTAAGAATGATCTTAATGCCACAGGTTATGTAGAAGAAACTGTAATGAAGTTTTACATTAAAAGTACGAAACTTTGGTATTGTTTTTGCATACCACTGCAGAAGTGGGTGACAGAGTAAACAAAACTGAAACAATCCTAGAAAATAGCCAAAAAGAAAAGAAAGCAAAGAAATGTTTCAGCAGTACCTTACCTTGTAATTTCAACCTGCTGGCAATGAACTTCAGTTGTTTCCAGAGACATAACCGCATAATTTGTGATACTGCCTACCAAAGCGATTTGTCGATAAACTCGCCTAATTCGTAGCTTTGAAAATCTTTTCGATTAGCGAAAGGGGTTTTCCCGATTAGCTCTGGCAATGCCGTGAGATGGCTGAAATGATCGCATGGTCTCTAACCGCGGTCGCTAACTACTAAGAGAGAAATGATGTCTGCTGCAACGGCGATAGAATGATGGCCAAGTGCAGAAGGCATCGCAACTCTGAGGAATCATAATGGGTGTGCGCACACGTAGGTGATCTCGCACATACAAGAAATAAAAAAAAGGAATACTTTGGGGCGCCTCCCACCCTAACTTTATCAAAATCGAAAGAAGGGTAGAGAGGAAGAGCGAGAAGAAGAAAATAAAACAAAAAAAAGCGCTTAATGGGACGGCGCCCGCGCACTTCCAACTGTTCTCTTCTCCAGAAAGAAAATGTCTTCTTTTATAGTAATTGCACTCATAGAAGGAAAAGAGTACAATATGGATGGGAAATTATTCCACGGTGAAATCAGTTTATTCTAGAGAAATGGAATATTCGCGAGTCGAAGTGAGAACGTTTAAATTTGCTAGGCGGTTTCGAATGGAAAAAATGTTCAATTTGAAAGTTTTTGTTCGCGCTATGAAACGTTTATCAGCAGCGATAGGAGATATTTCACTGTTGATTATTCAAGAGGCACATGTTAAGCTCGCTCAACGCTTTTCTTTTTCAACACTAATAAACTGATATCACATCATATCAAAATTTTTATTTCATTATTTGAACTTCAGTATGAGTGTTGTGTTATAGCACAGAAAATTATTAACAAGAAATTTCGTTTAAAGGCGGAATAAGTATTAAATTGTGATCCTATAGCTAAAATACAAAAAGATGCAAAACTGGACAATTAAGATACCATCAGTGTCAACTTTAGCATTTAGGTTACAAAAAGAAAGTTTCATACCGTTATTTTCCGGCAAAGTTTAATCCCCCTCTCCACCGGTACAGAATTTTTTTTTTAATTTTAAATTCTCGTGCAGTCTAGTCCAGTTAAAAAATTTTATACCAGTATCAAGAATCCATTTAACATGTAATACAGTACAAAATGCTTAATTAAACTTAAATTTAAGTTCCATTTTACATACAGAAGACAGTGAATTACTTAATTAGTAACCTAGTAAGTTGTTTAAATGGATAAACTGGTTATACTGGTAACTTGTTTATCCGGATTAGTGACATAATAACTGGTTATACGGATAAACATCATGGAATTGTTGATTTTAGCCCCATTCACACTTGAAAATCTCAGTTATTCAACTTGATAGTTTAAAAATTATGAAAAATTTTTTAAGATGATCCAAGCCCTCCAAGACATTTTGAGAAAAACTGATGAAAACATACATACACATCAAATACAGTTTCATTGTTAACCAAACAACATCATCCTCAGATAATTCCTTTTAACTTTAATTTAAATACTATTTCACAGACAGATACGACTCACAGAATCTCATGACTCACAGAATGTGACTCAATTATATGACTCACAGAATCTGATTTGTGCGGCTAAACAACATATAATTGCTGGTATCATTTTGAAAATCTCCCTTGTCAACACTGATATTTCAAAGACTGAAATCGCTTTACGATGTTCTGATTAAATTACATGCATATAAATTTTATTGTTAAAAAATGGCAACATACTATCGAGTTATTTTTGAAGACATTTCAGGAAAGAATTCCTAAGCATAACTCATTAAAATCTCTTTATTTATAGTGGTAGTGAACATTCTAATTTTCTAATTTCAAAATTCATGTCCATTCATTTTTCATATATCTGGCCAACCATTTGTTTTGGGATAAATGTACCGAAGTTCTTCCAACTGAAAGCTATACTAGCTTTTGTTGCCGTACTTTAGTAAAAATATATAATTCACAATCAGCTTTTATTGAATCCACAGTTTTGGTTGCTGCACTTTTTATTTTATATCTGATTTCTATATTTGTGTGTAATAACTAATAATTTTTCAAGGGATTAACAAGTTATATTAGAGAAAAAAATGGAAATTTCGCTAGGAAAATATCGAAATAAAATACTTTTCTATCTGTAGCACATTTGCTTACTACATTACTGACACAAAAGCATTAAAATATGCAAAATTTTCTTTGACGAAAAAAAGTAAATTAATTATAAAATGAAAATTTTACATTTAAGATTCTCATTTTTTTAACTGTTACTAAATAATAAAGTAAACATTTAATTCCTCCATTTTTTAATAGCGATGTATATTTAAAAACAGCAAGAAAAACCACCCTTATTGCATAAATGTTTGAAGCATATTTTTGTGGTAAACTAATCAAATTGCAACACTCAGTAATGGAACTTATCATTATTAATTGTTATAAATACACAATTTAGTATTTTATTATTTTACATAAATAAATATACATTTAATAAAGCAAATTTTCTGTACCCAAATTGCTTGATAACATACCCCATGTTCTTGCTACCAGTAGCAAGTCCATACATTTTTCCTGGTCTGTCCGAATAACACATTTATCGAATCCGCAAACGTATCGCACACACACTCATGTCATGTTTGAACAATGCTGTTTGAAGGTAAATCCACTACGCTCGAGGTCTTCATAACAACTTCTACCGTTTAACTAGCACGGGTATGTGTTTGCTTCGATGAGATGAAAGAAAAAGAATTGAAAATTCTGGGCAGTTAAAAAAAATACAGAGCGATTTCGTGATAGTGTTTGAGAACGTCAGTGATAAATTTTCAAAGTGCCCTGCCAGCGGTCAGGTACACTTATTAATCCCGGTGACGTCTGACAGAATGGATAAATATCACGTGCACTGAATAAGCGACACCGACTAACGAGCATGGTTGACTTCTTGACAAGTGTCTTGCATTCTTTCATCGCCATTTTTATTCCTCTTCTTTACCTTGAACCTAACATCGCGTGTGGTTCGAGTTTAGACGCTTGGAGATTACCATCGCAAGCAACAGCTTCAAGACACTCCGCTTCTATAAAACTCGACCACCGCGTGTTTTGCTTCTGCATGAGCGAATCTACGCCTTCAGAAAGTCTTCGAAGATTCGAGGGAACTTTGCTCGAAGATCCTTCGCGTCGTCATGTGTTATTGACTATCAACTACATTGAAGTTTTAGGAGCAGTTAACGTCAGAGTTAACTTGTAATTGCAATTTATGCGTGTGTTAAGTAATGCTTCAACAGTTCCATCTTTAAAACCTCAGTGAATCTTCTCTGACCATGCTTTAAAACTAACAAACATGAATTACTTTTTGATTTCATTTAACGGATTAGCGTTTAAAGTAGAGAAATATTCAGATTTGAAAAATTTCTTGGTTTATATCTTTAGCTGAAATTACAGATCATTTGAAGGAAGGGAAAACATTATTATATTATATGCATTGCTGATTTCAAAATTGCCTTTTAATTAAACTACATTACATACTCCTAAAATTAATAAAAGAGATAAAAATTATTGAATACATGTCAAAAATTTAGTTTCCATTTATTATACATATAAATGGGAAATTTTCTCGTCTTATAATTTACCTAGTCATCTACTTAACACATTTTCTCCATCTTTCTACTATCGAGAAAGCCATAAAATAATTTTCTCATTTCAAAGAATTCCTTCATAAAACTTATTTTAACTACATTTCAGCGTATTTTAGTGACATTAAAAGAATTTTCGAATTGATTAATTAAAGGTATTCGTTCTGAATAATCAATCTGGGTACAGAATACTTTTTTGTGCACCTCCTATTTTGTTAAATTCAGAATTCAAGGTAGTTCTTTATCAAAGAAAATGTTAAAACTTCAGTTTGCCTTCAGTAGTTTCTGCTTAATTTTCTCTTATGTTATTCAAAGACTAATTTCTTTCAGACCTATTATTGAAGTATTTTTTTCGTTATTAATGATGAATGCATAACATTCTGGCCTCCTTTCCGAAAAATATATTAGCAACGACTGTAGGAGAAAGAATACACAAGAATACTTTCTCTTATTAAAAAATGATTCTTTAGTTGACCCTGTTTTCCAAACAGGAGAAAAAAGAATAAAAAAGTTTAATTTATTTTCTTTGAAGTAAATCTTTATATTTTTCATAAAGCATTAAAGATTACAAAAAATACGAATAAGATTGTATTTTAGATAATTTTTTAAACTAAATGAGTTTTAAATTTCCGGAAGATAGGCTAGATGAAATGTTTTATTCAAGAATTAAGCGACACAAATTTTAAACACAAAACTCTATTTTGGATAATGATTATATAGTTTTTGATAAATTTTCCAATAGCTCTCGTATAGAACCGAACAATTATTTAATTTCCTATGCTAATTCCTTTTAAATAGCCATATTAACAGTCCATAGCAATTAGGTATACAATAAACTATGGACTCTCAAACGTTAAGGTATTTAGCGTTTGACATAGTTAATTTCATAAATTGACATAAAATTCTAGGCAAACAAAGAATAAATGCATTTAAGATTAATTTACCGCCATTAAAAATTTGTATCTGAAAATTTATATCTTGTAAATTATGATCATGAAAAATTTCACTGCTGTCAATCCTTCTGGCTTGTATGTCATAAAACGTCACACACAATGTATACAATTTTAAATCTAAAACCGCACATCCTTTGATTTTACATAAAAATATTTGATTTATCTGAGAATTCAGATTAATTATAAATTAAATTTTTATCCCCAAAGTGATAAGGATGAGGTGGAAGATGCTAATGAATCAGTCCTTTTTAATATAATTTTATTCTTGCTATTTATTTTGTTGATTCCGCACTTATTGTACTGATATTTACATTATATGGCATAAGGTTTTTTAATTAAAGTTTTCTGCTAGAGTTTTAAAAAATAAATTGAGGTGAAAAATGTAAAACATGAACTGCAAATTTTGAAATGTAATTATAGCATCAAGTGAATGCTAAGAAATGGAAGCCCCTGTGTTTTCTTCACCAAAATTTACTTAAAAATAATATAGATTCTTTGGTAAACAGTAGATAATTTTTTTGCCTTCAGTTGTCGAAATTCTGTTTCAATACTTTCTTCATAACAATAAGTCATAAAAAATTAGAGAAAATTAATGCTTCAAGCAATCTAACTCATTATTTGAAATAAATGTCATGCTTCAACTCTCGATGTATAGCAGTAATAGCATTCAGAGACTAAAAAATCTCTGAATTATGTCTCTCATGTCAAAAATCATGGTAGAATATACAGATGTAAAGTTAAAAAACAGTTAATACTATGCTTATCGCACTTAAAGCTTCATTATCTAATTTAAAGTATTGTGCAAGGTATAGTTTACCCAATAAAACATTTTTAGCGTTCGAAATTAAAATATATCATTAAAATCGCAGAGGATAGATTTTTCATAAAATATAGAAGGAAAATGTTTGTCAAATTTTCTTAATATTCCTTTTCTATGCATATTTATTGCCCAGAAGTAGAAAATAAAAGTAAAAGCGTCTTGTCTCAAGCCTTTTCTTCCGCCCATTCTTTTTCTTACATTTTCTGAAGAAATTACGAAATACTTGCCGTGTTTTAACTTTATCTAACATTTGCTTCAAGCGTTATCAAGATTTGAAAAGCGTCACTTACCCAAAAAAATTAAAGTTTCCTGTCTAAATTTGATAATATTTTTCTAGAAATACCAGTAGTTCTTTGTCACACTTTTTAATGGATTCCCCCCTTTAAAAATAACATAAAGTAAGAGTTATGCTTCCTATTTGTCAACGGCGCATTATCAAATTGGCGCTTGGCCAAAAAATGCATAATGGAGCGTGTAATAATTCTTGCACCACTCTGACCTGCATTAAATCTTTACAGGATTACCTACCACTCTTAATTCACACTCAGTAAAACATGCTACAGCCATCCAAAATATTTCAAAGCTTTCAAAATACCTTTTCTCAAATGTTAATAAATGCAAGGCAGAATGATCCAACCTTCCCTAGGTAATTGATTAAGGAAAAAAAAAGGGGGGGACAGGAACTTTTAACCTAGAATCTATTTAACATTTGGAGCAAATAGATGGCTTTTAAATTGTTTAAAATAAGAACAACTTAATAATTTTATTTAAAATTTAAGTGTACGGACCTAAACTTTTTTTTTCTGCCCATCACAGTATTTATAATGTAAAAAGTGAATAAAAATATATAATTAGTTTAAAGACTAGAGTGTACGTCGCGTCAGAGACACAGGCCCTTATACTTTTCAACATTCTCAACCGCTAATCCATTGATTTAGAAATGAATACGTGTTTCTCAGGTCCAAAAATGTGCTAATTGATGTGGCAAAATATTCATATTTTGAAAAAAGATCCACGGATGAAATAGCTTTATACATAAATGATAGATATTGCTGAAAAATATGTGTATCTGAAAATTTCAAGCAATATACACTGGATCTCCTCATGGTAAGATGGCAAACTCTGATATTATCAACATTTCTTAAAACATAAATAAGCATTGGCTTTGTATATTATACGCGTGGACAGATAGTGTTGAAAACGTGTCGTCTTAGATGCGGTCAGGAAGGAGAGAATGATGTTAATTAGAAAGGGGAAGTAAACATGTGAGCTAGAGGTCATAAGGGGAGATTTTAACAGAAAAAAAGTTATTTATTTAAAAGAAAATTGTTTTTAGATCTAATTGAATATTAATATCTTAGGAACAGATTTCTTATCTGTTCTTTACTGTAAGTCAGTAGTAACCAAGATGTGTATACAGATGTACATGGCACCAAAATGGAGACAAATTATATAGGTAGCGAAAAGTTTTGAAGTGTTCTTCTTCTTTTATGGATTATTAACAATATTAGTAACATTTTTCTGCATTGATATTAATAATATACATCTACTTATAACTACGAATTAAATTGTAATTATCACATATATACATATTGGTGACGATGCTGAAACGCTTTGGAAACACTGCTGTAAAAAATAATCCGATCCAGATCCAATTGAACAACGCTAATCAGCACTGTAATTGTTTATGAAAACTAGTGTGTGTATTTATTTAATTGAATACGTCAAAGATATAAGGACCAGTAACAGAGGGAAGACATGCTTTCATGGAGAATCTTCTAAGGAATATTGGTTCATAGTTTACATTATACTTAAGGAAAACCCGAAAATGTTCACATACAGTGGTAAGCTGTAGGACGGGAGTCTCGTACTATCGCTTTGTTAAATTTGGCTCCTATATAATTTCGAAGGCCCTTGTACTTTTTGTTTGTTAGTTTATTCATTGAAAGAAAAACACATATTACTCACTGAACGTCTCACGTTAATCTGAACGACCTTTAAACTCGATGAACAACACTGCTATAACAAAAAGAGTTTTTTGACTTTATAACCCATTTTAGATTTGGCAACAAGATTCTTAAATGAAAAAGAAAATTTAATCCTACACCATACGTTTTTAAAAAATCCGCTCTCGGCTTACATCCTCCTAGAAGATAGAAATAAAGTGTAAAAGAAAGAGATTCGTTAATTTATGTAATTTCTGCAATATTTTGTATTACTTATGTTATTGTAAATTTTAATTTTATTTTTATACTTTTTAAAAGATATCTTCTTGTTTATTCACAATTATTTGTATTTTCTCTTTTACTAAGACGTGAAGCATTTAATTACACTCTGGTACTTTGTTTTCATAAGATAAAGTATTGTTAAAATTTTCATAGCTCACTTTAGCTTACACGGTCAGCCCATTCGCTAGGTTTGAAACTGGGAATGAATTACTAGGTTGATCATTCCATTCATTAGTCTTATCGAGTTGAATACAGTGAGCCTGAGTAAAGACAGAAATATCTTTCATAAATTTAAATGCGATGATAAACGCAGTAGTTGAAAAACAATAATAGATACCTCTTCATGTATGTTGTCTGATGAAATTTTCCCAAATATCAGCAAACAATTCATTTTACTTCTTTTATTCTTATTATTTCTTTATATCATAACAGTTTACTGCTAATTAATACAAAAGGGTTTTATACAACCAGACATAAAATTATTCGGAAGCGTTTAACTACTAAAAAGTTTTTTGGTAATAATTATGAGATATTAAAAATAAAAATTTTTAGATCATAATTTTTCGAGAAATTTATTTAGATAATATTGTTTGAAAAATCCTGATACAGAAGGAACATTGAATTTCTTTAAATTAATTTATTTATGCTGAGCTTTTTTTTTTAGTACATAAGCATCAATGATAAAGTATTTAACAACTTTTATTACCAGTAGTTTTTTACAAATATTTACACCATTAATGTGAAATAAAACCATTTGAAAACAAAATATGATTTGTATTATTGAATTATAGTTAAGAATAATGGCCCCGTTGTTCTGAATAATACTGGAATAATTTGAAGATTAAATCCATAACCCTTTTAAGATGGTTCTGCAGTCGGAAAAATGAGAGTATAAGTCCCAGTAATTTGATTAACATTTCTTTCCTTTATAAATTATGAATATCTGTCTGCTATATCTCTTTATCAGGTACTGAATAAGTGATTCATCCAGATAGTAATATTAAGCATTGATTAACAATTCCTGTAACTAGTTTATGAGCATAATGTTAATATACTTACAATCAATAGGCACTCTGACTCGACGACGGTTAAATATAATAATCTTAACACAACTGAGAATCATTTTTTGGGTTTCCACTAAAAATTGCAAGTCATGAGTACGAGTAATGTATATGTACAACGTAAACGTACTGTAAAAGATAACGAAACTCCAAATATGCTAATCGACTTCAACTAAACTCTAAAGAGGGGTGTATCAGGAAGAAGAGAACAATTAAAATAGATTAAAATTGAATTTTCAGGTATTACGAAATGTAATAGACTGGAATATTTTAATATGACCTATTTGAATATTTAAGAAAAAAATTGTGAATGATAAAACAGAAAAAAGTTGTTTTTTTTTAAGTGTTTCCTTGCTTGTAGAATGAATGCAGATGAGTTCATTTTTACTGAATGGAAACTAAAATTTATTAGCTTATTAATCTCTCCTCTATCGCGCACCTAAGTTCAGTGATCTTTATGAATGAGCCAATTTCTTTTTAAAATTTAAATGCTTTAAAAATAATTAGAAAAGGATCTAAACCTTCTTTTTCCCTTCAATTGTTTACTAATAAAACTGCATTTTCAACTGTAGTCATGTGAAATAATGCTCTTAAAAAAAAAAAAAAAAAAAAAAAACAGGGATTGAAAATGGAATCAGCATTGAGATTCTCTTTAACAAACATGATAAGGCTCATAAAAAACTAGAAACCGAAGTAATTCCATAGAATAATAAAACCCCTTATCCCTGAATTGCATTGAATTACTCTTTACCAATGCCATAAATATATATAATTTAATGATATATATAGTGTTTTGTATTGGCTTTGATTTGTACTTTTCTAAAAGTTCCACTTGTCTGAATTGCTTTTGGTAGGTTACATCATTTGGTTTTACTTTTGGTTTTGAATTTTACACTTGCCTACATACATGACGAAACACGAATTGAATAATTGAAGAGTTAGGTTTGAGGGCAACTTCCCCTTGGTAAGTCTGTCTTCTGCCCCCCAGCTCAACAATTATTCACTTATGCATGTTTTTTATTTTTAGGATTTAAAAAAAAAATTCTGACAAATTTATATTTGTTAATGGATTTTGATACTTACACTTGATTCACTTGATTTACTTATGTTCTCAGAATTTAAATGATATTGTAGATTAGTTCGCAGCAATATAAATTATTTATAATTTCTTTTAAACTTATTTCTATAATTAATTTTTACTTTAAATTGCTTCTTACGAATAGAAATTTTGTTAAATTCAAATTTGCAACAATGGCGCAAGAGAATTATTTAAATTTAATTTAACTTTACTATATTCTTTTGAGACATATATATATATATATATATGTATATAAACTACATGCATATCCACACACTTACAGATACACACACATACATAAAATAGCTTAAAAATTACTGTATTTTGTATATACTAATAAAATATTATATTATACATTACACATATAGAACTTTAAAATTTCTAATAGTTTCAAAGCCTAACCAACTATTTTTACTTTATGTATGATATTACATACATGTTTTGTATATAATATATACATTTATAATTTAATGATTTCATACGTAACTCGTATGTATATAGCGTAAGCGTATATCAATAAATTCATGAGTCAAGAATAAAAAACAATTGAATGTTTACATGGCATTAGAAAATTAACCAAAAACCAGTGACTCACAATATATTTGTAATTTGAAAAACGGTTCTTAGACATGAAAAAATTGAAAGCCATATTAGTAAAGAGTATACTCAGATATCCAGATACTTCTTTCTCATACAGCATAGCTTTCAAAATACAGAAATCAATATTTACAATACAAATTCATACAAATTTATTGAAGTAACAAATATGTGTTTTTCTAATCCTGTGCCTTAAGAGAAAGATGCATTTGAATTAGTGTTTAACTTTCAATAATCCATTTCCATAGCATAAAATTCCATTCATTCAAAGAATTCACGTTTTCTATATTTTCATCGCTATAAAACGGAATGCAGAGAAGTTACATACTTAATCGACTCCCACATTTTTTCACAGATCCGAAGCACAGACTCTTCCCTTTCTGTAGCGTCCCCGTTTTTTTCCCTCCTTCGTTATTTAAGACTGGAGCGCGACTAAGCAGTATTCGCTGGAAAGTATGTTACCAGTACCTCGTTTCTTTTCCGAAACACCTCAAAATGTCACGCAATATGCAGTGAAAACTCTTATGACAAATTTCGCCTGTAGATGACCAACGCCTCTGAAATGACCAATATGTTTGAGACCATAAACATCGACTGCGAAAATAAATGATAATCATGTTTCCTCACGTTACTTCCACAAATAATGAAAACCCCTGGGAACTATGCAAAGTAATTTTAAGGAGTTTTCGATATATATGATATTCTCAGCTTATGTAGAGGAAAAAAGTATCCCAACCAAAAAATGCATTTAACGAAATTAAGCTTTGCAAAAACAAATTCAGGTGGCAATAAATACTTCAACAATATATAATTCTAATCAACATGATTTTACACGGAAACTTAAAGAAAATTATTAAGTTTGAATTTACGTTAATACTTAGCTGAAGAATATTATTAGTTTAATGTGCAAATCTCAAATAAACACAGGAAATCTTAACTTTAATAATTAATTCTAAATAAATGAAACCACTAGATTAAAGCTTTTATTCTATGAGCATAAATTCTGTTCTCTTTCTACAAAATAACACAATGTCCCTCGTAATCTCATGTCTTTTCAATTCCTTCCTGATGTTTCAACCTGCTTGAATTTTATAAGTTAACAGAAAAATTATTAATGATCACTTAAATGCAAAATTAGTACTGTTTTGGAAAATAAAAAAAAATCCTTTAGAAATAAATATGAAATGATCGACAGCGTGTTTAAAGGCATTCTTATAAATCAGTGGTCTTCAAACTGTGTTCCACGGGCCCCCGGGCGTTACGTTATAAGTTACGTAACTTTAAACATAACTTTATAAGTTCGCAGAAAAATTATTAATGATCACTTAAATGCAAAATTAGTACTGTTTTTGAAAATAAAAAAAAATCTTTTAGAAATAAATATGAAATGATCGACAGCGTGTTTAAAGGCATTCTTATAAATCAGTGGTCTTCAAACTGTGTTCCACGGGGCCCCGGGCGTTACGCGAGTCAAAATAAAAATTCGAGAAGAAAATTATAACGCACTTACACTAGTTGACTAGTGTTTATTAACTAAAAAATATCAAGACGCATTTAGTTATAGTCCAGTTTTAAAATGAGTTTAATAGTTAAAAGATCAATTTAACATGTGGTCTGCATATATCAAAGCGAATAACATGCAATGCTTTGTAAAACTAAACAGTTTTCTAATGAAAAAAGAATTGAATTAAATGACAGTGTTAAAAATTATACAATAAAGTAGAGGTTCTCAACCTTTTGACTAACGCGTGCAAAACAAAAATCGAAAAAACAAAACTAAACAAAAATCGAGAAAATTTTAGTACCACCACTATATTTTACAACGATTATTTTTCATTTTCTCAATAGAATATTAAAGAAATATATTTTGCAATTTTCACAAGCAATCGGCTATTTGTATTAAATATACTCACATAAAAATATTAGATTAAAAATTGGTTACCATTATAATTATCAAAATTTAAGTTATAATTTAATTCTAAAATTTAGTGCGAAATTTGGGCCTGCTTAAGAGAGATCAATTTCTTTATGTCTGGTTATTTCACTTAGCATGAACCGTAAACTAGGATCCACTTTTAATTTTGCTCTGTATTTATTTTTCAAATACAATACTGAAGAAAATCCTTGTTCACACAAATAGGTTGTGCAAAAAGGCAGTGTAAAATTAATAGCTTTATTTAAAATGCCTTTAAATTCTTTTTTTCGGTATAGCCAAAAGTTAATAAGTAAGTGGGCTATTTTTGAAAACGTTAGTTACAGTTCGATCACAGGAAATTTTTATCAATTGTTCTTTTTCTTCACGAGATAAAATTTCAGGCACATTTGAACAAAATGGATTTCTAATTCAATTTTCTTTTCTCACATGGCTATAAACATTTTAATACTATTCGGAACAACATATTGAAGCGAAAAATCTTTCTCAACATTTGTGACAATAAAAACAAAGTACAGAAACAAATTAAATGCATAATCTGAAATGCGACTGTAGGTAATATAAATAGAGCTAGACTTCAACAGTTCGGAGGGGGGGGGGGAATTGCAAGCACACACCTGTCACTAAATGTAAGACAAGGATAGGTGATATCCGAAGCACAAGCTAATGCTGTTAATGAGTAAATTACATTAATTTTTTATCTTAAAATATTTTAACAAGAAAACAAATGCTTTTCTTTAATTCTCCTTACATAAAGTACCTATTCCACATTAATCTACTTTAAATATTATTTTAAGATCTATTTCTCTAAGTGTGTGATGGGTTTGTAAGGTTTTAGTTTAAACTAACAAAGTTTTATGTTAATTTTCTCTTTCCTGTAAGTTCTTATTTCAACTTCCCGTTAGAATGAGCGCGCGTTTCAGCTTTATGCTAATTTGAAGGGGAGCCAAGTTTGTATATAAAGGTTAGCGAGGAACTTCTCAGTGTGAGAGAGCTTTTAGTCTCAGATCACTGCGGCTCTGTTCGACGTCCAACTGACTAGCTAGTATTTAAGTTCTAAGCCTTAGCGCTGTTACTCTATTACTTATTGAAGAAATCTAAGTTAGTATTAGCTAAATCTTGCTACGCACCATTGATAGTTTCGCATAGAGGCCAACCTCGCGTTTATAGCTCTGTGAGCAATAACTACTTAATTTCTACTTAACTTTATTTTAAATTATTTGATTGTTAAGTTTAGACCCAAGTGCGGTCATTATTTTCTGTTATCCCTTCCGAGTTGGGAAGTGGCTGTAAATAGTGGTTTAATAAAAGGGTAATTTTAAAACCCTCTCACGTGCAGTTATTCTACCACTTAACCCCAGTTATTCTACCATAGAACATAGCTGCATTCAGCTCCCTGTTCGAGATCAGGACTTTGATAAAGTTACGAATATGTTCGCCAAAAGTATGCACAGAACACTCAGTCCTGACAGGTTTTATAGAAAAGCTTTATAGTTCTAAGGGTTCCATGTGTCGGTAAATTTTGAAGATCACTCTTCTAAATTATATACTTCACAAAATTACCTTGTTAAGGTTTCAAAACACCTTTAGCATGCAAAGCTTGAAAGAAGGTTCGCTTCAAAGTGTAATGATAGATTAGAAACTTGAATACTATCATTAGCCTTCGATACCCATAATTTGTAACGCATATATGTGTAATTATTTTCATTCCCTCCAGTTCAACAAGTTCAAAAATACAATGTGAAGTTTTCTTGCTTTATGACTATTGATGTTTCTATTACACTTTAAAGCTACCAATAGAATTGTAATAATGTTTACACAGCATAAAATTGCATTATTCAATTCCTGCGTTACTCACTGAACGTTGACAGTCTAATTGAATGTATTATGGATAAAAATTACAATAAAATCCAATAAATGCATCCTTATTTCATACAAAGCTAATATAAACATTTTCATAATAAGCTTGGAGACTATTTTTTGACAACTCTATCACTTATTTAAATAAAGCGGTTTCATTGTTTAGAATAACTTATTGATTTATTTCAAACTTGTTTGGCAATAATTCATTTGTTCAACTTAATAATAACGAACTTTGTTTAGAATAATTGTTAATGGTCACAATAATCTCAATTTTCCATTTAAAAATTATGTTAATATTTCCATTCAAATTGGAAAAAATATTTTTTTTTATAAATATGAAAGCATTCAGATTTCATATTACGCTCGAAAAGGCGTTTTTTTAAACCTTTTGTGTGTTGCCTTTATTTATTAAATATCATGTTCTTTGAACTTATACCATATCTTTAGAATTTCCGATACACAGTCTCGCGCGCTGAAGATAAATTTTTTTCTTTTCTTTTTTTTTTCTTTCCTTTTCCTTCCCCTTTTTTTTTCGTACAGTGTTGCCACTGCTCGCTCTGAAATCGTTAAGTTTCTTAATTAAAAATATTATTCATATTTTATAAATACTTTATAAAATATGAAATAGATAATAAAATAAATTCCAAACTTGGGCTCATATTCTGATGGAAACGTACGTTATTAAAAATGGGATGGCTCCAGGTACCGTTGTTTTATCACAATGCGAGAAACATACATACATTTATGCAGATTCTTCCTCATTTAATTTTTTAAATGTAATACAGGGCTCTAATATTTGGTGGCAACAGTTTGAAAAGTGAATCAACGCAAAATGCCAAAACGAAATTAATAGCCCTGCTGGGCAAATTGTCCCGTTCGGCTTAAAAAAAAAAATGAAATAAGGGCGGTTGAGGTTTCTGGAAGGTGTTAGTCAAAACTTGGGAATGTACTTGAAATTTACACTGAAACTTCATCTCTCCTTACACTCCTGTAAAATACTACCAATTTATTGACCAATTAACACCTAATTTTTTTTTCTTTTGAAAATTTATTTTTTTCACCAAATTATTGAAGTATAGGTCATCTGGGAGCATTTTAATTTTCTTCTTCTATATGTTTCATAACTTCAGTTTTAAATCTTCAGTTTCCTTTAATGAAACTTCATTGTTATTTTACTTAAAAAAAAAAACTTTAACCAGAAGGTATTTTGCTTTTCATTTATAATTTCTTACTTATTTGCTATTTAATTAACACCATTATTTCTTAATTTCTCAGAAAAATTTATACATGTTTTACAATTTTGTTTACATATAAAATACAGTAAATTTATTTTCATCCTAAAATAAAACTCTCATTACAAAAGAAAAATCTTTTGTTTATTTCTTTCTTTCTTTATTTAATATTACACGCAGTTTTTTTTTGGTTAATAAACGCATTTGTATTTTAAAATTCAAAATTTATTATCTTTTAATGAGATAAGTGATCAGAAACAAATCTAAAAGTACCTCTCATATATACATATATATATATATTTAAATTAAATAAAAAATACAAAATACATACTATATTTGTTTTAGTTTCCGTGTAACGTAAGTGAAATTTTTAATTCAGGTAAAAACTCAGAACACGAAAAAGTTAAAATTTCATATTCATAAGAAAATAACAACAATAAATGAATTAAAGCTAAGGAATTCTAAGATGTGGATCAAGTGCTGAAATATGTTGGTGAAGCTCTGAAATGCAGTAATGAAATTGCATGAAAAACGAGCAACGCCTTCGCCGGGAATCGAACCACGGACCTCACGGTTACGCGTCGAGCATGCAGACCATTACTAATATTACTTGACACGAAGGCAAGCGAAGAAGATGGGAGAAATACCTTATATACTCCCCCTTTTAAAAGGCGAATGGGGTTTTGGGGACCCAATCGCCAAATCCAGGTGGTGGAGAATCATCATCCACCACCTTTTTAGTTCGGGCGCTAGTGTAGATACATTAGGTTATTTCGAAGCAGGAGACATGAAAAATGAGCAACGCCTTCGCAGGGAATCGAACCACGGACCTCTCGGTTACGCGTCGATCATGCAGACCACTACAACACGAAGGCATGCGAAGAAGGTGGAAGAAATACCTTTAGAAAGGTTATAGGGATTTTTAAAGGTATTGTGCTTTCGCCGATAAAATGCAAGCTCTTCTTATTAAATTACTTTAATTTAAATAATAAAAAAAATCTCTTCAAAAGAAGGAAATCTGCAAATGGATTTTATATCATTAATCTGAGATAAGTACTACTCTAATGGAAGAAAAGTGAACTAACTAGCACCATAAACGAATGAAATTTCTAGAAAATCGTCCAAAAAGAAATTATTTTCAAAGCGCATAGAAAATGTTTTACAATTCCCCGAAACTAAACAACTTCTTTTTTTAAAAGCCCAAAGGGCGTTAGCCCAGAAGGACTATTAATTTCGTTTTGGCACTTTGCGTTGGTTCACTATAAAAGCCTGAAACACTTTTCAAACTGTTGCCACCAAATATTAGAGTCCTGCATTATATTTAAAAAAATTAAATAATACAGAATCTGCATGAATGCATGTATGCTTCTCGCAATGTGAAAAAACAACGGTACCTAGAGACATCAAATTTTGAGTAGCGTAATCCTCCACTCGAATATAGGCATCTGGAAGCCCAAATTTGGAATTTTTTTATTATGTATTTCATATTTTGTAAAACTTAATGAATTTTTGATTAACAAACTCAACTATTTCAAAGTGTTCCATTAACATTAACATCGCGTGTATTTTCAAGTACGGATATTTTATGTGTGTACTTCCTTACATTTCTTACTGGTATTATGTTGGTAGCGTTGCAACGCAAATACGTTACAATGTCTACATCCCAACAATTATTGTCTACATTGTAACAATACATTTTGCATCGAATGATTTTGAATGTCTGTATTACTTTTCGAATCCCCCTTGAAAATAAACGCCCCTTTGGGCGTAATATAAAATCTGAAAGTTTTCAAATTTGATTTATTTGTTTATTTATTTTTAAATGAGCGTAACATAAATGATCACATTCTAACGAAATAGGATGATTAACTAACAAGTATAGGTCTAAAAATTATTTTTTTTCTCAGCAAAAATTGCGTTGATTGAATTATTTATGTAACAAAATCGCGTTTTTCAACTTCACGTTAATTGCAAATCGTTAAAATGACGGCCTGATTATCCGATAAATAATCATCACAATGTTGCCAATTTCGAGTGCAAAATATTATAAATAACGCGTCGTATATGGATAAAAATTGTATAAAAGAAATAAGCACACAATTTTTCCCATGGTTGAAGAGACTTAAATACAAAAATAATTAAAAAAATATATGCAAAATAATATATGCATTTAATAATATATGCAAGAAGATCCTCTCCCCCTTTAGTACCTTTAGTCCCCCTTTAGTACCACAATAGAAAAAGGCAAATTTGTTGCGTTCTCTTCTGCTTTTCGTATTTCCTACAAAATTTGCTTTATTCTTATGGTTTCTGCTTATAAACTTTCCATTGTTCTATACAACAAATAAACTTTTTTTAAGACAAGATCTTGTTAATTCACAACCCAGTTAATCTACCCCTCCCTCCGGATAATCGAGAGTTGGTTATAGTTGAATGTATTTAAGAGATAGTGGGGAGGAAAAGTGTAAAAATGAAGTTGGGAAAGACATGGACACAAATTATGCGTAATCCCCCAAACTTTATACGTTATAAAAAAAATTACAGAATTCAGTTAAGAACTAAAAACCTTACATCTGACACATTTCGCCAAAGACAAAACATAACATGGTGGTAAACAATGCTTCAGCCGAAAAATTTTCCAAGCACGTAAACTGTAGAAGCCGGCTTCCAAACTTTTCATAATACTAAGAGAAGAC
>KK114170.1:425522-440683 GCA_000611955.2 Stegodyphus mimosarum | reverse complement strand
GGGATATTGATATGAATATTTGATAGCATAAAGATTAAAAGTTATCGATTTTACAGTTTCATGAAAGTTATTCTTATTTAATTTCAAAAATCCAGTTTCTTAAACAGTTCTAAATGTATGCCAAGGTTGTTATAATAGATCTATTATTAATATCTCACTGATATTATTTAAAAATTGCTTTACTTTGTTACACACTCCACATTTTGATATAAGAAATAACGTTTCTTATATCAAAATATATGTATGCATCAATATATATAAGTATTTATTTTATTTTTAATTACTTTTCTAACTGATGTAATTTGAAATGCATTGACCTTATTATATATCCTGAGAGTTATGAACATATGGAGTATTTTCGTAATGAATAATAAAAGTTTCTAATTTCCTATATTATTCTCAAGATTTTTATCTTTCTTTTCAACCATTTCTTTTTAAACCTATTTCATACATTACGTATCTACATTACAATCTATATATTGTTAGACCGAAATCATTACAGTTTTATATTTTAAAACATTCCATCATAGCTCTAATTAGAGGAATTTTGTTAACATTTTAACATATGTATCCCGGAAAAGAGTAATTTTTGGTTTCCAACTTAAGAATGTGAATTTTCCAGTCTAGTTTCAAGTTTCAATGAAATTCATTTAAAAATACAGATGGCCGCTTATTCATGCTAATAATACGTCTAACTTGTGTAATTTATAATCAACTACTTTATATGATTTATAATGTAGTCCATTTATAATTTTTATAAACATTTTCTTCGGTACTGTAATTAATAACAGATGTTACTGATGTCATATATTAATATTACAATTTTTAATTCAAAGGGGCGTTAGCCCAGAATGGCTATAGTCTCGAAGCTGTACTTTGCGTCAAATCACCGTATCACTTTTAAGATTGTTGCCACAAAATATTATCGCAATGTATTGTATTTAAAGAAATTAAATAATAAAGAATCTGCATAAATGTATATATGTTTCGCGTATTGGGAAAAAATGGCGATACCTAAAGAAAAAAATGACGCAATGTGAAAAAATGACGTCCAGTTTTAAATAACATAGTCCTCCACCCGAATATGGGAACCTGGAAGCTCGAATCTTGGAAAGTCAACGTCTTCAAAGTGAGCAGTGGCAACACACTGTGCGAAATAAAATATTTTTATTTTCACCGCACGAGACTGTTTATCGGAAATTCTAAACATATCCTGTTTTTGAATATTTTATTCCAAATGCTCTTAAAATATGCATGTATGAGTAAATGAGGAAAAAAAAAGCCTCTACTTTGGGCGTAATATAAAATCTGAAAGCTTTCAGACTTTTTTTAATTTAATTTTCTACTTTCCTGATGTTTTCATAATGTAATCGTAATATAAAATATTGTCATAAGATAAAAATTTTAATTCGTTCACTTAACATATAAACCTATCATAAATTAAGATTTACACGCTTTTATGTTTTCTATTAATATACCGTTATTCGTTAGTCTACTTTAGACAGCCTCCCTCTTTTCAGTATGATTTGAATTTAATATTAAATTAATGCATTTATTATATTTCGTAAACGCTTTATTAAATAAAGCAATACATATTTTTTAAAAAAATTTTCCTTTAAAAATTCTGCAAAATTTTACTTATTGGTAATCTTTAACTTAGTATTTTATCTTTATATGCATTCCTTTAATAATGAAATTATGACCATAGAAATAAATTCAGTTTGCAAGATTGACATCTCATTGTAATATCTCCCTTCATGGACGTTTAGCTCCATGTAATATGCTTAACATGATAATTCGGAAATTTTTATTCTGTGTGGCAGACATTTAACCTTAGGAGCTCTTCAATGAATTATAGAAGTTTGAGCTTTAGAAAATTTATCTTTTACTAAAGGCTGAAGTTACTCTTAGGAAAAATTTATTTTTGTGAAGTAAGTACTTTTTTTCATATTAAGTAATAATTGATCTACATCAGAAATAGATTATGGATGATGTTTCACTGGGTATTTAAAGTGATTTTATAATAGTAAATCATTTACAACAATAGGGGTAGTAAAATGTAGAAATCTGGAAAGGAGAGAAAAGAGAAAAGAATCTGCTAAATTTTACTAAAAGGAACAAGATTAAAAAGCTTAATTCTTAGGAAAGAATTGACTGAAAATTAAACTCTTTCTAGTGTTATGGAAAATAAAACTGAAATATTGCATAATAGTATATATAAAACTGCCTTAAAACTTTTAGAGTATCTTTTGTTAATTAAAAAGTATTATAGTTTTGGTCTTTACTGTACCTTTTCCTTTCCACATTCCTCACCAGAATGAAAATTAGCTTTGAGTGTATTTAGGCTAAAGGTTAGGAATCTTATGAAGAGAACTTTTGGCAATAGCGTCTGCTGTTACTGTTCTCTGCCAGCTCTGATTAAAGGTAATATTCCGGCTTTAGCATTTTCGCTAACCGATGAAATAAATTGCGCGTCGGTGAAGTACGTTCAGCCAGCTTATTCTGTTCGACATATAGTCTTATACTACTACATTATTAGCGTTTGAATTTAATTGCCTGTTACTGCTTCATTTAAACAGCCAGAAGTGGTGGTTTTTTTCCGTATCACAAGTTGCGCATTTATTCAGTTTAGATTAAAATAAAAAAAGCTATTTTACACTTTCTTCAGTACTTCAGTTTAATTGACACAACAATAGATTGTGTATTTTGACATATGAAATAAAATTTCATTGTTCAGTTTTATTCCAAAGTGAGTTTTATAAATGGTAGGGTACCAGTTGTATGAAATTTATTTGAAGTGGAGTCTTATCAGTGTGCCAAGTACATGAGAATAACAAAAATTTATAACATTTTCATCCATAAGCAAAGGAAATACCTGAAAAGCTGCGAAGTGCGCGACTTTGCCTTCTCCTGTTTTCTAAGAGCTTGAATTTCGAAACCGAATATCTTACCGTTACAAAGGGGATAATGGATTCAGACTACAAATCTCTATATTCGTTTTTCAGATATTGTGAAAATTGTGCCTACAAAACCAATATTAAATAAAATCTGGCATGCGCTAAAGTAAAAATGAATTCAGTTAAACTCACATTATGTTTTTATAATGCTTAAAAGAATAATAAACCAAACTTCTTAATGCTCCCCAAAAAATCAAAACATTCCTACTGAAACATTCAAGTTGCAGCTTTTAGCTACTGATATATATATATACTATACGTATATCAGTTTTGACTTAAAATAAAACTGATACATTAGTTATATAGTATATATAATCAACCTAATAAATACTGGATTTGAGAGAAGATACAAATATTAATTAGTAGCGCAGTTTTTTTTTTTTCGTTTTCTTTTCTAAATTAACCAATTTCAGATAAGAGAATCGTTTTTAACTGCTCTCTAGTTTACCATGTTAAATAAATAGTTCTAATTTAATTTTTTAAATTATCCTCATTAAATCGAAAAATTCAGTTTCTTAAACAGTACTAAATTCCCACCAAGCGATTATTTAGCTATCGATTTTTTTAATCACTGAAATTATTTGAAAGTTATTTAACTTTTTTTTAGAGCTTCCATATTAGAAACGTTTAAATACTTTTTTTCTTTAATTACTTTTCTATCTGATATAATTTGAACATATTTAATTAATAATAAATCACAAGTATGAGCATCTGTATTGCTAAAATAAATTAAAAAAGATGATTGGTTTGCTGATTTCTATTGCTGAACGATTTTGAAAATATTATGTAAATAAATTTTAAAAAAAGTATGACCGGTGAAGGAAAAGAAGAATGAAGGCTGTAGAATTTTATCAGTTGAACTCGTATTTCGAGACAGTGACTCCGGTAGCAAAGCGGATAATGAAGATGAAAATATAGGGTGACAATTGTCTATAATGGTACTCTGGAATTGGTATACAGTGTTAGATTATATGATGAATAAAATGAATTCGAATTTAATGGCATAATAACATTAGGTAGCGTTTGCCTTACTGCACGTCTATATCTGAAAGAATATCTCTAAAAGAAAATATATATATTTAAAGAATATGTCTGAAAGAATAGCCCTAAAAGAAAAAAATATGTAAAGAATATATCTAAAAGAATGTCAAGACCCTTATCAAAAAAACTTATGCAATATATTCTGCTTAAGACAAACATCTATGGTTTCAGCCTTTTTTTTTACCTCCCTCTGTGGAGGAGGTTTCTATAGAGGTTGTCTTAGAGAACTGATGTTAAAAAATTTCTCTAAATTTCCAAAATTTTCCTAAAAATTCACGGTTTCAACCGATTATGCCTTTCAGTCGAAATAGTATAATATCACCATCGATCACCATCTGTTTAAAGCGAAACAGGTGATGTTCAGTACCGATATTTATCAATGTTCTAATAACTCCTCACTTTCGCAGGTAACTATGATAGGTAGGTAATTCTGTTAAGAAGGTTTACTGTAACTCATTGTCTCCAAGTTGGTTTGTTGGTTGAAGATGAGACACAAAAACTACCTGTCGAACAGAAAGGGAAGATGAGAATCGAGATGAGAAGACAATGTTGATGATTATTTGTGCTTTAATTAAAACTATAAGCATTTACAAAAATGCAGCTTATAAAAACATGAAATAAAAAAAAGGAAGTTTACAATTTACAGGAAGACCTCTTAAATTCTCCTAACCCTTACTTTTGTTAGTTTGAATTACATGCAAGCAACTGCGATCCACCCCATTTGATTTGATTTCTTGCCCACAAAATCATCGTTCCCTTGTCGCAAAGCCCGTTTCTATATTTACAGACTCCACGCTGTGGGCGCAATAACTCGGAGAAAATCCATTCTCGATTCTATGGTAGCATTTCAAATGGTTTCTGCAGCTCAATCAAGCTGCAACCAGCAAAAAGACTTTAGATGCACGATGACGCGCGAGAAACCCCGAAAAGCAATTTCCGATTGCCTCCGAACCCAATCAAGAGCTCGGTTGGAAAAGCTTTCAGGAAGTGATGGAAATTCGGTGTCGTTCTTTTCAACAAACAAGAGTTTCCTTTTCATTCCCAATGCTTTTACTGTGTCTGCATTTCGAGGAATTCGCATTTAGCGGGGGTTGCCACGTTATTTTTGATGCAAGGCTACAATGCACTTTGGAGGCTACCACATCCTTTGGAATACATGTCTAGTTACACGGCCTGAATTTCATTTTTTCAGCGCAGAACTGAGGTTTCGAAATAAATGAGAATGTCCCATTTTAAAGCACGTTTGTTTTGCAGCTTTAAACGTATCTTCAGTACCAACGGATCTAAAATTTCTATAATCTTCAAATCTTATTTGATTTATTTAAAAATCTCTCAAAATGTTTTCTTGTTGCTTAAATGATGATCTGAATGATGTACCTTACGCTTCCAGCTCATAACAAGAAATAAATATAAATTTAAGAAAAAAAATTAATGAAACATTTCAGATTTTATATTATGCACATGGCGTTTTTTTAACGTTATGTGTGTTACCTTTAATTAAATATCATGTTCCCCGCACTTAAACCGCATAAAATTCAATTTAATAGCATATCACTAAATATTTAAAAACAGTATATCTTTAGAATTTCCAGTAAACAGTTTTTCATAACACAGAATTCTGTTTAAATTGAAGAAAAAAATATAGCGTTTAAAAATGAACACAATAAATTATAAAACTGAAACACTGCATCTTACGTTAAAAGAGGAAAGTAAAATACCTATGTTAGAACAATGCTATATATAAATCTAATGTATATCCCAAGTCGCACTTTCGAGACATGAAAAACGAAATTTTAATTTCGTCAATCGGCGGAGTAGAACGGAAGGTATAGAACTGTACCCCCTTTTCCTCCCCCGCAGCGTACATAACTTGCTAGTTGGACGTGTTACTACTAACACCAATGAGAGTATGTACCAGGAATGCATTAATTCCTTATAACACAATTCTGATTTCGTTTGAGTAAGCTTACCACAGCAACAAAAAGGCATTTATAAAAGATAAAGAAAATATTTGAATCAGAAGAATTATGCTTTAATAGTAAAGAAATATCAATGCTAATATAAGACTCTACTATTTATTAATTTAGCAAAATAAGGTTTAATTCTTATTCTTCAGATGTTTAAAGTAATATAATGACAAGATAAATCTTAGTAACATATTTAGTTATGCTAAAAATGTTTATCATAGATAATTTTCAAAAAATTAAAAAAAAAAAAAAACACTTCTGGGAAATAGTAGAAGTATCCTGTTTGTTACAATTTTTAAATATATCTGTTTTGGCTAAAAATTTCTTCTGATCACTTTCAGCTCGTTAGCTGAAGAACTGTTTATTATTCTCCTAGCGCATTACTCTTGGACATATTTCATATGCATTGTTCATATTTCATCTCACGAAATGTGATATCTAAATTAGCATTTTAATAGCCAAACTTTCTAATACTAACAAAAAAGGAGGAAAAAAAATCTATCTTAAATAACAAATAAAGCTGCTAATAAAAATAATTAGAATGAATTAAAACCCCGGTGTATTTAATGGCTAGCGATAATTCAGAATGATTCATAAATTTATTTATGTCCACATTGAAAAAGAAAAAAAATTCAATTGAATTCTGCATAAAATTTAATTAAAGAACGCAGAATATAATTAAGAAATTCGCAAAAACTTTCATCTGGAACTTCTTTATTATGGAGTTAACTTTTTTCGAACAGTCGCTTGCACTGGACGGCGAAGGAAAAAGTATGAAATTCCACGAGAAATGAATGTTCTGCCATCATTGAATTTCCTCTCTTTGCTACAGAAACTTAGAAAGGAATGAAGGAAAAAGAGTGAAAGAAAAAAAAAACATTGTCAAGATGAATTTTTTGTTGTTGGAAGTGCGTTTCGCCGCGTTATTACACCCAAAGGGGCCATTGCTAGCAAAGTCAAAATTAAAGTTTCTCAGCCACAAATTTCACTCTTCTCGTTGTAAACATTGCACCGCTGTTGATTACAAAAGCGAAAAGTAAAACATTTCGTAGATCCGCGGACAAGAAGTATTGCTTTAATTTTAAAATCCACTTCAGGATGACTATAGTCTCTTATTTCTGGATATGAAGGGAAATACGTACCAGATAATGTGTGGAAAATTTAAAAACTGAAGCTAAAGTTCAGCTTTTAAAAAAACGAAGTGTACTCTAACCATAATATAAACAGCAAAAGTGTTGACTTTAGATATGTTCCGTGGATAAAACTATCATGTCTCCATGGAACACGAAGGAACTAATTATAGATGACAAATACTAGATTAAGTCGAGGACGATATAAATATTTCGCAAATTAACAGTAACAGATAAATGCACTTTTGAGGTTAGATACATTAACAGGAAAAGCTTTCGATTTTTATCGTTATGCTACGCAAACAAATACACATTTCTATTATTTTTGACCTACTGCATAATGGGGTTATCACATATACTGAGGCATGACGCTGTAAGAAACTTTTCCAAAAAACATATACAAGGTATTTCTCCCGCTTTCTTAGCACGCCTTCGTGGTGTTGTGGTCAGCACACTCGGCGCGTATTCGAGAGGTCCGTGGTTCGAGTTTAGGCGAGGGCATTGCTCATTTTTCATCTGTTTTTAATTTAAAATAGCTTAATATCTCTACAGTGACGCCCGAACTAAAAAAGGTGGTGGCCGATGATTCTCCTATTATGCCATAACATCACGATTATCTCAACCCGGTAGAAGATATAGCAATTTTTACAAGTGTTCGAAGATCCAAGGACTCGAAAATCGAAAATTTTGTTATCCTGGGATTGCGATAAAACGCGGGAGCCCGTAAAATGCGAAACTTCGTGTTGAGCCTGAACCGATGATTCTCCACCATCAGAATTTGGCGATTGGGTTCCCTAACCCCCACTCGCCCTTTAAAAGGGAGAGCATATAAGGTATTTCTTCCGCCTTCTTAGCATGCCTTCGTGGCGTAATGGTCAGCACACTCGGCGCGTATTCGAGAGGTCCGTGGTTCGAGTTCAGGCGAGGACATTGCCAATTTTTTACATCTCCTGCTTCAGAATAACCTAATGTCTCTACAGATGTTTCTCTCAGTATTAGTGGGAAACCGAAAGTATCTAGCCTAAATAGTTTTGTTCAGAGATCTGTTCCGCGCACGTACCCGGAATAGTTTACGAGGCTTGGAAAAGTATTTCACTTGCAGCTCTGTCTCACTTATATAACATGAAGGAGAAAATATACTTCTGTGAGGTCTTCGCGTAGGTTAATCACGTAAATTTGGTCGAAACAGAAATACGCAGGAATCTTTTTCTCAGCTCGCAGTTGCGGGTAACTAGCAGGTCTAATAGCAGTTTAAATTAAACATACTTCTTTTTAAGACTATTGCCTCTACAGAAGATCATCATCATCTGGAACAGTGGGTCTTCAGTTTAATGAGGGCCCATTGACCATGGTGGGGCAGAAAAATCTAACCATTTTTAAAATGAAATAATGCAGTAATTATTAATGCTGTAGCTTAACAGATTAATGTACACTATTATTAGGGAAAAAATAATAATAAATACGCCAACTTCTGAAATCATCAACTTCTGAAAATGTCGTTTTGATCACTAAGTAATTTCGGCTTATTAATAAGAAATAAACTCCTTTTTTTCGAAACAATAAATTAACTTTAATCTGTCAAATATCTTTCATTCTGTCCATTGAAATTTAGTCACCTTTTTGATAACTTCACGATTCTGCGCTCATAGAACTTCTGGCCTTCATCAGCAAAAAACTCAACCAACCAACAATTACTTTCTTGCTAACCCAGTATTAGCATTCATATATTCTCCTTCTCGGTTTACACGATACTGAAATCGATCAGCGAAATTTTGCATAACGTTTTTTGGCACTTCTTTCGGTATGTCTGTCACCTCACGTCGAATGACGGCCTTTAGCTCAGGTAAGGGACACGTTAGGTTGATGTATACTTTCTGCTTGAAGTAACCTTACAGGAAGAATGGTCAATGTCCAGGATAGCCATGCATTATACCCACATTGGAATAAAAAGGTTCTACGAACATACTCATCAACAATTCTATGAAATCTTTACCCGTATGGGCAGTTGCCACGAACTGGAGTTCATAGGTCGGGTCGGTTTATGAGCTTTCTGCCAACGTTTGGAGCATTACAGTTAATCGTTCAGCATTCACTTAATTTCTGACAATCAAAGAAATACACCGTTCACTACATAACACTGAAATTCATTGTAAGAGTAGTGCACGATCGTGAGGTTCTGTGAAGTTTCGTGATCGACCCCCAACAATGTGTTAATGTGTGGACCGAAGAGTACGACATTTGCAAAATTTCATGTTAAAAAAAGAAATTCGAACATTCTATTTGCGAAAGAATAAGAAACATTCGTTCTATTTGCGAAATGTATACGTTCATTTGTAAGGTTTTAGTTTAAACTAACAAAGTTTTATGTTAATTTTCTCTTTCCTGTAAGTTCTTATTTCAACTTTCCGTTAGAACGAGCGCGCGTTTCAGCTTTATGCTAATTTGAAGTGGAGCCAAGTGTTGTATTTAAAAGGTTAGCGAGGAACTTCTCGGTGTGAGAGAGCTTTTAGTCTCAGATCACTGCGGCTCTGTTCGACGTCCACCTGACTAGCTAGTATTTAAATTCTAAGCCTTAGCGCTGTTACGCTATTACTTATTGAAATAATCTAAGTGCGTTAGTATTAGCTAAATCTTGCTACGCGCCATTGATCGTTTAGCATAGAGGCCAACCTCTCGTTCATAGCTCTGTGAGCAACGACTACGTAATTTCTATTTAACTTTATTTTAAATTATTTGATTGTTCAAGTTATACCCAAGTGCGATCATTATTTCTGTTATCCCTCCCGAGTTGGGAAGTGGCTGTAAATAATAGTGGTTTAATAAAAGAGGATTTTAAATCCTTCTTACGTGTAGTTATTCTACCACTTAACCACAGTATTCTACCACAGAACATAGCTGCATTCAGCTCCCTGTTCAAGATCAGGACTTTAACTACTTCACGAATACGTTCGCCAAAAGTATGCACAGAACAAACAGTCCTGACACATTCACGTAACATTTGCGTGAAGAACTACAGTCAGGAAGCGAAATTACAACGAAAATTATGAGAAATTAATTAGCAGGAAGTAGATTTCGCTATGGCGTTAAAAATAAATATAATAATAATAATACACTAAAATACCCTATATAAATGTAGCTGCTATAATAAAACTAAAAGATTAAAATTCACTTGATCACTTGTGCTATTAATGAAAACATACCCTGAAACGAATTCGTAACACGATCAAGAATCAGTTTTCCTTAGAAATTCCTCCCCGAAGGCATATGCTTTAATCAGATAGTCTTCATATGGTTTGCTATAGTTTAAATATCCCATCTTGAAACCATCTAGCCCTGAAACTGATACTCAACAAATGTAGAATGCTATTCGAAGCCATCTTTACTATACATGTACTTTGTATTCTGAGAAATTCTATTTTTTTAAAGTCTACTTCATATATAGAGATATAATATCTACCGTTTGGAATTAAACGTGCATCGTCAAACATAATCATAAATGAACTTATCACAACATAAAGGAAGGTACTGCCGATAAAGTCGTCAAAAACCGAATCCCCGCCCGAATTGGTGTTTTTTTAAGGCGCTGAGCGGGAAAGCTCGCGCCAAATATGGGAGAAACCAGTTTCAGGCGTTTGATCTCTGACCTCTTATAGATGCCTCTTCTCATCTATTACATCAGACCACAGCTCGTGGTCCCTCCTTATTGTAGAAACCCACCTTTTGAATAGGAGTAATCAAGCACATCATCAGTAAGCTTCTTGATGGATCACTCAGATTAGAGAATGAAATTTTCTGTAAATAATTCATTTTTGTATTTGTAATTTGAGATTATATTTTTACAGTTGCGATGGAATGCTTTGAATTTTAAAGGATATTCAATTAAATATAAAATTTGCACGAAGTACACAAGCACTGGAAGTCCTTGAAAAATGAAGGAGGAATGAAGTACATAAGCACTGAAGTCCTTGAAAAATGAGGGAAAATGCAATATATATAGAAGCTGATCTATTATTTTCTCAGGCATCTGGCCTTCGCTATTTAGAACTCTGGCATTAATTGTATCCCATGTACACTGATACTTATTACGAATCCTGCTTGAGAAAATACATATTTTTCAGAATGTATGCAGTATGTGTATTTTTCAATTCTTACAGGTTTTCCGCATTCTGTTATGTACGATATTAAGATTTTTGCATGCATTTACACTACATGCTATAATTTGGATCAAGTTTTAAATAAAGACACAAAAGATCGATTTGGTTTATCTGATTACGGCAAAGCACGCGAGGGCTATCTGCTCAAGGGAAGGGATACTTTCGTGGAGGAATTTCTGTATAAACGTTTCCCATGGGAAAAGCTATGAAAACCCCCGTGCAGCCAGCCCATTGACCGGAATTCGAACCTCTGACTAAACTACCAGTGTTCAGCGACTGTACCGCTCGTTCGCTGGCGCGCCGTAAGAAACATAAAAGTGAAGACATTAATATTAATATTACTCAAGCTGCGATACATGAAATTTGAGTATCTGTAATTGGAATCATATTTTCATTAGTCAAAAGCAGGGAAAGGAGCATAAACTAAGGGTTCTAGTTTCGAAAACATAAACATTTAAGTGCAACTTAACAGTGTAATTAAGATGATAAAAATTTTAAAAGCACGAAAGTTTTCGTTATATTGTTTAAAACAATGATATATTTCGCCTAAATATCCCGACGTTGTTTGCAGTATTTTGTACAGTTCATTGTTATCTCCTCCCATTATGCCTAACGCCCACCAGTGACTGATTGGATAAGACTATCGAACACCAGTAGTTTGATCTAGATTGGAATCCTTGCAACCGATCTGATTGCACTGCAGTTTTTGTGTTTTTATCCATGTATAACATGAATACAAGCGAGTTTCTCTTAAAAAGTGCTCCACGGAAGCATCCATCTCTTAGCACATAGCCTTCAAAGCTTTGCCTTAAATAAACCAATATGTCCTCGCAGAAAGGAAATATTGATGCAATATTATTGACGTAAGGGGTTAAAATGTTACATAAAACATTTTCCCAATTTGGGTTCAAAATATGGCATGATTAGAAATATGTTTTGTTCTTTTCACAGAAATTAAATTTATGTTTCCTGAATAGCTTCGGCTGAACTTATTTATCATTTTTAATTCTTCGTTCCCTTCCCATTATCTCAATATAGAGCAAGAATTCAAATATAGCAGAGGTTTAACAAGAAATCATACCGATTTGTTGTAGCCAGTTATAAGAATAATAAATTTCATTTTTGTTACCAGATTCGAGGCAATTTTAAAAGAATGATAAACCTGGAAGCCAAAAACGGGATCTTTATCCACTTTAGGGCAACACGCGCCAAAACGTTTTCTTTGCAAAAATGTTTCAAGCAAGTTAATACTTCCAACGAGAAAGCATACTTTTGTCATCAGCTAATGTTGATTGATTTAGTTAAACATTAAAAGTACATTCCTTCGATTAGTTACTTCACTGAAGAAAAGAAGGAATGAAACAGAATAACATACTTTAAAAATTCGTTGTTAGCAATATCTAATTTTGAAAATAAAAATACTTATAAGGTATTTCTTCCGCCTTCTCAGCCTGCCTTCGTAATGTAATGGTCAGCACACTCGGCGCGTATTCGAGAGGTCCGAGGCTCGAGTTCAGGCGAGGGTATTGCTCATTTTTCATATCTCCTGCTTCGAAATAACCTAATGTCTCTACAGTGGCGCCCAAACTACAAAAGGTGGTGGATGATGATTCTCCACCACCAAGATTTGGCGACTGGGTCCCCGAATCCCCAGTCGCCCTTTAAAAAGAGGGTTTATAAGGTATTTTCTACTGCCTTCATAGTGTGATGGTCAGCAGACTCGGCACGTTTTCTAGAGGCCTGTGGTTCGAGTCCCAGCGAGGTCCCATTTTTCTTAGCAGAATAAAGAGAACCCCTTTGTAAGGTATTTCTCCCGCCTTCTTAGCATACCTTAGTGGTCAGCACACTCGGCACTTATCCGAGAGGTCCAAGGTTCGAGTCCCGTCTAGGGCATTGCTGATTTTTCATATCTCCTGCTTCGAAATAACTTAATAACTCTACATACTTAGCATAAGAAGTAAGAACAGCACATTTAATATAATGTGGGGCTAGCAAGCGATGCCAGCGCGTTCATTTTCTCGTAGAAAATTGTTCGGCGCGTGTCGTCCTGAAACGGAAAAGAACTCAAAGATGTCCTCCAACTGGTCCAACAAAAGCATCTTCTTAGTCCTTTTCAATAAATCAGAATAAAGCGAAAAAATATGTCATAATTTTTCCCCCACAATATCTACATTTAATGTAAACTGCATCTTACACGTGACCATTACATTTTGTTATCTATTGGATTTAGTTAGTGTGTGATACAGATTTTATTTTGAATTTTAGCATGAGTTTAATGCAACTGTATTTAAAGCCTTCGAAGAGCTCAAGTTTAGTTATGTCCTGAAATGTAAATTAGTAAAGCACGCACGATATTTCTTATCATATCACCAAAAGTAACAACAGAAAACCGTAACCAAACATTTATATTTACTATTATTGGAAAAAAAAAGTCCGTGTCGAAAAAGCCTAAAACGAAAGGGGGAGGAAAGTATTTAAGAGACAGAAAGAGCCGACCGGCTTCATTCATCTCTCTCTCGTACAGCGCTTGTTTGTACACATGGTTCGGAAATCGTGTAGTAAACGGTCCTAGCGACAAGAATATGAGCTTGCACTCATCCCCTTTGATAGCGCAATACAGTAAGTCAAGTCTTTGCCCTGTTGACTTTATGAAGCTATCCCAACACCTTAAGTGGCCTATAAAGAAAATTTAAGAGAACAAGCTGGGAAAAACTCACCTGATTCGAGTTGTAGCCACACGAATGACACATTTGGCGAGAAAGCCCTTTTTTGGCGATTTTGCAGAATACTTTATCTCTCGATATTTCGACCTATAAGTGAATCAAAAGTTATTTACACCTTTAATAATAATAATAATAATTCTAATATCATATTCAGATATTTGATTAACTTTTAAATAAACGCCTCAAGGTTGTTATCGGTTTTCTTATAGAGGAGGAATGAAGTTGTAATGATTTTCTAATTTTACTCGCCGAGGTGAACGATAAAAGATTCCATGAACGATAAAAGAGCAAAGGAAAAGAAATTAGTGACGCTCGAAATATTTTGGCAAATATCTGTGGGTTAAACAATAATGAGGATTAGACAAAATTGCTATATGCTTACATGAATATATATGTACGCTAATACTTAAAAGATTAACATTGATTAATAATTAGTACTAAATGAATGTTCTTAATAGTATACTAAGAGAAAGAAATTCCATTGCTCTTAGGTTTGTAACATTTATTTCGCATCCTATTTGGACCAAGACCGAATGTCGTGGAAGGCATGAATATTTCTGGAACTAACTACTGATTTTGCAGCATGGGAACACTTAAAATTTAGTAGTTTAAAAGTCCCGTCGAGAGGTTGATAGTAAAAGAGAATAGATGTGAATAACTTCGGATTACGTCTACTACAGAAATCATCCTCAAGTCTGAGATGAAGTTTAGGTAGGAAACCCTCAGGTAATCCTTTATGTTATGGGCCCACCAGCGGCCTAGCGGTGAAGACGTTGAACACTGGTAGTTCGGTCCGAGGTTCGAATCCCGCGAACGGGCTGGCTGCATGGGCGTTTTCGTGGTTTTCCCCATGTGTAACGTGTATACGAGCCAGTTTCCCTTAGAAAGTCCTCCACGAAGGCATCCCTCCCTTTAGGCAAATAGCCCTCGCGTGCTTTGCCATAATTGAATAACCTAACCTAACTTTTATGTTATGTACTGCCATCTATTTTTAACTTCTTTATTTTTATATTTTTTATTTATTTATTTTCTTACCTTTCACCTAATCCTTTTTTTAATACATTAAGAGCTGAAATAGAACACATAAGAACAAACAAAACATGTAAAATTCCTTGTTACAGTACAGTATTTTTGTTTTCAAATTAACTCTTGTTTATTAAATACTAACTTTGATATTTTAAAAATTTAT
>KK114170.1:393492-419241 GCA_000611955.2 Stegodyphus mimosarum | reverse complement strand
CGTAGAGTGTTGCCATTGCTCCCTTTGAAATCGTTTGAGTTTGTTCATCATCAAAAATTCGTTAAAGTTTTACAAAATATGAAAGAGATACTAAAACAAATTCCAAGTTCCAAATTTGGGCTTCCAGATGCACATATTTGGATGGAAACGTACTTTATTCAAAATAGGATGGCTCTAGGTACCTTTGTTCTATCACAATGCGAGGAATATATATACATTTATGCAGATTCTTCATTATCTAATTTCTTTAAATATAATACAATGCGATAACTTTTGGTGGCCAATAATTAGAAAAGTGATTCAGACTTTTAATGTTTCCAACGCAAAATCGCAAAACGAAAACAATAGTCCTTCAGGAACAAAGCCCCTTTGGACTAATAATAATAAAAAATTCTGAAAGCTTTCAGATTTTGGGGCGTTTTTTTAACTTTTTCTGTGTTGCCTTTTTTTATTAAATATCATGTTCTTCGCACTTAAACCATAAAATTCAATTCAACAGCAATACCGCAAAATAATATTAAAATGAGCTTATCTTTAGAATTTCCGATACACGGTCTCGCGCGATGGAGATTTTTTTTTTTTTTTTTTCTTGATCAAGTTTCTTAATTAAAAATTCGTTAAAGTGTTACAATATGAAATCGATAATAACACAGATTCCAAATTTCAAATTTGTGTTTCCACATGCCCATATTCGGAGGAGGATTACGTTATTCAATATTCGATGGCTCTAGATTCCGTTGTTTTATCACTGTAAGAGAAACATACATACATTTATTCAGGTTCTTCATTATTTAATTTCTTTAAATATAACACAGGGCGATAATATTTGGTGGCAACAGTTTGGAAAGTGATACAGACATTTACAGTGAATCGACGCAAAATGCCAAAACGTAATTAAAAGCTCTGAGAACGCTCCTTTGGGCTTAAAAAAAAAAAATCGAATACAACTAATCTTAAAAAAGGCTTTCGGATTGGAAAATTCGGATCTTCATGCTTTTTCCGTTATCCAAATCTTCTCAATCCTGATCTAAAAAAATTCTTCAAACGTTTTAAACTGAAAATAAAAGCAACAAACAAACTTTAAACACAAAAATTAAAAAATGTTTAATACTACGTAAAATTATAATTATTTTATTATTATTATAATACTAATTATATCAAGAGTTCGAGACTCCTTTAAGATTCGAATTCGAGAAAATTTAGGATTTGTATCAATTCAAATCTTATTTTAAAAAAGTATTTATAATTAAAAAGACAAGGAAAAAATATTAATTTTTCAACACAATCACTCTTTTGGAAAAAAAATCGAAGCATCAAGATGGACTTTTGGGATCGTGACGAAATTTGGTATGCAAACACATCTTGATCGAACGTGCACATGGTCAATGTTTCAAGGCAAACGAACAGGAGTTGTGATCATAGTGCGCATTTTTAATGCGCAATTCGTAAAGTATAAAACCAGTAACAGAGGCCGAAAATTTAATCTTTTTTTGTTGCTGCCATTGGAATTCCGTAAAGAAGCAACTAAAGATGCCATCACGACGATATCGAAAACCTTAGAGACAACTAAACGACTTCGAACGTCGTCGCATTGTAGGGTTGCGTGAAGCTGGGTAGTCATACCGAGCAATAGGGCGCCACCAGCAGCGTACAGACACTGCTGTGCAAAGACGTAGGCAGCAATGGTTGCTACAAGGAAACTGCCGTCGAAATGAAGGCTCTGGAAGGCCAAGGAGCACAAATGCGAGGCAAGATAGGATGATTGTTAGCTAGGGCCGAACCACCCCAACGGTATCATGGTCGACTATTAAACGCATTACAACCACGTCTATACTTCCCGTGGTACCGTCTACCATCTCACGGCGCTTGTCTGAGTGGGAGTTACGCTCACAGAGGCCTTTAAGACGCTTGCCTTTAACCCCACAACATCGGCTAGGTCGTCTGGAGTGGTGTGCAGCCAATCATCATGGCTGCCATCAGAGAGGCATCGTATAGTGTTCAGCGATGAATCCCGCTTTACTCTTGAAGCAGATGACCACCTTGTTAGTGTCTGGAGAGGACGGGACCAGCGGTTCCAATGTCCCTTTGTTTTACAAAGGCATACAGTCATAACCCCTGGTGTGATGGTTTGGGGCGCTATTTCTTATGACAGCAGGTCATCTTTAATCATCCTCCGCACATCTTTAACAGCTCAACGATATGTTGATACCATCGTGCGGCCGGTTGCATTACCTTTCATGACACGTCATCCTGGGGCCATTTTACAACAAGATAATGCCAGTCCACAGACCGCTCGCATATCTCTGGACTGTCTCTGTGCGGTTGATACTTTTCCTTGGCCAGCAAGATCACCAGACCTTTCACTAGTCGAGCATTTCTGGAACATGGTAGGCCGCCAGATTCAGGCACCACAAAATATCGCAGACCTGGAGCGACAACTGAGGAATGCCTGGGAGAATGTGTCGCAGGATGACATTACGAGCCTCTACCACTCCTTGCCTCGACGAATTCAAGCATGCATTGTCGCCAGGGGCGGTTCAACCAACTACTAATTTGAACACTCAATGGGTGATTGTGAGCCGTGAACAGATACTATGACCTTGATTTTTTAATCATTTTATTATCTGTGTATGAGTTATACATACATTCAATTTCAACAAAAACAACCACCTTCTTCATGGTGCTTCGATTTTTTTGGAAAAGAGCAGAAATACTCAAACTATTATAGAATGAAGATAAGAAATGAATGTTTTTCATTCATCGGATTCAAACGGGTGGTTCGAAGAATTTCCTAAAGCCAAATATGTTGCCAGTTCCAAACTATCTACACATTATACCCTTTTTTTCGCTAAATAATTTACAAGATTAAGTTACATAATATGCCCATATAAACAAATTGTTCTCCGCATAAAGCAACAATGTTGTGTACTTCGCTGGTATTGCTTCAAAAATACGATGAGAATCCTTCAGTAAAAATTTATTTTGTTATTCTGGCTGGCAAGAGATCCACAAACAACATCTAAGTAAATCTTCATAAGATTTCGACGTAATAGCTTTATTTCAGTTTGTTTTAAGTGCAACGAAAGTTTGTTTGAGACAAGTGAATGAAGTCATAAATAAATCTTTTCTAGTTTATTTCGAGTTAGAATTTTCATTTGATTCTTGCTCCACTCTTGACATTAGAGTTGTGACACGAACTCGTTTCATTTCTTCGCTGTACGTTTTTTTTTTTTTTTAAACTCAGTTCCAAAACGTTATAAAACGTAATGATCATGCGCGATTTTTTTAATTAAATTAAACATTAAAATTACATAAATTTTGTGATTTAAATAACAAAATTTTCATAGAGTGGGAAAACACATAGACACATAATGATTTAACCAGATCCTCCCCTTAAAATCCATTTAAATGGCAACAACTAACAAGAAAGATGTTAAATATTTTATAATAATTTTCTAAAATACGAATGGACTTTTTCAAGACGCGAAGAATTTTTTTAAAGATTCAAGAGTAGTTTTAAAAGACAGTTAAAATACTCCTTTCGCAGTATTAAAACACAAACACTGACACTATGAATTTATTACCGAATGAAGATGAGAAATCAATAATATTTATCGAAATCCATGCATGCTCAATACATCCTACTTTTTTTTGGTTATAGTTGCAAATTAGTATTTTGCTTTCTCGGTTTAGTACGTATAACATTTAACATTATCTTCGATCTTCACACAGATTTCTCATTTCATTCTTTTCCTTTTTATCTCCTGTGGTCAAAATCGTGCCTTTTCTTCCCTTGCTATCAGGTGTATACGAGCCAGTTACCCTTAGAAAGTCCTCCACGAAGGCACCCCTCCCTTTAGGCAGGTAGCTCTAGTGTGCTCTGCCGTATCTCAATAACCCCCTCCCCAAAAAAATTCTTCCTTTGCTATCCCCCAAGCCCTTCATCAGTAACCCCTACTGATAAAATCTATTTTGCTTCATCCCCTGCTCTCCTCCATACCTCTTGCAAGTCCCCCTACTGGCGGAAGACTGAATTTTCTCTGATTCTTCCCCTTTTCAAAACTTCGTTGTTGGGAGGGTCATTTGTTATGACATCCACGCCAGAACCGGGACCTTCGTCCTGGGGAAGCCTTTAGAAGTTTGTCATTTGTTATGACAGAGATATTACGTGATAAACGTCAATTGGCTTGTTACGCTTAACAGTTAATTGTTTTGGAGTATTTTCAGAACGGTACATAGGCGTGCAATGCAATTCTAGTGTTCCCAATCATAAGTGATTAATTTAAATTTATCTCTGAATTGATTATTTATTTCATAGTGTCATTCATCTCAATTTATAATGTGATTATGAATTTAACGTAACTCGAATTCACTTAAAGTAGTGCTTTAATATTCGAATAAACCAATATATATTAAACAGAAATTTTAAAACTGACATTAAACATTGGATTTAAATTAAAATATAATAAATTTTAATGAGAGTAACAAAAAGTATTTACAGCGCGCTTTCGTATTTGCTCAGATGTTAAACCATGTTGTCACAGCTTTAGTATTAACTCTAGAACAACTCAACCAGTCCAAAATTTGAGGGGGGGGGGAAACCACTTAAAACTGAAAGCGAATGACCATAAATCTTTCTACAAATTTGGGATCGTATAATCAGAATTAATTCAAGGTTACAAAATTCGAAAAAAGACTTTATAATACAAAACATGTGGTCTAAAACTATCTAGTTTTGATAACGTTAATTGTTAAGAACACAACAATAGATAAAATTTTAAAGAGAAAAACTTTAGCTTGTTTTTAAATAAATTCTTAAATTTTACAGAAATTCATCTTAAATCACTATTGAAAAGTTTTCCGAGTAATTCTTTCTAAAATAAACTGAATTGAAAATTGCAACTGGTGACTACGAATGGGGGGGGGGAGAGAAAGAAAAAAGGAAAAAGGGAGAAAAGAAAGAAATTCGGTTCCTCTTCAAATGCTGCAATTGTGCATAATTGCTTAAAATGTTTTCAGAGGATTGTTTTTTCAATGAAACATTTTATAAGTTCGACATGAAGATATTTAAATCTGTTAACGATTAACTAAAGTAATTTCAAAAATCACGATCGATTTCAGATCTTTTAAAATAACTAACAACAAATTCAACTTTAATCTTGACTTAATTATAATGGAAGCTAAATAAAAAAAAAAAAGAAAAGAAAAAGAGTTTATCATCCTTATTTTCTGTAATTAAACAAAAATACATACAGTACAATCTTAGTTACTAAAGCTATCTTTCAAATAACCGTCTAGATTAGGGGTTTTTAAACAGGAAGGGGGACATTTTCCCATGGGAGAAATTTTACAGTTTCAAGGCGGGGGAATGTAGCCAGCCTTTTAGTTAGCTGTTAGTTCTTTTATTTACTTATTTTATTTAGCTTTAGTTCTTTTATTTACTTGTTACGTTTATTTTTAGTTTATGAATATAAAAACTACTTTTATTCAAGTTTTAGTATTTATTTATTTATCAACATTAACTACACTTTTTGTTGTTTAATACATCTTGAAACATCATCTAAAACTAGATAAATATATATACTTATCTTTCGAGTTTCGGGGGGGGAGAGTGATCAGGAAGAAGGGAGAAGTACTTCTAGCGATGGTAAAAGGGTGTATGAGGCAAAAGAGTTTGAGAACTCCTGTTCTGGATATTCTCAACCTACGAAAAACAAATAATTGAGGAAAAAAATCAAATTTTTAAATCTCTGTTTACTAAGCCATTTTGTTTCTATCTATAAATTATTTATACACACTTCATTTTAGCCAAAATTTTAACCCCTTTCGTTTTAAAACTTGAATTACAAAATAAACAATTTACAAAGACAATTTCTTCTTTCGGAAGTGACGTCACAGCACGAAATAATAAACCAAAAATCTAGGTCCTCCTCCTTTCTTTGCTTACTGATTGTTTGAAAGCCTTTATCTCTCTGTTAAAAGGACCATAACTGAGAAGCATGAGCCCCAAGGAAAGGGAATAACACATCGTAAATTTTCCGTCCACGGAAGAAAGTGCAACTTAGGGGATGAAGTTCAGCTACCTGGCTTTTCAATGACCAATTGTGGGATGAAGACATCCGGCTCCATGAGAGTCATAAAGGCCATTCTGCTACTGGACATACACAATGGTAATTGAGGGGATGCTTCAGGCAAATCACGTAGCAGGTAGCCTAAGTAAAATTGTTTAACTCTCTTTAGGAAGGAATGCGATTGAATATCGTCTTTGTTTGTTACGTGTATCTAAAGAAAGAGACTGCACAGATATAAATAATATTTCTTTAAACTGGATTCAATCAGTGTATTATTCTCCCACTCAAAACACTATGTTGTTATATGGACAATAAATATTTTCAGGCTTGTTTTCTTTCAATTATGGAGTAAGGAAATAAGGACACAGAAGGACAGAAAAGGAGGAGTCTTTTTTTTTTTACTACTGTTATTTTATTCGACATATGTATCGAAAGCTATAGCTTTACAATGTCCGTTTGGTTAATCAGTTTATTACTGTCATATTTAATATCGCATATTTTCCGTATTTGTCATTTGTGTACTTCTGTATTAAACCTGTTCAAAAATTTATAGTTAGTGGACGATTTATAAATAATTTTTCAAATAAAATATTTACATACGTACAAATAAAATTTTTTATAATAGTTATATATATATATATATTTATATGTATACAATATAATATATTGTAAAACTAAAGGGTAATAATAAAGATAACAATTGCAAATTGGTCATATCTTCGTTAGCTTATTATGTACCATATGACTACAATATTTAAAATAAGTCGTGTAAAACCTCTAACGATAAAAATATCTTTCATTTTTTGCAGTGCTTTGATTTTTCATTTAATTTAAAGTAAATGTGGTATTTTAATTTTTATCTGTTACAATTACCAAAAGGTATAAAAGAAAAATCGAAAACACATCTCAGCGTAACATGGTATTCCGACTATTGAGTAATTAAAATAATAGTACACAATCAAAATATCTTAAATGTGTCACTAAAAACATGAACATGTAGAACTACGTTAGCAATCCTATTCAGATTCCAAACTGAAATTCTATGAAGAACATTATTACCAAACTTGCATAACCGTTACAACAAAACTTGCATAACAACTTTAGGTGATTTTAATTGTTTGTCTGGTTTTACTTGACAATGCAATATATTTTAAAGAGTATTTCAGCCCCTTTTTTAATATGTGATAATAAATATATTTTATTCTACAGTGATGGCTTGCATTAAACCTAATTGTGTTTCTAGTCCAAAGGGACAATTTGCCCAGAAGGACTATTAATTTCGTTTTGGTATTTTGCATTGATTCACTATAAGCGTTGTTTCACTTTTCAAATTGTTGCCACCAAATATTATCGTCCTTTATTATATTTGAAGAAATTAAATAATGAAGGATCTGCATAAATGTATGTATGTTTCTCGCATTGTGATAAAACGACGGTACCTAGAACCATCAAATTTTGCATAACGTAATCAATCCTCCTCCGAATATGGGCATCTGGAAGCCCAAATTTGAAATTTGGGTTATTATCGAATTCATATTTTGTAAAACTTTAACAAATTTTTGATTAAGAAACTCGACGATTTCAAAGTGAGGAATGGCAACACTGTACGGAAAAATAATAATAATAATAATAATAATTGTTACCTCCAACGCGAGGCTGGGTAACAGAAACTCTAAAGATGTGCTCTTTGTAAATTATTTTGTGATATTGCTGTTGACTTGAATTTTATGGTTTAAGTGTGAAGAACATCATATTTAATAAATAAAAGTAACGCACAAAACCTTAAAAAAAAGGCCCCTGATATAAAATCTGAAACTTTCAGATTTTTTTTTATAATATTTATTTATTTATTTATTTATTGTGCATCATTCTGTCGACAGGACAATCTCCATGGCACCCGAATAAAAAGAGGATGCTAAAAAAATGAGAACTAATTAATAATCAAGATTTCTCTGCATTCTGCTTTAGTATTGGTAACATTTTGTGTCTTTAATTTACAATATATTATATTGTATATATATATATACATATACCATCTAATATGGGAAATGAAATATATGAGAGAATTATTTAAGGATTGAAAGAACCATGATCCCCTACCTATTTTCATTTTTTTGAATTCGAAAATTTTATAATATACATTTGGAACAGAAAAAGTAAAGGTTGAAAAAATAAAAACAGTAAAAACCAAAGTTAATCCTTTTTTATTTAAAGCTCCAAACAGAACTTGTCAAGGGAAAAGTGTTTTGAAGATTTAAACAAAATCAAGTAACTGAACAACAAGAACCGGGTTTCATTCCGATCAACTCACTGAGACCTCTATCATCAATTAGTATAATGGTTATTAATTCTAGAAATTTTTTATATACAAAATTTCCAAAAAATCTATACAAGTTTGAGGCTCTCATTGAGTTGGTCTCTTTTCCCTACCAGTTTTTGTTGTCCGAACACAAAAGGAAACAAACGTTACAAAGAAAACATTTTACATGCAATGCCGAAATAAAACATTGATAATCAAGGGAAAAATTGGATGAATTACAAACGAAAGAAATATCAATAAAATTGGTAAAATGAATGACAAGAATAAAAATAATAAAATGCTGTACTAATTACAATGTAAAGCTCAAATTTTTTATCGAAAAATTTAATTGTCAAATGTAAAGGCTAAATAAGGGCCAGGTTCGAATGCGTACTTAAAATGAAAATACTTTTTGCTAAAGTAAAAGAATGGAAAATGCGACCTTTGGGGGGAAATTAAGTAAGACGTTGCTACATATAGAGGGGTTTTGCAACAAATAAAAATTGAAAAATTGAAAAAACACTTCCTACCTGTAGGTGCTTCTTATTCAACAACATATTTTGTATGTATATAAATATTTTATTTGAAAAATATTTGATAAATCGTGCACCAACTATAAATTTTTGAACAATGAACAGATTTAATACAGAAGTACATAAATGACAAATACAGGAAACATGCGGTATTAGATATAACAGTAATAACCTGAATTAAGTAAAGAAATTTTGCTTGATTAATTAAAGGAGATTATTTTAAAAATCAAAGCACGAAATAATTTCTACTTCGATATCAATTGAACTCATCATAACGTTTGACTTCAGGAACATTATTAACAGTCAAAGTTTCCTTAATTTTATTCATAATTAAAGCATATATAGTATTTTATGTTTTATTATTGACATACACGATACATTCTCTTCTATTATCTTTGTCGTCTTCCTATATCGTCTTCCGAAAATTTTCAGGTTTTCTCAGGAAAGGTGTTGTTCCAAGTGTAGGGTTATGTCATTTATTAAAATAAGCCTTTTGTTCCGAAGACGATTTTTTAAAGAAACATACCGTTAATAATTACTTCGGACAGTCCATGATCTCAAACTCGCAGCTCCCGAAGCATTTTCATGCATTCCACGAATGCCTTTTAATTACATATCTCTTGGAAATAAGGTTGCTATAGTTTTAGAGAGGACTGGACTGAACTTATGGTGCACGACTGCTGCTTGAAGAAAGAAGATGGAATAAATAGGTTGTAAGGTTTTAGTTAAACTAACAAAGTTTTATTTTTATTTGCCTTTTTCTATCTGTGCTTATTTCAGCTTCCCGTTAGAATAAGCGCAAGTTTCAGCTTTATGCTGATTTGAAGTGGAGTCAAGTTTATATTTAAACAAGAGGTAGGAACCTCTCAGCGTGAGAGAGCTTTTAATCTCAGACGACTGTTACTCTGTTCGACGTTCGCCTGACCAGCTAGTATTTAAATTCTAAGCCTTAGCGCTGTTACGTTATTACTTATTGAAGTAATTCTAAGTGCGTTAGTATTAGTTAAATCTTGCTACGCACCATTGAGTTTAGAGGCCAACCTCGCGTTCATAGCTCTGTGAGCAACGACTACTTAATTTCTAATTAGTTTTAGTTTAAATTATCTGATTGTTCAGTTTAGACCCAAGTGGCGGTCATTATTTTCTGTATCCCTCCCGAGTTGGGAAGTGGCTGTGTATAATTGTGGTTTAATAAAAGAGGATTTTAAATCCTTCTTACGTATAGTTATTCTACCAACAGAACATAGCTGCCTTCAGCTCTCTGTTCCAGATCAGGACTCTATAATTCACGAACATGTTTGCCAAGAATATGCACCGAACACTCAGTCCTGACAAGGTTAGCTCTTTATCACTATATACTTGTATCTCAGACCACGCGACCACAATAATGTGCAAATATTTTCCACGTTGGTATAGTCAGTGAATTTACTTTGCCAAGCTTTCAGACCCTTCAGCATTCTGAAATTTCCGGTTTTTTTTTATTAAGGTTAAAAACAATTCCATTCAATAACCATTCATATTGAAATGTTTTAATACATTATCTTTTCAGGTGTACATGAAGCATATAAGTTTTGCTTTGGCCGCAGTCGCTCATCTGACGGACTTACTCGCTAGTTCATTTCTAACAGCGTAAGACACAAAGGCCTAACGTTATCGTATTGGTAAACGAGGTTGTACGAAAAAAAAAAAAGGAAACGAAAATTATGATCCCGGAAAAAATTGGAAAAGGAAAATAAGTCGCCATTATTTTACAGCAGCAAAAATATGGCATGTTTGAAAATGTTGCAGTTTTACAAGAAACAGTTTTAAACATTTAATGCACAATGAACTCTCTTGCGGCGACCTCTCCCAAAGATCACCACTTCTAAAAGTAATCAGTATCTTCAAAATCATAAATAAGCACTCTTACTGAACATCACTTCTTTAAGACAGCCATTTCCACCGAAAACCAAAATAACTAGAAACGGGGATGGTCACCTCCTCTATTCATTAATACTGGCTGTTTTGCTGATAGTTTCATGTAGTTTCTCAGGCTGGAAACAGTATTTCGTTGAATTAATTGTTCACCTTGCAGAATCAGTTCACAATAAATGCTGTCCTTTCAGTTTCCCAAATTGAATATTAAATTAAATTATCTTCGGAGGACCAAGTTAAAGTTCAGTCCCACCAAATTAAATTATCTTCAGAGAACGGGACCTTATTACAGTTTTAATGGTTTATTAATGTTTATTAATGTTCTTTTCAAAAATGGTTCTCTCGTTTTGCCGAAAAAGCAAAGACACGTGGAAACATGGTTAAGGCGGCTGCTCTCGGCCAACTGATGCAGAACCTATAACTCAAAACGACTGATAGCAGGCAAGCTTTATGAGGTGATACTTTACTGTTGTTCTGGGAATGTTTAAAGCGTCCGACAATTCACGAATACTCCGATATCGCGGATTTTCATCAAACATGGCCTTGATGAGATCCCTATCTGTAACGGATGGACGGCGGCTGAAGTTTTCATTTTACTCGTAGAATTACTCCTACAAAAATAAAAATGCTTCCTTTGACAGCCCGTATGCTTAAAGGCTTGTGTAAATTCATTGCGAACGAAATGTATTCTACGAAAGTTCTTTGTCGATCAAATAAATTAGCAGCCTGCAGATCACGAAAGAAAATTTCGCGATAACTTAATGCTTTTGTGTTTGAAGATACGGCATTGTGAACAATCCACTTAAATACCACTTGAATTAGTCTTCATTCTCAAGTAAAATTAATTTTTTTTTGATTCAGTTAACGCAGTTTGTTTTTATTAGTCCAAAGGAGCAATTTGCCCTGAAGGACTATTAATTTCGTTTTGGCATTTTGCGTTGGTTCACTTTTCAAATTATTGCCATCAAATATTATCGCCCTGTATTAAAGAAATTCAATAATGAAGAATCTTACGTTACAGTATGCTTCTCGCATTGTGATAAAACAACGGTAACTAGAGCCATCAAAATTTGAATATCGTAATCTTCTATAGAATGTGGGCATGTGGAAGCCCTAATTTGAATCCGAAATTTGTTTTATTATCGATTTCATATTTTGGAACACTTCAACGAATTTTTGATTAAAAAACCAAACGATTTCAAAGCGAGCAATGGCAACACTGTTCGGAAAAAAAAAACATATTTATCTTCAGCAAGCGAGACTGTGTATCGGAAATTCTAAAGATATGCTCATTTTAAAATTATTTTGCGATATTGCTGTTGAACTGAATTTTATCGTTTGAGCACGTAGAACATGCTTAATAAATAAAAGTAACACACAAAACGTTAAAAAAAGGCTCCTGTAGACGTAATGTAAAATCTGAAAGCTTTCATATTTTTTAAAATTTTGTGTTTCTAAGGTACTTAATAATTAATTATACTTTAAAATTATTTAACTATACATATCTTACGAACGTTTTCATTACTATGAGAGTAGTTAAGAACGTTTTCATTAATTAAACGCAGCTAAGTAGTTAACCTAAATGATTAATGTAATCTAGTTAAGTTTACTACCTGTAGTAAACAGCTGGTATTTTGAAGCTGGGGGGGGGAAGAACATCTTAAGTAAAAAAAGTTACGAGTTGCTTACAGATTTTATTACACATACATACTAATATGTTCTTTTCAGCAAAATCAGTGTAAATCAGAGCTTATACTATTTTGCCAACTATTAAACGTGAATATGCTAAGTGTCTTTCGGCTGTGTAACTTTAGCTAACAGTTCGGCTGCTTAAAAAGAGTTTTGAGGTATAGTGAAATCTCTCGTGGCAAACAACCACTTTCCTCAGACAACCAATCCTATAGATAACCAGTACAGTACCTGCTAATTATTAAAATCACTTCCGTTTCAAGCATATTTGAGTTTATTAAAAGGCTGACTATAACAGACGGCGATTAGTGTACTGCAAATTGTAATAACTTGAACTTATCTAGTAAAATAATAGTAAACAATTAATCCAGTAATTAATCCTAAAATAACGATTAAAAATCAATGCTAAAATTAAACTTTTATGTAGTTTTGATATTTATTTTAAATGTTTTTATAAAAATATTTAGAAAAATGTTTATAATTATATACACTTAGTGAAATTTTTCAATTTTATAAACAATTGTTCGATCCCTAATTGTTTCAGATTATTTGTCAGCAATTTTTTCAGTTGTATTCTCAATTTCGTAAAATAGCTGGTGGTTTTTTTGATCAACACCACTCATTTTAAGGCTTTTATAAGAGTGTACAGTTTTTTTTCTAAATTTGATTGGTGATGGCATATCAGCACTTTCATTATCAGTTTCTGAAATTCATTCAACTATTTCTATAATATCGAGATCAGTTATTACATTAATCGGCGGGTACTGTAATTCTGAAATCATAAATAAATATCACCTTTCTAAGAACAACGCATTCACAAAAGGCCAAAATCCTCTGGAATCGTAGATGATCGTGATGAGCAAGAGAGTTTCTTTGTCTTTGCGAAGGGAAAGGTATGCTTTCGAGCTTGTAAGAAATTGCTCTTGAAAAAATGAGACCCTGTGTTTATCTATTGACATGCTTTTATCTGCCTTCATAATCCATTTCGCACACATTGAATACTCCTATTTATAACATGTAAGCAGAGTTTTATTAAATTCAAATGTAAATAAATGTTAAATAAATGTTAAATAATAAATTCTCATTTATTATTTAACTTGAGCGCTTATAATATCAGTGATCATATAATAGCACAGGCCCACCAGCAGCTGAGCGGTAAAGTCGCTGAACATTGGTAGTTCGGCTAGGGGTTCGAATCTTAGCGAAGGGGGTCATTGCATGGGCGTTTTCATGGTTTTCTCTATGTGTAACGTGTATACGAGCCAGTACCCCTTTAAAAAGTCCTTCACAAAGGCATCTCTTTTCTTAGGCAGAGAGCCCTCGAGTGCTTTGCCATAATTAAATAAACCAACCAAACCATATAATTAAAACCTATAAAACGATTATGGGTCATTATTTAGATCTATAACCGAAGTTTTAACTATTGAGTTTGTGACAGTTTTATTAATTTACATGATTTCTTAAGTCTTAAATTCAGTTTTGCAGTTCAATCGATTTCCAATTGCAATTCCTCTAAATTTTTTTAGATGATTTTAAAAAATTATCTTTCATTTTCTAGAGTATGCTGATATTGAACTTGTGGAAATTCAGGAAAAAGAAAAAAGGAGGAAAAAGAAGAAAAAAAAGTTTCAACCGGTTTCTCTGCTATCCGTGTCTAATTGCGGTTTGGAATATTACTTTATTTGAAGTAAGTCATACTTTTTAACACTTTTTCTTAAAAAATTGCTGTCAGAAATATTACATATGCCATACCTAAAACATACACACACACACACACAAAAACAAAAAAACAAAAAAATTCAAAATCAGATGTGAGTAATGAAATGCAACGAATATTCTTCCAATGACCGCTTCTGAAAGTGAGAAGTACTTTCAGAATATCAATACTGAAGATGATCTCTCTAAGACTACCACCTCTACAGAAGACAATAATACTTTCATACTTAACCAAAAGAAAAGTTCTTTGAAAATTATCTCCTAAGACAGATAAAAATGTATCATTAAAGTACACATTGATGAAAATTCCTCTTTTATTGTGATGTGTTATCCATAGAGCTGTAATATACAGGTCTATGGTGTTATCAAATATAAATTTATTTCTCTAAAATGCGACAAAACTGCTTGTTAGTCCAAAAGGCCTAAGTATTAGTCTCGAAACATGTTTTTGCACTGACTCCGTTATGTTATTCACTGCAAATGCGTTGTTTCACTTTTCATTCGAGATTGTTGCCATTCACCAAAATATTAGGTATTTCTTTTCCAAACTGAATCTCTCTATAATTAATTCATTAACAAAGGAAGCTAATGTTTAAAAGCAATGGATGCAGCTTTTAAGAATATTATTTTCTAACTTTTTAATCTGATTGGTTTAAATAAAAAATACATCTAATTAAAAACATTAAATAATCTTATAGAATTACATTATATATTTTCTAAATGTATATTCATGTAATATCTTGTAAAATGTTTCGCCATTCCACTTGGGCGATCTCTATTGATAAAAAATATTAAACTTTAAAATACCCGTTTGGGGCGACTGTTAAAATATGAACCCTTTCAGATTTTTATTTTATTATTTACTTATTTTTGGCTCCATCTTAACTGAAATCACAAAACTAAATGAATATAGAGGTTTTCTATATATGAATACGAAATTGCAAAAATTGTGATGTTAATTATTAATAAATATTTAAATAATTAATTACAATAAATTTATATTTTTTATATAGAACAGTATTTAGTAAATTGATCCTTTTACCAATTATCAGAATACTAACTATCTTAATATCAGGGTCATCCAGAAAATAAAGACCGTTTAGTTATGCAAAATGAATAGCACCTCACAATGAATCACAAATAAATAACACACAGTCAAAGAATGGGCTCAGCATTGACATTCTTGACACGACATCACGGAGACGCTTTTCTTGATCAGATTGCGACTGTGATGACAATTGAGTGTCTCATACATCCCCAGACAACAAGCGTCAGTCACTTAAGTGGCATCATCCGTCATCGCACAAAAAAATCGAGAAATTCAAACACTCTCTCAACTCGAAAGGTCATGGCAACCATCTTTTGCGATCCTAAAGAGGTTCTTTTGGTGGATATTGTTGCGAAAAATTCGGCGGTTGCGCCTGTATGTAATTTTTCCGGCATAGCACTAGGGTTGCCATAAAATAGTATATGGTAGGATTGCCAGATTGGCGACTTTATCGCCCATTTGGCGACCAAATTGGGGATATCCCATGGTCCAATCGGGAAGCTTCTAGAATAACTTCCTGTCGAGATATTTCTCGAAACCTGTGGAACCTAAGGAAAAGCTATATAAACCCTTGCATTTCTGAGAGCCGGTATTGTGAGACTTTTAGCTGCTTACTGTGAGTGCTAAGCTACGCGAGAGTTTTGTGAACGGAAAGCGATCGAGATAGTGCTTTGCTGTGAAGCTACCTTTACAGTATAGCTTGACAGTGTATTGGTGATTGTTCCACGGGGTTTATTATAAGTTTAGTGTTCCGTGAAGCTACCTTTACAGCTACAGCCTGAAGCTGTGTTGCTGATTGTTTCAGCGTATTTATTGTAGATTTTCGACGCTTTTAAAGGTAATTTTGGAACTGTGCTGTAAATAGTGATTCTTGTAAATAAATTGTGCTTTTTATTGTTCTGCATCGTATTTTCATCGGATACTCTCAAATCTACGAACCCGTATAACGGAACAATATCATGCCAAAAGTCACTACGATCAATGCAAATCGTTATTATGAGACTATGAGAAAACTAAGGAGAGCCGTCTAAAACAGGAGGGGGAAGAATTCTTTCAGGAGGAATTGGACTTCTGTTACTACAGCTCAAGATTGCTGCATCAATTCGGATGGGAAATTTTTGATAATCCACCAAGTATTCCAGACTTTTCTCCTAACGATTTCTCCCTTTTCCCTAAGGTGACGGAGTTTCTGGGCGGTAAACGTTTTGGAAGTGATGAAGAGTTGGAGAACGCAGTGACCATCTGGCTTAATGAACTGGCGGCAGAAGAGTATGGGAATTCTGTATCTCGTGACCAGACATGACAAATGTTTAAATATGAGAGGTGATTATATACAGAAGTGAAGGAAGCTTCAGGTCTATAACAGAATTATTTTTTCCAATAAATATCGAGTTTTTCATTTTATATAACTAAACAGTCTTTATTTTCTAGATGACCCTCGTTTCTACAGACTATGAAAATTTCTATATTCTTAAAATGAAAAAAGACAACCATTTTTTTTGTCATTTCTGAAAGATAGGCAAATATTCCTCATATTATCAATAAATACAGTGAAACCCCTCTAAAACGACCATCAACGATTCCATAATCATCAATTTTAGTTTTCTGGGGAGTGGTGGTCTTACGCAGGTTATGATGAGTTTCGACATTTACTTATATTCTCGGAAACACTAAATACTTTCAGAGGTCATCACCTTAGAAAGGTAGTTGCGCCAAGAGGGTGCATTATAATTTACAGTCTAAATTTAAGAAATACTTTTTCATTACTTCAAATGCATTAAATTCTAACTTATTATAAATGCTTTACAAATGTCTAATTTAAAAAATTTTTAAACATCATATTGGCATGCTTTGTTGTCCTTCTTTGTCAAGCTCCCATTTCAGCATTTCTTAAAATTTATATAATTTCAATTAATATTATCTCTGACTGTCCCTACTATGCATAAAATTATTTGAAATTAATTGGAATTTGAAATATTAATTCTGTGCTAATCTTGACTTCATGGTTTTAAATTAATAAAATGATTTCTCCATGTTCCGTATCTCATAAATCTCAAAACTTCGATCCCTAAATAGTCTTCTCGCGCAAGCTTATTTGATCTTGGTCATTTTAGTCCCAGAAGCCACTAATCATATGAGGTATTCAACTTTGCTTTAGTTGCTCGCTCCACATAAAATATTACGAACCTCAACGGTTGAGTTTTTCTTGTGTTTATGACAAGAGACCGACCCTTGACCAGTATCATGTCGCTCTCATGCTACAGAATAATAACTTTCTCACAATAAGTCGAACCAAGCAAGTCTTCGGTGAGCAGAGAGTCAGAACGGCATTTAACTATTCAAGATAATCCTGGCGTTTAAGCCGTAACTTACCACTTAGGTTTACATAGACGGAAATAGTTGAGACTCAGCATGAGTTTTCCCAAGTCTAAGGACCCCGCTATGGACCTCACAAAACATCTATTGTTATTTTTACTCTAAAACTTCTTAAAAGGAACAAAATTCTAAAGCACTTTGTGGTTCCCGAAACATATTTTAAATGCATTCTTTTGAAGCCACCCTGTGCTCTAGGAAAAATGGGGAAAATAATAATATGAATCGCTTGTCATCACCTGCCTAGTTCAAGTCTGGGAACAGTCGTTTGCTGCTCGCTTACGAAAGCAAAATACACAGAATGTGTGTATTTATTTCATTGATTTGGTTGCATACACTCGAAGAGAAATACCAATATGCTAGCTAGACGCAGAACAAATGTAAAATTGCAATTTAAGTATACTTGCACGAACTTTTCTTTTAATTATAATGCTACTCCCATCCAGATACTATGATTTCTTATACTTCTCTCTGTTAATTGATTTTTCTGAAGATTTACATCAGTCATCAAAATAATTAAGTTAGGCTAGTTTTGTAAATCGATTCGCATTAGTGATACTTGTTAGAAACCCTTTACTATGTTATATTTTTCTGATGTCAGTATTTTAAATGAATTACTCGTTTCTAAATTTATTCGATTATGCTTTATAAATATATAACATTTAAGTACAGTATTTATTTTACTTTATAAGTATGCGGTAGGAAGCCCGGCAAACAGTTACTTCGCCTGCAAATAAAAGTCCTTAGAGGGTCTTTATTTTCTCAACCATTGGTCGCAGACATACAGTTCTGTTTACAAAAATGTAAAAAAAAATGTTTTACATGACGCAAATATTCATATTTTGGCATTTTATAATTTAAAAAAAAATATTTGATGTGGATACCGCATCACTTCCTTGCACGGCCTATTAAATTATACACATTTTTTTTGGCTACATTTCATTAGAGATATATCTTTGATTCAATAAATTCAGTTCTCACTTCACGACAAGGCAAAAATACGTAAAAATTCAAAACATCTTCATTAAAAACTGTAAAATACAGAAACACCAAGTCCAAATACAGTTACAACAGTTAAAAAAAATTTTTTTTTACAATTAAAATTACAGTTTCTAAGAAAGGTTTAGTAGCACTTTAACAACTTTTAATATGTTGATGATTCTATAACTATTGCATGCAGACTAACTAAAGCCCTAAAAACCTTAACCAGAACATAAGAACAACATTATTCAATCACTTTGAAAGAAAAAAATGCACAATTTAAGACATATGCACCAACATATAAGAATATAAGACAATCAACATATAAGACAATGCCCCAACATATAAGAATAAGAAAAAATGAACTCAACGAGTAGGTTTTATATATATATATGTATATACTTTTTGGTGCGGCCGATTGAAACCAAAAAGGGAAGTACTTAACTACATATTATAGCAGTCCCATATGCAAAATTTCAACGCTGCTAATTTTTAAGTTGTGCGAGATGCATACATACAGACGTCAGGAAAAAATCTCTTCTGAATCCATTTTCAATCCGTATTCTAGAAAAAAGAGTGCTTTATTCTGTCCTTATGTACAGATGTCACGCAAAAACATCATTCAAATGGATTCGAGAGCGGTCAAAATGGATATTTTCGTTGAAATATGCTATTCGAAATTTTTCCTCATTACAATACTTCCATTACAGAGGCTGTTCGCACATTTTTTAGACAATGTATATTGTATTCACAAAACTAAATTACATAAAATTCTTGTGTTTTAAATGTTCTATTTGACATTCCTTATTCTGAACTATCTTTCGACACCGCAATTTCCGGGATAATAATGCCTTTTGAAGTGTCAGAAGAGGTATTCTATCCCATTCCTCCCGAACAGCTTTCCAGAGTCCTGTTAGGGTTTTGGGACAACGTTTGGATAATGCAGTTTTTAAAAGTCCAAAAACACAAAAAAAATTTACAGTGGATTTTGATGTGTGACTGCTAGCTTTGTCCCGATGGAGTCTCACAGATGGATGGCACTGTGGGTAAAGCGATGGTATTTCATTCAGAAAAATGGGCGATAAAATAAGTTCCTGATAGTATTTGGAGTTAATCTTGACATTTTTTGCACTCTCTTTATTTTTGACTTGCCATTATAAGAAAAACCAGCAACAATCATGAATCCATTACAAAAACTTTCTTTCGATTCTTTGAACCATGTACTTAAATTTTTTTCTCCCCTTTTATGATAATAAATGGCTCTTTTTTTGTTACAATCATTTAAATACACCCATGCTTCATCTATTGTGACAATTGTTTTGCGTTTTTCTTTGGATAAGTGTTTCTCATATAGAATTCTGCAGCGTGTCCCGCGTCGAGCGATGTGCTTTGGAAGAAGACGACGCACATTGCGTTTTTTCGCTTTCTTAAGATTTAAATCGACGTTTATATTTTGCTTACAGTGGTCACCGAGCATTTTAAGGATTTTGCAAATGTCCTTTGACTAGGGGGATTTTGTTTTAACGTTAAACAACGTACCTTTGCAATAGTCGCAGATGTTCGTTTTTCCCTTGGATACTTGTTTGGAATTTTTGTCCCACTTGAGGCTCCAATTTGACATTTTTTTTTCCTTCCTTGTTGATGATATTACCTATCGACGCTTTAGATATCACAAAACCATGACCCTCAGATCGTTTTGGGATAATGGAGTATGCATATTTCTCTTCGGAAAGAGCGTCAATGTAGCCTTCGACCCACTGCTTTGTTAAATTCGTCATTTTGAATAAAAACAAAACTTTCAAGCCACAGACGATAATTTTGACTTTTAAAAACATAGTACAATTGCAATTACTTCTTTTGCAGCAAGCGAGTTTTTATTACCGCTTACCAAAATCGTCTAAAAAATGTGCGAACAGCCTCTGTACTTCGTACAAGGAGGTAAAAATCTATAGCTTAGTCTGACACATTTTTTTCGCTTTGCACAACAAGGAAAATCCCTAATGTGCTTTAATCTAGTCCTGTGCATTTATTTGTAATGCATAATAATGGCCTTTTACGTACAAATGAAATATTACACCATAAATAAAGTATTATGTATTTAACAAACATCAAGTATCGTGGTGGACAGAATAGTTTGTCTAATTAATAATGATTCTTAAACTTTCTCCCATAAAACTTTATAAAAATCTATCTACAACTGCAATTAAGTATTAGAAAGTATATATTTTCCGATTTCTAAGCATATTATGGTTCTTTTCTAAAGTTTATTGAAGATTAATGATTCACTGAAAAACATTTTTTATGAACCGTCTAAGCACAGATATACTCTCTTTGTTAGTTGTAACGGTAGATATTTAAGAGAGGTCAGAGATACTAAAGAAAACAATTTTCATCTTACTTATTGCATTTTCCATTTTACTGTCGTTATTTGCCCAATAAATTCCCCCTTTTTACATTGCTTTAATATTCATACAGTTAAAATATAATTGCCTAATAGGATAATAATTTTCTTCCTTTTTTCCTTACGTTTAATTCAAGATAGTTAAAAATTGTCCTTTTGGTAATTTCTAATTAAATTAAGGATGATTTGAAAGGTGAAGTCACTTATTCAAAAATCACAAGGATTCATTGATGATGTAAAACAAATGCTGCAAGTAGAAAATCTTACAAATTTAAAAACTGTGTCAAATATCGAGAAAAACAAGAAACTTTTAACAAGAACAGAACTTTAAAAGGATGAGAGGGGGAACAATTACAATTGTATTTTTAGCTACTGCGATCAAAATTCATGACTAAAGATATTAATCTGTTTCACAAAATCAGGATAAAACAAAAAATTTTCATTGATATTTTTTAAAGTAAAAATTAAAACAACCACGTTTTCTTTTAAGTTTTACTGATATAATGATTCAATCATTTTTTTACAAATTCTATCTCAATTTTAAAGTGATGAGAAATGAAATTAAAGAGAAAAAAGAATATTTTCGGTACACTGTATAAACTATTTTCAAATCCTCCGCCCCCTCCCAGATTAATTTTTATAAGAGGAAAAAATAAAGAACAAGTTAAAGAACAAAGTTAAGAATTTTACAATTCAAAGATTCCTTTTCAAAACCAACTTTATTGAAAAGCTGAAGAACTTATTTCTTACATGCCCCATTTTCAAGGATATTGCTGTAACACGAATCTCAGATATTAGAATAAGAAACAGAAATATAAAAATTAAAAAAATCTGAAAGGTTTAAGATTTTAACGGTCGCTCAAAAGGCTTGTTAAGGTTTTCTATGCTCTCGCTGAGCTTGCGGTCTACCCACAAACTCCTACTAATACCCCCCTTTTTTAAGTTTTATTAATTTCTTTGCACTCCCACCATATACAGTTCAACAGCAAAATCACAAAAAATTTAAAAACATCATAGCCGTATACATTCAGAATTCCAGATGCAGCGTTAAGCGCCTGGCGTACATATTTCTAGTGTTTTTTCTCATTGATCATATCGATGTTCAATTTTCCTACTAAGATGGTTTTACAAGATTATTTTTCTCGTCTTTTTATTATTAACGTTTTGCGCGTTTATTTATTAAATATGACGTTCTTTGCGCTTACGACACATAAAATTCGAATCAACAGCATTGAGAACAGCATATCTTTAGAATTTCCGACAGACAGTCTCTCACGCTGTAGATAAAAATGTTTTATTCCATACAGTGTTGTCACTGCTCGCTTTGAAATCGTTAGTTTTTTTTAATTAAAGAGTCTTTAAATTTTAACGAAATAGGAAATAGATGATAAAACAAATTGGAAATTCAAAATTCGCGCTTTTAGGTACCTATGTTCCGGTGGTGGACTACGTTATTTAAAATTTGATGGCTCTAGGTACCATTGTTTTTCCACAATGAGAAAAACGTGCATACATTCAAGCAGTTTCTTCATTATTTAATTTCTTTAAATATAATAGAGCGTGATAATATTTGGTGGCAAGAATCTGAAAAGTGATAAGCCGTTTATAATAATTCAACGCAAAATGCCGTTTCGAAACTAATATCCCATTCGGGATTGAAGTCTCTTTTGAACTATTAAGACATTTTCCAGAATAAATAGTATTATATACCTGTTAATAACCGCAAAAAATTATCGTCATATATTTAAAATTTGCAACTATGAATTGTAATATAACATTTTTATTGATAAATACTTTCTATTTTATTAACATTTATTCATAGATTATACAAGACTAAATAGATTCTCGATTTTTAATTTCACCTACATATATGCATTGAATTAAAATTTAGAAATATTTGCATAGCATTTCTGAAAAGAAGGGAAATTCTGGATGCAGAGGAGAGTTCACAGAAGGAAACAGTGTTAGAAATTTTATAGCTGATGTATTACTGAGTAGTACAAACATAACGTATTTCCCAAACTTATAAAATGAAACTTGCTTTTAAAAACTTTTGAAACACTGAAATAACGTAACTCTTTAAATGGTTCGCTATTTCACAACCATGACTTGAACAGTTTTACAACATCAAAGACAAATAAAAGAGCTTATGCGTCGTCGATCAGCAACAACTTTTCTCATCTTTTTTCATAACGGGAAGGATTTTAACACTAACTAAAAACAATAATATCTGTTTAAAATATGTGTAAAAAATTGCATCTAAGTGCAATAAAATAAAATGTAAAATCCATTTATATGTTTGCGTTATTATGTCACCACAAAATGGCTTATAGTATGGTCTTATAAATTATTTGCCCTTTAACATCAGAAAGCAACAGATTATTTTATTCTACATGCGATAAATTCATATTTTTGAATATAATGGTATAAAATTTAAGATTAAACAAAATCCAGTACGGCGGTTTATTTGAAAAAGATAATAAAAAATAGTCCCCCCCCAAAAACTTCGATTCTCCCCCCTCCCATTTCAAAATCGTCTATTCATTTTAATGAGAGATTTCGAAAGGCTCTTGGTAGGTCAGAATAAAGAGATTACAACTCCGGACAGCTCAGCAAACAACGCCGATTTTCAAAGATCACGGTTACAAAAGAGAATAAAAGTTTCTGTTCAGCCAAGTTTTTCGAGTCTCAAAACAGCTTAAAGAAGATGTCGACGCCGCCGAACCAGTGATTTATATTCGCCAGGAAGAGCGCCTTATAATAAAACGCCGGCTGAATGAGACAAAACGGCCTTAAAAGTCGAAGACCAGAATTTACGGCCCTTCACTACCTTTTTGGCCCATAGCCACATGGAACCCTCCCAGCTTTACACGCTGACTTTATCCGACTTTTTAACAGTCGCGTTTTCCTGTATTAAGAGGCCTTCATGGTTTGGTAACTCCAATGCAATACAGAGGGGTAAAGGTGGGGGAGTTACACGCTTGACGGATATAATTACGTGTTATGAATTTGAATTTTACGGCAACGCAAAGCTGTGAAACTCCTTTATTCGTTATTATAATTTTTTTTTATTCCTTTTTTCCCCTTCTTTTTCAGAGACCTTTCAGAAATGTATGTACCATTTACTGTTTTACTTAATACTACATGAAACGGCCTGTTGAAAAACCCGTATTATTTATTAGATCAATTTTTAAACTGTGGAAGCCTATGCACAAGGTGGAAATTTTTCTGTTTTTGCATAAAACACCAATATTATAGATTATGTTCGTTTTGCGATTTTGCGTCGGAAACATTAAAAGTCTGAATCGCTTTTCAAACTGTTGCCACAAAATATTACAGTCCTGTATTATATTTAAAGAAATTAAATAATGAAGAATCTGCATAAATGAATGTATATTTTTCCAAATGGGATAAAACAACGCTACCTAGAGCCATCCAATTTTAAATAACGTACCATTCGTTTCCACACGAATATGCGCATCTGGAAGCCCGAATTTGGAATTTGTTTTATAATCTATTTCATATTCTGTAACACTTTAACGAATTTTTTATGAACAAACTCAAACAATTTCAAAGAGAGCAATGGCAACGCTCTACGGGAAAAAAAAACTTTTATTTAAAGCGCGTGGAAGTGTGTATCAGAAATTCTAAAGATAGACTCATTTTGAAATTATTTTGCGGCATTGCTGTTGAACTGAATTTTATGGTTTAAATGTGAAGAACATGATATTTAATAAATAAAGGTAAAACACAAAACGTTGGAAAACGCCCCTTTGGACGGAATTTAAAATTTGAAACCTTTCAGACTTTTTATACAATATTTTTATTGTAATGAACCCTCTCTCTCTAAGGCGGCTGCCCACGGTACTAAATGATTTTACCTTCCTATGGAGGTGAATTTCAGTACTTAATGTTGTCTTCGAGAGGTGGATATCTTAGGTGGAAGGTTATCTTAGGTGGAGAAGTGGTCATCTTAGGGGAGTTTTCACCACCAGAATTTTCAACATAACTCTAAAAAGGGGGAGAGAAATATGCTAGTTTATATTAACATAAAAAACAAACTGAATTTAAATTTTAAAACATATAAATATGTGTACCTCGTTTCTTATACTTATCAACGCATAATTAAAAATAATACAGTATTTTTCTGAAATATGTTTCTAAGCTGTTAAACCCACGATGGGTAAAGTACTTAAATACACTCTCATTTTTAATAGTATCGAGTATAGGATAATTGCCCACTATTAAAAATTATTTTTCAATTACCTTGAAGTATTAAAAACAATAATTTAGATAAGGCCTACTTCATCAAATGAAATTCAAGGATTCCAAATAACAGTTTAATATAATCGAAAGATTTATTTGCATTGTTAAAGAACAAAGTTCTTGTTCAAAGCTGGTCTAAGCATAGGAAATTAAGGCTGTTTTTTTTTGGGGAGAGGGGCTAATATTAAAATAATTCGGACATTTTATACTTTGCCCCCAAACGGAAGGCATTCAATTCGTTACTCAGAATTTTCTACCAGAGTGCCCATATTTCATACATTTTCGGTAAAATACACAAGTAATCATTTTTACATTTCTGAAATCGTAAAATTAATTTATTGTGACATACTACATTAATGAAACTTTATTTTAAAATCTTTTAATTTAAAACTTACATTAATGAAACAAGAATTTAAAATGATTTAAAAAAATGAAATTTTTATTTATAAATATATTTA
>KK114170.1:380264-392610 GCA_000611955.2 Stegodyphus mimosarum | reverse complement strand
GCATTGTTTTTCCTCAGGATGATGGCATCTTCCAGCAGGACAATGCGAGGTGCCATACAGCTGCCAGTGTACGTGCGTGGTTCGAAGAGCACCAGGATGAGTTTACCGTCCTCCCCTGGCCAGCAAACTCACCTGACTTAAACCCAATCGAGCATCTGTGGGACCATCTCGATCGAGTTGTTCGCGCCATGGATCCTCAACCGCGTAATCTAGCGCAGCTGGCCACGGCATTAGAGTCGGCATGGCTCAACATCCCAGAGAACACCTTCAGGGACCTATGTGACTCTCTTCCTGCACGTCTCGCAGCAGTCCGCTCTGCGAAAGGTGGTTATTCTGGCTTTTGACAGATGGTCACATTAATGTGACTGGACTGTGTATATAATATGCTTTATATATTTATAAAATTTTGAATACGCGTACAAAGCCATACGTACTTAGAATACAATATACCTCTTGAATTTCTATGTGTAGTTGAATTATGATAACAATTTAATGCTAAACGCCTAATGTCCCTGAATTTAACTAATTTGCGTAAATTCTTTACGAGAAAAATAAAAAAAAAAATTAAGAATGATTTTTAACCCTTCCCGCCGGAGGCAAAGATGGATGAGATAATTTTAAAAGCATTCTTTTCTTGAGGCATGCTATTTTTTGAAGGATTTATGTTTCTCACATTTCAAATTAATTGGCTCGGCCAATTATGCAATAAAAAAAGAAGCAAAATAATTTATTAACATTTTGTTTGTTCATCTTATCAGTAGTGACCTGGTTTGATTTAGAACCATGGAGAAAGTCCCTAGCGTGCGGAAAACTAGCTCACAAATTTAAATTTCTGACTAACGTACTGTAATGTCAACAGCTGTTTTTATTTGTTCTCTGTTTACATTAAATTGATTTATGATATCCTATTTTTTTTTAGAATGAAATATTGAAGCCTTGTACCCTTAGAACAGAAATGTATATCATTAACCCTGACCTTTAGTTTTAGATTTAATTTCTATTTTACACAGTAAATAGTTCATCTCTATGTTTTTGAGCATTTTGGTCAAATGTTTTTTTTTAAAGAGTTAAAGTGGGAAAACGATATATTTCATACTTGTGTCATTTTTATCTTTCAATCAAACTTTTCTTTTCCTAATTTTTAAAGTTTTCTTTCAGCTGGTATATTATGAATCCCAGGAGCAAAAGTATTAAGTTTCGTATAAAAATATTATATGTTAATTGGAATGCATTTTATCTAAACATAAACTTGTCAAAGCAAAAATCTTCTACGCCATTTCTATGATTTAATGACTACATATTTGAAAAGTGACAGCAAAATATATAAATTTATTTGCAGACGCGCAGAATCATTTATACTAATAAACCATACATTTTTTACCATGCCAGTTAAGTTAAAAACATGGATACGATGGCTAGAAAAAATGACTCAGTATGAGTGTATATATATATAAATGAATGTATATTCAGTGAACCCCTCTCTAACAAAGAAGTCTCTTAACTTTGAGCTCTATATTTGTTTCGGGAAAATTATTCGTTTAGAAAGTAACTTTCAAAAAAGAATTATATCAGTTAAAATTAGCTGCTAAATACTTTTGGACAGACCAGACAGAATTATTAAATATAAAGGTTTTGATCCCCAAAGGCGAACTTCATATAAAATTTAACAGTGATTTCAAATTAAATGGATCGAAACAGCACTGTAATGCCGTATACCTATATATGTTTTCAACTGCTAATTTTGCATTTAAATAATTTCTTTAACATTCTAATTAAGCAGAATAATATGAACTTTTTTGTACATTGCTTATGTATTAATCTAATTTATAATATCGTAAATAATGCAAACCATTTAATTACTTCATCAAAATCGGTCTACTCCAACTGCACAAAAAAGGGGATTATTTGGATTACATAAAAGTACACAAGGGCTATTTATTTGCCTAAGCAGAGGAATGCTTTCGTGGAGAAACTGGTTCATATTTCCCGTACAGACGAGGAAAGCCGCACAAATTTTCATGCAACCAATTCATTCGCGGGGTATGAACCTGGTTCGACAGCTAATTCGATTCACTATCCAGCCATTAAAAAACAAAAAGGCAGAAATCCGACCAACTACACGAGTTAGGTTCTATACCCATAAAACCAATTGCAAGAAAAAACAATTCTTGTGGTTGAGTATTAAATCGTTGAGTTTGTAAAATAATACAGGGCGATAATATTTGTTGGCAACAATTTGAAAAGTGATACGCTGTTTAGAGTGAATCAACGTAAAATCCCGTTTCGAAACTAAGCCCTTTTTGGGCTAAATATGTTACCTAAATGTATGGCATTAGAATCATATTTCATTCATAGGAATAGCGATAAGAATATTTTTAACATTACAGATTAGGTAATTATAAAGCATAAAAAATATATTTCTTATAAATTACATCACTCCGAGATATTATTAACATGCCATCTTTTAGATCATATTTATTATTGAAATCTGGTTTAGATTGGAAAGTTTAATATTGATAGAAGGTGTGCAGATGATTATTCGGTACCGAAGTATATAACACAGGGTTAGAAACTTTTTGTTATCCCAAAAGGGACGTTAGTCCGAAATAGGATATTAGTCTTGAAAATCACAATAAACAGCGTATCACTTTTCAAATTGTTGCCACCAAATATTATCGCTCTGTATTATATTTAAAGAAATTAAATAATGAAGAACCTGCATAAATGTATGTATTTTTTTGCCTTGTGAAAAAACAACGGTATCTAACACCCGAGCATGGGCACTTTGAAGCCCAAATTGTGAATTTCGAATCTGTTTTAGTATCTATTTCCTTTTTTGTAAAACTTTAACAAATTTTCGATAAACAAACTCAACTATTTCAAAGCGAGCAGTGGCAACAATGTGCGGAATAAAACATTTCCATCTACAGAACGCGAGGATGTCTATCGAAAATCCTAAAGATATGTTGTTTTTAAATATTTTCTGACTTTACTGTTGAATGGAATTTTTTGTGACGTAAGCGCCAAGAGTGTAATATTTAATAGATAAAGCAAACGTACGAAACATCAGTAATAAAAAGAGAAAATAAAAGCTTTGCAAAGCCATCTTAGTAAGAAAATTGAACATTGATATGATGAACAGAGAAAAGGCTGAAGAAAGCAAAAATGTGTGCGAACACTTTAACGCTGCATCGGGAATTCTAAACGTATACTGCTATGCCTGTTTTAAAATTCTTGTAATTTTGCAGTTGAATTTTATATGGTATGAGTGCGAAGGGGGTTAGCAGGAGTGAGTATAACAGTAGACTAGTAGACTGCGAGCTCAGTGAGAGCCTAAAAACCTTAACAAACCCTTTTGGGGGACCGCTAAAATCTGAAATGTGTATGATTATTAATTGGTTGTCTTAGATATGTTGCTACACAGTTATTTATTTATTTTTACAATGAGTTGCCTTTTCATCTGTTATTTAATCGTAAACTGTGAAACAGAAGTTAATTGGTTATCTTGCTGATAATATTCTGAAAAATTCTTACTTTCATTCAAATATCTTAGTATTTTTTTCATAGATTGCAAATGCAGAGTAAAAAACTTATGTGAGTGTCATTTATTTAAATTAACTAGTTTCTTTACTAAGAGCTTTGCAGTTTTGTGATTTTGCCGTGGTACCAGTCATAGTTTGCTCTGTTTGTAAACGTATATCGACTTTGTATGTATATTACTTTAATATTTTTTCTTGCCTAATTAAGTAAAACTGAAATTTTGCTCTTGTAAATTTTTATCTCTGAAGACCAGGCATTTACTGCACTGGAAATAAACGTTAAGATTTTAACTGTGATTTTTATATTACTGTCTTTATATTTTTTTATATGAGTAGCACGTTTATAATTTTTACATGAATAAATCAGAAGGCTATTCAAATAAAATTGCTTGCACCTAGAAATTTTAATCTCTGAAGTTTAGCCAATTAAAGCAATACAAGTAAATTTTAAGATTCTAATTGTGATTAAAAAAATCTGCTAACTAATGCTACATGTTTCTTCTTTTAGATATTAATCTGAGAAATCCTTCGGTCATCTTTATATTAGAGGTAGAAGCTGAAAAAAAATGTGAAGAATATGATAATGCCCTTTCTCAGGTATCAATTGTTACTTTATAATCATTTGAAATACATTTTCACGAATGTGCGTTTATTCCCATTACTGACATTATTTCATGATTTGTATTTTAATAAACATTTAAGACAATGAAAATAAACTGAATTTCAGATTTTTTTTGTTGTGTCCATTTTTCACTAACAAACTTCAAAAGAGGAAGAGAAAAAGGAATTAAAATATTACCTCACTGCTAAATTATATTAATTATGACAACACGGTTTTCTCTCATACAACTTTCATTGTAACATATTAAAAAATATAATGTTGCAGAGTTTAAAACATGAAGTGAACTAAGTAACAGATGAAAAACAAATCAGAACTAAATTTTCATCTACCCGAATATATCATTTTTTTTTCTTCAGATTTTTATGATTAAAAGCTTTTGATAAATGTTTATATGAATAAAAGACGAAAAGTAATAACATCGGTACAATCTCATATCTTTTGTATTCGCCTTTATAATTTTATTAGCCCCACCAGATACCGAGTTGTTAAGACTGCTGAATACTGATAGTTCGACCCGAGTTCGAGCACAAAAAAAAAAAACACAATGGCTACATGGTTGGTTCCCCATGTGCAACGTAAATACGAACCAGTTTCCTTTAGAAAGTCCTCCACGCATCCCTTTCCTTAAGTAGGTAGCCTTTGAGTACTTTCAGATAACCGAATCTAACCTACTACTGTATTCAATGAGGTGCTTTTTTCTTTTCGTTTCGGTTTTTATAAACCAACTTTTCAATCAACATTCATAGGAATTAACAACAGTCAAATATCCTTTTGTCGGTATGATTTCTTATCTTATGCCTTATCACTGAAAATTTTCTTAAAGAAGTATTTGAGAAAAACTCAGCATTTTATATGTGTAAATCCAAAGAATGGGTAATTTGATTTGATTAGTAATTTTTGATTTCTTTAGAAGATTTTACAGTTTTTCATTATATAGATATATGTGAGTGTGTGTATTTATAAAAACTTCAAAGGGGAACTTTTCCAAAGTATTTGTTGTTTTTACACTACGATAAATTCGTGTTCATGATAAACATAGGTTTTTGCCAATCCACGTTCTATAAGACAGTTCATTTATCTTCCATTTCATAAAAAGGCATTTCGCAGTGCATCATAAGTCAGTCATTTAAAGTCTTTTTACCAAAACTTCTTAAGAATATTTGTAATAAGTCTTATTGTGCACCATGAATGTAGAATATAAGAGCGGATAAATGTAAGTCTTTTTTCACACCATGAGTATAGAATATAATGGCGGAAGAATATAAATCTTATTTTACATCATGAGTGTGGAATATTATAATTAGATAAATAAAATAGAGGTTTATCGCTCTATAATGTTCCATTTCAAAATTTCTAACTCAGTTGTTTATGTGTGCAGTCAGGGGAAAGGGGGAATCGAATGGCTATAATGAAATTCTGCAGTAACATATACATTACATATTCTCTCTAAATATTTCTGCATTTGGTTTTATCCACATGTGACGTAATTTTTAATATTCTTCTGTTTACGTCATCCTACATTCAAAAAGGAAAGGCAAAAACATATGGAGATTTTAAAACTGGAATTCTTTTTGAGTTTTTTCTGAGTTTGCAGAAGTAGATATTGTTTTTCTTTCGTTCTTTGTTTACTTTCCTCCCCCCCCTTTTTATGTAAGGAAAGATAATATTTGCATGATTTTTCATATTTAATTTTTGCGTACGAGTATTTAGAACAGATTTAATTTTTTTTTAATAATAAGCTCTTCCTTGAAGTATTAGAGACTATAATCTATAGTTTTCTGACTGCAAGATTTTTTGTTCTCCCCGTTTCACGGTATAATAATACTCACTAGCCATATATACAACAATAAATATAAATACCATATTTTTTAATTCGTCTGCAAACAACATCCAATCAGAGATCGCAAAGAAATTGAAGGGGACATGAGAAACTGCTGCTCAGACAAGAAAAGAACAATCACAGATTAATATTACGTAAAGATCTAAAAGCCCTGGGTAGGGGGAAACAGTCGTGGAGGATTTTCCATGAACAAAATTTCATACACATCTGTAAAACCCTAAAGGGTCAGAAGGTCAAGGTTAACGCTTCAGCTCAAGGTCTGTAATTACATATTTAAGCTAAAATTAATTTATTCTGCAGTAAGATACAGGATGAAATACATACTTATTTTTGTTGTTGCCTGCGTACGCGTTCGTAACGGATTAAATGCACAAGTCGATAAAAACTTAATAAGATTTATTCTATCCCAAGAATATCACAATATCTCACAGTAGTTATATTTTCAACTACTAAAACGTTAAACAGAACACAATTCAAAGCAGAAAAAGCTAATCCGATCCCACCGCGAAATCGCTACAATTAATAACAGCATTAAGTAAACAACTGCAGTTCGCTTAAAACAACTGAATTGAGATGTTTTTCTCTAACTTTTATAAGCTTTTTAATCATGCACGAGAACATTCTGTTTTTTCTGGATAACTGCTATGTCTATTTAGTATTAAATGCACGTGCTCCTGTATTTTTACATTTTCTGCGTAGCTTTCTCTTAAAAGTCGTCAAGCGCTCCATTGCACGGGGAAATGGAAGAAGTTTAATTACAACTCTACTAAAAATAGCTAAATAAATACAAAATCCGTAACATTTTAAGTACATGTATTTCTGCCTTTCTATTGAATTACTGCCGTCTTTGCATTACCGAGTAAAAATTCAGATGTTAATTACAGTAGTCACTGACTTATACTATTTAAAATTTAGTTCTTAACTTTCTTTCCGGGTGACTGAAATTTCGAATTTGATGGTTATAACCAGGTATAGGAACAGGAGGGAAAATTAATTAATTAATTAATTACGGTTGTGATTCTCAAACATTTAGGTTCACAACCTATAAACGTTTAGCTGAGCGTTATCGATTGTCATCAGTGTATACAGCTGATCTCTCTTTCATAAAGGGGGGTAGGAGAGAAGAAGGTGTTTTAAAAAGAAGGAAAAGTTATAATTAAATAATAAAAATGAGTGTGAAATTAGCATCTTAACAAATCTTATTATTGGTAAATAAAATTTACTTCTTTCCGTAAAATAAATAAGCTATACAAGATATTTTAACTTACGAAAAAAAAATATTCGTAGTAAAAATATTTATAGAAAAAAAACCAGAAATAAACAAACACCATCAAAATTTACATAATTTGTGAACGTTTGACAGATTTCTTACATGTGCTTCTAAAAGCTTTTTCTTTTCTCCCCCCCTTTTTTTCCCTTGAAAAGTATATCACCTTTTTTTCTTTCTTTTTGTGATAGTCTATAACTCTACGCACGATCATGTAACATTTCTATTAACAAAAGCTTCGTAGGATAAGTAATACGATATTACGCTACGGATTAAAAAGCTTTGCTTAAAATTTCAGCATGGATAATTTTCACATTCTTCATAACCGTTCCATCATCATCTTCAACATCACTCACTCATCACTGTAATTTATACTGCTTTCCGGACCTTTCGCTGCGAACGATTTCTTCATCACTCAAAAATTGGTAACTTGGTTTGCTGTTTTCTTAGCATTTACTTATTCCCAAATGTCCTGCTTAGCGATTTCTTCGCGTACTTCTGTGCTTTGAAATATGTTTACGATTCATTGTCAGTTGGTCTGACTAGCGTTGTAGCGCAAGTAAACCATATCTCTTACCGTAAAACACAGCACGAAGGCAATTAATGATTAAATGACCAGCCACTGATAAAAAGATCAGCCTGATAAGAGAATTCGCGAAGTATTAATAATTTGCTCTAAACCTTTTCTAAAGTTACATTATTTTCCCAATGATTTATTTAAACTGGTTGCCCAGTCGTTTAGTAGATGTTCTACTGTATAGAATTCAACTTTTTTTGAGTAGTAATTGATTATTAATGGGCCTGTAGATAGACTTTCAAACGTAATGAATGTGAGCCGAAAGTCGTCATAATTTAAAATTTCCTTTTTGGATTATTGCAAAATAACATTTTTGGCCACGATTGTACAAAAATATAATTATTTTTCGAAAAACATGCATATCAAATACAGAAAAATACAATGAATAAATACTCTTTAAGATGACCATCCACGGTTAAATGATTTTGGTCTTTTGCAGCAGGCTTAAAAATTAATGCTCATTACTAATATATGTCCTTAAAAATATTACTCACATTCAGAGGTGATCCCCACGACAGGGTCCACCATATTATCTTTAGGAATATTAAGATAAAAATTCAGCTTCCGGGGAAAAAAAAAAGAATAGGAATATAAAAGAGAAGGGGACAAAAACGGAAACCTGTTGACAAATTTGAATGCTTGTCCACTGGCTATGGAGGCCAAGAAAAGATAAGGTGCCGTAATTCTGTGTCGAACGACGTCATCAACGTCATAGCGACCATAAAACTGACACTGAAGAAGCAGTAAACAGAGACCTGCTTGTTTATGGCATGTCTTTCTCTTCTGCCCTTTTTTTACGCAACTCTCATGAAAGGGATTGTAAAATGCCACGTGATTGCTTCTGGCAATCGGGAAAAGGATCTGCCCACCCGGGTTTCTTCAGAGTATCATTGTCAATGCTCAGAAATTAAAAGTTTTATTTTCGCCAATTTGTGTTAACGCAAGTAAATTTTTTTGGATTTTCGATGGATATGCGATTATATGTCGAAATTAATTAGTGCAAATTTGGATATTTAGAAATTCGGGAATAACCACCATGTAAGTAAATGCATGTGTTTCTAAAGAAGGATTTATTTTTAACATTGCGCACGATGTAATCGACACTGAAATGTAATTTGTTCATGTTTCGAAAAGTTGCCGAAAAATTTCGACTTAAAACTGACATTTCTTTGAAAACTTAATTTTACAATTTTTCAAACAGTTTGAATTATTATTAATACTGTTAAAAATAGCACTTGGCAAATGATAAACATCTAAACATCTTTAAATTTCGAACGAGATGTTTTTGCTTATCAGGAAGGTTCTGCAATTTAAGTAAACATGCAAATATATTAAGAATTTTTAAAACAGTTTAAAATTATTATTAATATCATTCAAAATAGTATTTGGCAAGGGATAAATATATAAATATCTTAAAATTCTGGACGAGATGTTTTTGCTTATCAGGAAGCTTCTGTAATTTAAGTAAATATGCAAATGTATAATTTTCGCAATGTTTTATTAATTTTTAATATTCTTAGAATTTCCCAGTGCCAAAAGCTAATGTAACATTTTAACAAGTCATTCCCGTATGCTGAAACGTTATTTTTTTGTACAATGTTTCTCCAACATTTAGCCTCAATATGTATACATTCAGATAGCTTTAACATAATCTTTATGGGAAATAAAATAGTTGTTGTTTTTTCTCGACGAAAACGTAATTTTTGTTCATACGTAAAAATAAAAAGTATAAAATGTTGTTGTGTATAAAAAGTATAAAAGTGTAAAATGTTGTTAAATAGTTGTTAGAATGTGCAATTTTATGTTGATTTTCGAAAAAATATTGTTTTATTGTTCGGATGATTCAAAAAAGTATTTAAAAAAGAAAATTCAATTCGCATAAAATAATTAAAAAAAAAGAAGTTTTTAAATATTCCATTTTGATTAATTTTAAGTGGTCGGAAAAAACATGCAACATTTTAGCACTGCAAATTTTTTATCGGCGATTTAAGGTAGATTTTGGGTAAAATGATTTGAATTAATAGCAATGTATCTTTAATTTATATAATTTACGGCACGGGAATTTCATGGAATTCAGTCACATTTAGGGTCAAAATTTTATCTGGTGATTTATCGAATAAAACTTAAATTTCTTTATGTGTACTTTTTCGTGAATCAAATATTTATTTATTCCCTTTTTTTTATAACTTTGGTGAAAATATGTTCTAAATTTTTATATGGATAAAGATACATATATATTTGTACCAAAATTAAATTGTCACATGATCGATGCTTAAGGATTAACCTAACATAGAATATTAGATATAGAAAGACAGATTCAGAAACAAAGAACAATATTCATCGATATCGTATAAACAAATTGTGTATCGTCCTTTTAAAAGAAATTTTTAAATCTGTTCTTTTATGTTTAAATGTTTTACTTTTAACGTTATTCCTTTATGTCATTTTTATTATGATAAATGTCTTAGCTTAGGAATGACATAATACGAGTAATATTTATTTATAAACTTTTCAGTCTCTTAAAAACAGTAACATAAGAAATACGATGAAAAATTGTTGCCAAACCGAAATTTTTAAAAGAATGAAACTATTCAAAATGATGCAATTTCATCAAAAATCTATCAACAACAATAAGAAAGGAAAATTGTTGCCAAAACTCCATTTTAAAATATCTGAGATGTGAGAAGTGTATTCGCAAGCTTCATTTAAAAAATTTAAAACAAATACAAAATATTATTATTTTTCTAAAATTCTTTTTTTAAAAGGATTCGAAAGGATTAAAGTTCAACGTGTCCAAAAATCAAAGGAAAATAAACAGCACATTTTTTAAAATAAGTTTTTTTATAAAAAATTCTGCTGAAAATGTGTTAAGCTCACCTTCCTAAATAAATTCGTATTTAATCTATTTATTGAAATACGAAATTTATTTTAAGTTCGTAAAATAGCTAAGTGTCTACGCTTCACGACGATGTAAAAATGAAATGTATAAAGTGAAATCTCGCTTTCCTGTAGCCCATTATGTCTCAAAATGACGCGATTTGGTCACAAAACATAAAAAATTCGAATTCGAATTTCGAAAAAATCTCTTCGAGGTGCACTGGCTCTTGTGTAGATACACCTATGTAGCAAATTTCGTGGCCCTGGGTCTATTAGGTTACTCGCAACACGAACGAAAGACACACACACACTCTTTGTTTTATTATATGTAGAGATTATGTTTCGGCTTCCTTTTGATAAAGATTTTATTTTTTCGTACTGTTTTGAAATCTTAGCTTGCTTAGTATTCAATACGAAACTGCAATTGGCTTCCTGCCTTCGAAAAATTGAAAATTCGAAGTCAAATTAATTAATTCAGTGGCCTTGTTTCATTAAATATAGTCTATGAAGTAAATTTTATGCTTCAAGGGGTAAGGGGAAAAGAAAATCGAAATCGATTTGAATGGGATCGCATCGATTATGCTTACAAAATTAGAATAATTTTAATTGACTCTTTTCCCAAATGTATTTAGCCCAATAAAGTTATAAGAGTTATGATAACAGTGAATGAATTTTATTGCTCCCTTAATGCTTGTTATAACTAAGTTTGATGGTACTTAATATGTGAAGAGTTTAATTAAAATGAATTGAATAACACGAGAAATATTCAAATTAAAATATGTAATTCAATATTTCGCGTTTAATTGGTCAAGCAAACGTTATTACCAAAATGAATTTTTAAAGAAAATTTACATCAGTTTAGCGTTTCTGCTAAAATTATAAATTAAAATTTCATACCATCTGGCGTAATGATTTTCTTACAATTGCCAATTATATGCACGTTAATACGTAAAAGATAAAGCTGCTGGTTTTACATTTCAAAATAATTCTAATATTTTCTACAAAACCTTAACACATTATCATGTAAAAACAGGAAAAAAAAATTAAACAATATTTGTAAAATTCTGTACGAATAAAACTGGGAATTGACTTCAAAAAAAATTTGAAAACTTTCAGATTTTCGTCCAAAGGGGCGTTTTTTAACGTGTTACTTTAATTTATTAAATATCATGTTCTTCTCACTTCACATAAAATTCAATTCGACAGCAATATCACAAAATATTTAAAAACAGCATATCTTTAGAATATCCGATACAGTGTTGCCATTGTTCGCTTTGAAATCGTTGAGTTTGTTCATTAAAAATTCTTTAATTCGTTACAAAATATGAAATCGATAATAAAACAAATTCCAAATTATGGCTTGTAGATGCCCATATTTGGTGAAGAATCACGTTATTCAAAATTTAGTGGCTTTAGGTACCGTTGTTTTACCACAGTACGAGAAACATATATGCATTTATGCGGATTCTTCATTTTTAAATTTCTTTAACTGTAATGTAAGGCTCTACCATTTGGAGGCAAAAATTTAAAAAGTAATTCACCGTTATAGTGAATGAACGCAAAATGCCAAAAGGAAATTAATAGCCCTACTGGGCAAATTGCTCCTTTGGGCTAAAAAAAAAAA
>KK114170.1:333608-378017 GCA_000611955.2 Stegodyphus mimosarum | reverse complement strand
TTTTTTTTTTTTTTTTTCATTTACACACACACACACACACGTTTTGAGAGCATTTAAGCTAATGTCTCTTTAGGCTAAAAATATATAAAATATTTTAAAACAGAATATCTTTAGAATTTACAATAAGCAGTCTCGCGGGTTGGAGATAAAAATGTTTTGCTCCGTGTAGTGTTGCCACTGCTCGCTTTGAAATCGTGGAGTTTTTAACACAAAATTCTTTAAACTTTAAAAAATATGAAATACATGATAAGATAAATACGAAATTCAAAATTCGGGTTTCCAGGTTCCCATATTCCGTTGGAGGACTACGTTATTCAAAACTGGATGGCTTTAGATACCGCTGTTTATTCACAATACCAAAGCATACACATATTCTTTCAGATTCTTCATTATTTAATTTCTTTAAATATAATACAGAGCGATACGATATGGAGGCAAGAATTTGAAAAGGGAAACGGACGTTTATAATGATTCGATGCAAAATGCCGTTTCGAGACTAATAACCCCTCGACCTCAGATTGCATACTTGACGTCTAAATTCAGCACAACTCACATTTCTCTGCAATAAATGTCAATCTAAGGTTAGAAATTTAACTAATTTTAAAGTTTGGAATTTAATTGTTTATCTCCACACGCCTCTCCTAAGGTAGTATTTTTAAATTGGGAGTTGGAAAGTTCTTATTTAGAGATGCCGGTTAGAACTTCCTTGAATTCAGGAAAATGGGCTTTTCATTTATTTATCTATAAATGCTTTCAAATTTTGTTACTAAATCATTTCATGAGTTATAGGAATAATTTAAATTAAGGGGCCTAATTAGAGTAGTTTTTTGATTTTAGGCCCTCGTATGCGCTATAAGAATTGTAAGCCAAAAGTTTGTAAACTGGAAGGACCGATGGGCTAGTTCACAAACTGGCGATTTTACAGTAAGATGCTTCGTTGCTATACATAGTACAAATGAAAGTACTTAGAAGTGGAAGTAATAACACTGAAGACAACAACTGTAAATGACTGCATTGCATTTTATATCGGTATGCTTTGCTTCCACGTAAATGACTTCTATGAAATGCAATGAAACTTCCTTGGAGCACCCACGGCTTGAGATGATTTTGATCTTCTGTTATAAGGTATTTCTCCCGTCTTCTTCGCATGCCTTCGTGGTGTAGTGGTCTGCATGCTCGACGCGTAACCGAGAGGTCCGTGGTTCGATTCCCGGCGAAGGCGTTGCTCATTTTTCATCTCACCTGATTCCAAAATAAGCTTAATGTCTCTACACTGGCGCCCGAACTAAAAAAGGTGGTGGATGATGATTCTCCATTACCGCGATTTGGCGATTGGGTCCCGAAAACCCCAGTCGCCCTTTAAAAGGGGAAGTATATAAGGTATTCCTCCCGCCTTCTTCGCATGCCTTCGTGGTGTAGGGGTCTGCATGCTCGACACGTAACCGAGAGGTCCATGGTTCGATTCCCGGCGAAGGCGTTGCTCATTTTTCATGTCTCCTGCTTCGAAATAACCTAATGTCTCTACACTGTGAAAATGGTCGCCTTAAAGAAACGACGTCGATACTGATTTTTTTTTAATCATCTAAGTAGTAGTGATCTCTTTCGAAAGTTGTCGCCGTGAAAAGCTTTATTACACAACAATATTTATATGTCTCTCTATACATTCCTCTGTTTGACATCGCGTAATGTTTCTTTCTCAGTGTTCAAGCAATAATATTAACAAAAAGGCAGATATTACGCCAGGAAATACGGTAATATTTATCATACTTGCCCTCTTTTTATTTCTGTAACCATTTAAAGCAAATGTAAGCTTCAAAAAAAGAAAAGAAAAACTTGTATTTTACACTTTATGAACAACATCTGTGATTGAGTTTGAAACGGAATTCGAATGTTCCCAAAGAAAAGAATTCTTTGATTTCCGCTCTTTCCAATACAACTCAGCCCCTTGATTCATTTAAAAAGGAAAAAGACAGAAAAAAAAAAAAAGTCAGGAGTAACTGAAGAACCTAAAGGTGGGAGCAGAAAGAAAAGGAAACCTGTAAGGAATAGCATTCCCCACTCGACGTTATTGGAACTGGAGTCTAATCCAATTCGATTATCCTCGAAGAAAATGGAATGTTTGGAAGTGTCCCCTCCTAATGGCGTCTGCCTGCAACACCTGGGCCTTTCTCCGAAACCATTTTGAAATCGAAATGGGAGTTAAGCCTAACCTCCCCCTGTTCGATACCTAATAACGGCCGAACGATATCGATTCTTTCCTCGCAACGATCTTCCGATGGGCCTAAAGAAAGTGTATTAGATGACCTCACGCGCCCTGCAGAAGGGATGTCTAAAAATTACGAAAAGAAACACCATTCCTATGCAATTCCATGACAAGCTTTAACCAATACTAAAAGGAAATAAGTCATTTAAGTGACAAAAAAATTAATGAAAAAGCAAATTTCATAAAAAAAAATTTTTTTTGGTGAGTTATATAATATACACATATTTGGTATATAATAGCACATATTTGTTAAACATATATTTTATATAATATACATATATTTGGTAAACATTTAAATGAAAGCGAGTCTTCCTCCACCACTATAGTATAGTTTTTATATCTAAAACTCCACGTCGTAGTCCAAAATCTACGTCCAAAATCCACGTCGTAGTCGTGCCAGTTAGAAAATAGACACTTTTTTAGTAAAACAAACCAATAAAAGCAATAGCAGTCATTCCTTGTGGTAATCGGTCTACCACGGCTGAGGAGTTGAAAAATGAAAAACACTCAAGTTTCTCACTGGTTTTACTTCCAGCGACAGAACGGATTGATAGCATATTTTCCTCTAGTTTCAGTATTAAGAGACTTTTTTTTTTTTAACGTGCTCCATGAAGACATCTCTCCATCTCTCAATACATTTCCCCCTATAGTCGGTTGCACATTTAAATAATAATCTCACTCGATGTGGGTGGTAACTGCATTTTCTAAATTCATCCTGTTCGTCTTACTCATTTGCTCTGTTCTTTCTCTTAATCTTTTATTTAGAATAAATAGAATAATTAAATCATGAAAGTAAGCACATATAAACAATGAAATTTTTAATAAGAAAATTACAACATGTAAATATTTCTAAATTATAGTTGCACTGCAATCTGTAGCTGTTTATCCATAAATGGCTACAGTGCGTTCCTTCTAAGATGGCCACCCAATTTTGGGTTGTCGTACAGGAAAGTGTTAATCGGTCTACCACTGGCTAGCTATTTTTAAAGTAGTCGCTCAAGGAGTAGGTCACCACGAAAGCTTTTCTATATACGGTGAAAATGAGGCGGTTAGTCACCAACCCAAAATCATCTGCTCTGAAAGTGACTAAAATTTTTGAGAACATAATTAAAAATCATTACGTGTTGTGTCTACTTTCACAGAAGGCCAAAATCGTATGGAAATATAGGTAGTCTTTTTAAACCGCTACCTCACCTGCTAGCAACCCTCAACTCGTATTGAAAGAAACATTTCCGGTAATCTTCGCTTCCAGCAAACCTGACTGGTTGACCTATGCGAAGACCTCCCAAAAGTATATTCCGTTCTTCCTCTCCTACGCAAAGCAGAGTTGCAGCCAACAAATTTTCCTAGCGTCGCAAAATGTCCCGGGTGCATAAACGCAACAGATATCTGAGTACAAGTGTTTCAGCTAGAAACCTCCCGTTCAAACTAGTGCTGTGAAAACGCATTTCCTGGGGAAATTGTCACGTGTCGCTATATATGATAATCCCATTAGAAAACATTTATTGAAATTAATTTCATATGAATAATTGAAATTGTGGTCAAATTATGTATTTTCATTAAAATCACAAAATAAACGCTATTATTAATTACTACGATTTCAGCTAATAATGGAAACAAAAAGGTATATTAAAGATAACCTTTGTAATTGGTTAATTATCATTCCGTTGTTTGCAGTTACGTTTGATAAGTCCGCCCCCCCCCCGTTAATTCTTTATAATGCTAATGATGAAAGCGATATGATCATTTATAGGCCCTGATAAATATTCCTAGGATAAATTAGGCAATTTCATTATGGCAAAGCACACAGTGGCTCTCTTTACCTATGAGAAGAGAGACTTTCACGAAAGCCTTTCTAAAGGAAGTAGCTCGTGTTCTCGTAATACATGGGGAAATCACGAAAACATAATGCAGCCTGCCCGTTCCCCGAAAGTCGAACCTGGGTTTGAACTACATATCAACTATAAATGAGCAATAAATTAGCCCTTTGAATAGGGCATGACCCTTTTCCCATTAATATAGGTTAGATATTTAACAAGCATTGTAAGCGGCCAATTCATTTAAATTCATCTAAACTATATTAATAGGGTATAGTCATCTTTTGAGGATTTATCTGTTTATTTTTGACTAATAGTTAATATTGAGTTAAAGTAACTTCTCTGTCGCTTTCCTTTTCACCCACGCTTTTCGTGCCGGAATGTAAATGAGATAGCAAGCGTTTGTTCAGATTGAAGGAGAAAGAAGTGTTATTTAAGCGAAGGTTTCGCAAGCTGATTTTAGAGCGTGTTCTGGCTACTTGAGGCCACGTTGTTACCGTGACTATATAGCGAATTGATTCTCTGGCGTTGAGTGCTTCTAGCCATTAGGCTTGTTTCGTCGTTTTCACACAAACCAGAGCCTTTCTGCGCGTTACTTTATAATGTGAGTTAGGCAAACTTAACTTCATTTGATTTTAGTTCAGCATTATTTGCTTAGGTAAAGGTATATTAAAATATTAGGGAAAGCCAGAAGAAGACAGAAGTGTTGGCTTGCATAAACCCAAGTTGGGTTATTGTTATTTCTTTGTGTTCAAATAAAAGGGCTATTTACACCCTTCTTCGGACTTTGTCTGTCTGCAGTTAAGAGAAGAAGTTTATTCCCTATAGCGTTTAAAAGGGCTATTTAAACCCTTCTTCGGACTTTGTCTGTCTACAGTTAAGAGAAGAGGTTTATTCCCTATAGCGTTTCTAGAGCTCATGAGTTTATGCTACCAAAGAAAATGAGACTCAATAAGTCTTACTGTAGTTTACTAACATTTTGTATTATTAATCCAACGAAAAAATTAAAATTGGATAAACAGATTGACGACAAGTTTCATTTAAATTGCTTAAGAAAGAGCAATAGGCAATCGAGATCATTTCAGCTGCATTGCTCAATGACATGCAAGAAAGACAAAGTGGTCGAATGCTAAAATGCAAGAAATCTCTGGTGGTTATCACTTCCTACAACGATCACTGTTGAAAATGACCCTTATTTCTGAGTCTATAAATAAGCATCCTGTTGAACATCATCTTGGTGTTCCTGGTGGGTATAGTAGCTGCCATACCGTTGGGTCGGAGTTCGAAACATGAAGAAGGCTTAATAATGGCAAAAAACTGGTGCGACAGGAGTTTTTTTTTGAGAGGTTCGGTAATAAAAAAAGATAGGTGAGAGGCCTCGGATCCATCCTTCGCGAAGGTTTCCATCAAAACTGGAACAAAACAACCTCACTCTTCGAGTGCAAAACAGCCGCTCCTTATGGTGCACCTTGGGCAAGATTCTCGTTGATAAGACGGTTAAATGACTAACAGAAATTGGCAATTTCCGACAATTGCATTAAGTTGCAAGTGTTCTGCCATTTTCAAAAACAATATCATTTCTTATAACATAACTGCCTCTTAGAAAGGGTTTCCTTTATTTTGCTAAGAATCCGAAAATGTGATACCACCTTTCAAAATATCGTTTTGGACAGAAGATTTGATTTTAATAAAAAAATTTCTAATAATAAAATATTATGAACCTACTCATGGTAACCACCTCTAAAAGTAAGCAAAACTTTTGAAATAAACATGGTCTTTGAGCATCATTTAAGACGACCAAAGTTGTCCGGAACTATTGGTAACTGGTCTTAAAAAGAATTCATCGTGTCTTCAATAACCATTTTATTTGTTGTCACTCATAGATTGATTTATTATGTAAACATATTCTGATTACGATGCGCTTAAGATGTTTAACAATTTTTATACCGTTCTAAGGTTTGTAATTTTTTAAGTAAAATGGATAAATAAAACAGAAAATAAATTACACAAAAAGTAGAAGAATGTAAATTGTTAAATAGAACATTAAAATACTGAAGGTAAATTTGAAAGTAAAGTTATTCAATTCCCCTGCAATTTTTTTTTTATCCTGAGAAATAATTTCTTCTCTACAATTTTTGAAAATGGACTATATTATCAAACTCGTGAATTAGATTTTACAGCAGGTTTAATAATAGTAAGTAATAATTTTTAACAGAATAAAGGTAGCTCGCTATAAATAAAATCAAATATATCACCCCAATAAGCAAATGTGCAACAATCGGGATTTGATGCATTTTAATTATTGAATGTGTAGAGACATTGGGTATTTTTTGATAGCAGAAAAGATGAATAATGAGCACTGCCCTCGCCGGGACTCGAACCACGGACCTCTTGAATACGCGTCGAGTCTACTGACACTACACTACGAAGACATGCTAAGAAGGCGAGAGAAATACCTTATATATTCCCCATGGGGATTAAGGTACCAATCGCCAAATCCTGGTGGTGGAGAATCATCGTCCACCACCTTTTTAGTTCGGGCGCCACTGTAGAGACATTAGGACTTTTTTAAAGCAGAATATGTGAAAAATGAGCAATGCCTTGCTGGGACTCGAACCGCGGACTTCCCGAATACGCGCCGAGTGTGCGGACCACTACACCATGAAAGCATGCTAAGAAGGCGGGAAAAATACTTTATAAATGTTGCGCACATTTTCCGTGGAATGATACTGCTAATTTTTATTTCATCACTAACAACGCGGAGATAAAATACGAAATATATACAATATATACTTAAATTTACTGTGGGATGTATTATTATGTGGTACATAAATGGTACACTTCTTTATTTGAAAAAATCGAGATGATCTTTCAGTATCATTATTTTAGTGCTGAAAGCCACAACTGTATCAGTTTTGAGTCTGATGTACAAGAAATTAATAAGGTTGAACTTAATTTGGCTAATCTAAAATGCTAGTCTAACCTTAATCTAAAATAACTTGCTTAATCTTAAATACTAGTCTAACCTTCCAAATTGCCAGACAAATTTTTGTCCCGGGGTTTAATTGCAGCCCGTTATTTTAAAGCAGGTACTCCAAGAATTTTTCACCCTCTCTCATTTAAGATCTAATGCGAGTTGTCATCACTGTACAGCACTCACTTTCTCTTCCTTATTTAACAGAATAGTTCAAGGCAGCTTTCATTCGTGAGCTTTTCATAAAGCGAAACAACCTAAATGGAAATAAAATGTGTGGGTGTGCGTGTGTGTGTGTGGGGGGGGGAGAGAATTGCGGTTTAGGTGCAGAACTAAATTAACTAACACAACCTGATTTCTGTTTCTCGCGCGAATAATAGACAACACGGAATTAAATAATTTACAATTCACACAATTTGAATGCCTAAACACTTTGATCTGTTAATTTCGCAAACTACTGCTTAATATCAAGGACGATCTTAATGGGGGAAGATGGTGCAAAACACGTGGGCGGCCACATTTAAGGGCGGCGAAATGATTATCAAAGATATTACATTTCTGCAAAAAAGGGCGGCCAATTTTAATTCACATGCAGACAGCCGACGGCGCTGCTTAGTATTCAAAGTAGAAAGGAAACTCACGAACTGGTAGAAATAGCGCTTTCCTCGGAAACAAATAGAGGAGCTTCTTTTTACGGCCATCTGCATGTTGTCAGTCAGATGTTAATTACCTTTGTTTAATTAGCACTTGAACATCCACGCTTTATGTAAAATTACGCTCATGAAGGTTTTTCAAATTTATTGGGTCATTTTCTAATGCTAATTTTATAACGTATTCTCCCGCCTTCTTCGCATGCCTTCGTGATGTAGTGGTCTGCATGCTCGACGCGTAACCGAGAGGTCCTGGTTCGATTCCCGACGAAGGCGTTGCTCATTTTTCATGTCTGATGCTTTCAAAATAAACCTTATGTCTCTACACTGGCGCCCGAACTAAAAAGGTAGTGGATGATGATTCTCCACCACCGCGATTTGGCGATTGGGTCCTCCAAACCCCAGTCGCCCTTTAAAAGGGGGAGTATATAAGGTATTTCTCCCGCCTTCTTCGCATGGCTTCGTGGTGTAGTGGTCTGCATGCTCGACGCGTAACCGAGAGGTCCTGGTTCGATTCCCGGAGAAGGCGTTGCTCATTTTTCATGTCTGATGCTTCGAAATAAACCTAATATCTCTATAATTTTTTCAAAATTAAGATAAACAAAGTTCTCTGTTTAATCGAAAATACACCCTCCTTCATCCTTTCTGCTAATTCCTGAACAACTTCGATGAGATTTTGTTCTACCAGGATTTTCAGAACGTCCTCGTTGAGCTCTATAAATTTCCACGGATGGGACTGAAAAGAAGCTGTCTCTCATACCATTGCAGCCTTCATCTTCTAAGCTGCAGTTTCCTGCTCGGGATTTCTGGAGCCATTGTTGACATTGGCTTGTCCGAATCCCATTCACTGTATTCCTCTTAGTAATTATTTTACTGAACTCATCAAGCAAAATACGTCGAATATGCTTCTCTGCAACTTTCACTATGGATTTGAAAATTAGCTATTAAAACGAACTGTGCTCTTCAAATCTCTCACTAAGACTAAAAACTAAGATAAAATTACTATTAAAAAGGGTTCATAGTGTCTTCAATAACCATTTTATTTGCTATCACTCATAAATTGATTTATTATGTAAACACATTCTGATTACGATGCGCTTAAGATCTTTTAACAATTTTTATCCCGTTCTAGGGGGTTGTAATTTTTTAACTAAAATGGATAAATAAAACAGAAAATAAATTACACAAAATGTAGAAGAATGTAAATTGTTACATAGAACATTAAAATACTGAAAAATAAAAAGTTTATGCATTCAGATTATCTCCTTCTACAATGAATTTTCCTGCAATGAAAAAAAAATATATTTATGGGATGATCTAATTATTACGAACCAACGAGAAACGAAATTAAACCTATGAGTCGATATATAAGTCTTAAAATTTCGTTGCTGATTATTAAGTGCAGCCTTTATTGCATTTTAGTTTTGTTCATTAATTCCTAAATAAACAAATGCAATTAGAAAATAAAATTACATACGCAAGTATTATGTAAAATTATGGTGGAAAGGGAGTTAGGTTTAGGAAAGAGGAAACATATACCAGTTGCTCCTAAAATCGATAAAAATTTAAATTTTATTTTAGAGTTGTAAAGGTAGGCTGTATGCTACGAATGAAAAAAAGAACTAGGCTCTGACAGCTCAACTGAGTAAAACATTAGAAGGTATAGCTAAACTGAGAAAATTTACGTTCAAGACTAAAATTTCACAACACTTTTTTATGTCCACTCATTTAAACTGCCCCAAAACGTGTAATCTGCTGACAACAATGAAAACAACAAAGCGATTAGGCGAAATGTTCATGTAAGATAGCTGCACCGAAATCCGAAATGGAGAAGTACATTTTAATATCTTTGGAAGAGCATATACCAGTAGTACAGCACCTTAAATTCTTTCACACTCACAAAGACTTCGAAAGGGATCGGCAAACAGCATCCTTAAGTTGGTGAGCGCATCGTTTCTCTTGCCGTCTCAAGAAGAAAACCAAGAAAAGCAATAGCGGAGCGAGTATCCCCTTTGCGAGACAGGAAAGCTCCAAGATTTATTGCGTGGCTTGAAATATAGCGAGTACGCGTTGCACGAGGCGCGTATCCCCCAACTCGTTTATTTCGGCGAATTCCATCTTCCTTAAGTAGCCGACATTTACCTGAAGAGGACATGGCGTATAAGTCTTCATCTGCAGGGGCTTCCCGCAGGGGGTCTCCCGCTGTGGCCATTTGCAACACTTACCAAAATGAAGTTGTGGCTCATTCCGATGCAGCGTTCGGCTTCACATTTATTGGGATCGAACGACACCGGTCGGAAGTTTATCCTATTAGATTTTAATAGGACAGTGGCTCACCAAGAATTATTTAATGATTAATCTTCATTTACGCTTGATGTACTACAATTTTAAAGGGAGAAACTTTGAAAAGTTAATTAAGAATCTGTTCCCAGAAGTTTCCTAACAAGGTTCCATAATGCTTCCAAATTTAATCACATAACTTATTTTAAATTTCTGTTTCAATGGTTAGCTTTATAATAAAATTCAGTATTTAAACACTGATGTGCATTTTCAAAATTCAGGAAGCATCTCTTTAAAGTAGTACCTAACATACTTTAAAGTATGTTATGTACCTACCATACCTTCCTAGTATGTACCTAACATACTTTAAAGTATGTTATGTACCTACCATACCTTCCTGGTATGTACCTACCATACCTTCCTGGTATGTACCTACCATACCTTCCTGGTATGTACCTAACATACCTTCCTACAAACCATACTCGTATGTATCTAACATACCTTTTTACATACCATACTAGTATGTACCTAACATACCTTCCTACATACCAAACTAGTATGTACCTAACATACCTTCATAACATACTAGTATGTGCCTAACATACCTTCCTTAAGGAATAAGTGTTTAAATGGATGGGGAGGTTTTTGCCTTTTATGGCTGAAAGCTGGAAGTGGTACCATAAAACCGTGGATATTTTAGGGAAAAAAGTTCAATATTACTAATTTCCATTGAAAAAAAGAGTGTTATGATCAGTATTTTCAAAATACACTGTTAGAAATTTTATCCTGTAAAATTTTGATAAGAGCCTCATAGAAATAATTTTATGATTAGTTACGGTTGATATATTAGAATTTAGAAGCGCAAAATTCTGAAGAGTTAATAAAAACTCTATTCGCAAATATGTAGCGATATCTTACAAGACTTAACGCAGCTACCACGTTTCATCTTATTACATATTATAAGTAGCTATTTAGTATTTTCTATTAGCAAGTGATTTTGAAAGCAAGTATACTTTACATACTCGCATACTTTAAAGTAAGAACTGCAGTAAGAAATTTTAAAGTTTAAATGAAATAGGAAATTTTATGTTTCGTTTTTCTCTTTCGAAAGTGAAAGCTGCAATTAACATTCATAAAGTGCACTTATAACTGTCAGGACTGAGTGTTCGGTGCATATCCTTGGAAGACATCTTAGTGACAGCTTAAAGTCCTGATCTGGAACAGGGAGCTGAATGCAGCTATGTTCTGTGGTAGAATACTGTGATTAAGTGGTAGAAAAACTGCACTTTAAAGGGATTTAAAATCCTCTTTTATTAAATCACAATTATTTACAACCACTTCCCAACTCGGGAGGGATACAGAAAATAGAGACGGCACTTGGGTCTAAAATGAACAATTAAATTTAAACTAAAGCTAAATAGAAATTAAATTAGTCGTTGCTCACAGAGCTATAACGTGAGTTTGGCCTCTAAACTAAATGGTGCGTATGCTAGCTAGTCAGGAGAACGTCGAATAGAGTAACCGTGGTCCGAGACTAAAAGCTCTCTCACACTGAGAGGTTCCTACCTCTTGCTGAAATATAACTTGGCTCCACTTCAAATTAGCATAAAGCTGAAACGCTCGCTTATTCTAACGCGAAGTTGAAAATGAGAAGAGATAGAAAAAGTAAAATTAAAATAAAACTTTGTTAGTTTAACTAAAACCTTACATAACATGTGAAATAATGTAGCCTCTCATTTGGTTTAAACATTTTGAAAGGACACTTAAACTGCGCTTCTTCGTTTCGAGTTCTTGGTTTTAAGATATAGTTCGAGAGTACGAAGAGATTTCTTGAGATATTTTACATATTTTCTATAACAATATACATCGTTTTATGCTTAGAAACAAAAATTAAAAAAAAACTATTCGTAAAAATGTTAGTGCCTGTCTTGCCTAAAGTGCTTCCCACTCAGGTCTTTTTTGCAAACTTTCAACTTAATAAGGAGTCAGAAGCAAAACAGAGCTGTGTTATAACAACAACTACATATGTCATCGGATCACATAATAAATGCTTAACAATAAATCCGAGAGCAGCAGGGTTTCTGTTTTATTAAGTTCTTTTCGGCAACTGAGAATCTTTGCTATAATTAATCAACTACAGTCCAGACAGCGTGGGTGTTTGTTGCAACCTCTGACGCTTAGTCTGATTCCTGAAGTATGGAAAATCTAGCCGGAAGGGAAATATTACAGGTGTGGCTCCAAGCCGGAATTCTAAAAGATTTTGGAATCTTCCGAATCTCAAATTCTTTCTATAAGAATAATGAGAAGAAAAAATTGTATGCAGGTGATTTCCTTGCATGCCTATTAAATTATACACACTTTTTGGCTGCACTTCAATTAAACTTATTTCCTCAAGTTAGACTAACTTAATTAACAGGTCTGCCAAGGCAAACTGAAAATCACATAAAAAATACCAAATTTCGAAATTAAATATCTCAGTTATTTTTTGTCATATAGGAATACATTCTGATTTTATTTTTTCATAATGAATATAAAACTTTCCCAAATATAAGTATAGGAACCAGGAGGAATTTTCCTAAATGTAAGTATAGGAACCGAGAGGAATTTTCCCAAATATAAGAACTTTTCATTCAAAGTTATTTAAAAAAAAGGTACATTTTACTCTTTTATTAGGTTTGTTTTTGTGGTTTTGGCTTGGTATAAGTTGCACTAAAAATAAACTTACACATTTCAAAAAGGTTTTTCTTCCTCCTGAAAGAAACTGAAAATAGAGGGGACAGTGTAAACAATTCTTATTGATTTTATTACTATTTTCAATTAAATTACATAGATACAATTAAATTAATGCTATAAAACTTTTAATCAAGTATATGATTGGTTTGGTTTATTTGATTATGGCCAAGCACTCGAGGCCAAGCTGCCTAAAGGAAGGACTGCCTTCATAGTGGATTTTCTAAGAGAAACTGGCTTCTGTACACGTTACACATGGAGAAAACCACGAAAACGATCAAGCAGCCAGCGTTTTGCCGGAATTCGAATCCCGGGCGGAACTACCAGTATTCAGCGTTTATACCGCTGGGCCGCTAGTGAGCCTTCAAGCATATGAACACAATACAAAACTCAAAAATTCACTTTCTCTCGAATGTGGAAGAAACTATTTCTTCTGATTTGCTCTGTTTCTGATTTTATATATGTAAATTCTTGAAATGATAAAATTTAAATATATATATATAATTTTACATATAAATTATAAGAGAATTTGAGGGCACATTTAAAAGAGAAAGCCCAAGTCATGCGCCCTGTTTGCCCTTGCGAAGCTTAGGTCGTGATTATATCTTCAAAGTACCGCTGTTCAAATAGTGAAGAATTGATAACTTCTCTCTTTCGAAACTAATATTTGTTTTCATATGGCACACAGAAGGCAACATTCACATAATGCTCATTTAGATTAGATTACATTAGATCAGCACACAAGAGCTATTTACCTAAGAGGAAGTATGCCTTCCTGAAGGACTTTTTAAGGAAAAGTGGCTCATATTCACAATACACAACAGGAAAATGACGAAAACTCTTACACAGTCGACTGCCCGGATTTGAACTGTGTCAATCTACTTGTGATCAACAGTTTTACCGCTGGTCGGATCTCTAGTTTTCTTCTGTCGATTCCGCGTACTGTGAGCAAATATAGACAAATTTTTTTTCTGTACTTGCTGCTAATATGAAATTCTATTTCAGCTTTGGACCAGAACAATCAGAGTTAACACCGAATTAATTTTATAGTACCGTTGTAGTCATGAGTTTTTTTAAGAATGTGCAATGTCCTCGTTAGAAATTTAACCCTGGACCTCTCGAATACGCGTCGAGTATGCTTCCAATTACACCACGAAGGCACGCAGAAACCAAAGAACAAAAATACCTTACATCCTATTTCTGAAGTATAAAATAATAGGTCTGGAGTAGACTGTGAAAAGGCATGAGCGCGACTTTTTTTTAACCGATAAACATCTGATGATTTTAGCATATATGTAAATGCATAAAAAACTTTCTTTTCAGTCTCTAGTAGAAGAGAGTAAAGATTGAAATGATGAACATTTCTTTCAGAGTCTGAGCATAATAATCCTTTCAAGCGTCTTCCTTTTAAAACACTTACCGAACAATCTAAGAGATGTTTATTTAAATACGTGGCGCGTTTGTCGTTAAGGGAATAATCCTTATTGTTTCATAACGTGTCAGATAGCTCTATAAATATGTTGACGAGGTGCTACTCGTCGATGAAGTGTAAACGACGCCGATGAGAAGATGAACAATTAAGCCAGCGCCTATAAAACGTAAGCCGGCGGAGACTGAGATGCGAGAGAAGTGACCTGTAATGGGCCGACTGGCTGATTAAGGGTGATTTACTGATGTCAAAAAGAGACATAACTCTTCGTATGCCTTATCTTGGAGGCTGTCAATATTGCGTTACTTTGGAGCAATGGTCACAGACCAAAAACTGTTGTTATCAACAAGGGGCTAACCGCACATTGCAAGGATGTTATTTTGCATTCAGCTGCTTCCTTCTTTTTGCTGTGTAAAGTAATGAATGTAATATACGAGTGTGCTGCAACCCTCCTGGCCAATAATAATCGGCTTCATGGTTAACGCAGCACACCCAACACAGATTAAAACAAAAATACAGTTAAAAACATCAAATCAGAATTCCCAGTATTGCAGTCTTCGATGAAATGTTGTGTATTGCCTTCAGCACTGTAAAAACTACAAAGACTCTTACTTTTCAAATTAAACTTTGAAGGTACATTGGAAAGCGCCCGTGTCTGGTAATTGTTCGACTGTAATCAAAATCACACATTCTTATATTTTTAGAAACTTCAAAGTTTGACAAAAATTCTTTTCTTTTCCCCGAAATGTCCCATTTCTCTTTCCAGCAGTCATAACAGAAATCCTTGATTTTACCTATAACAATTCGTTTTGATTCCTGAGTATCGAACGCATCCCAAGCATTACCCATAGTAGCCTCTTTGTCCAGCATGTTGGCCCTCTCATTGCCTATAACACCAATATGGGCTTTCACCTAGTTTATTTTCACTTAATGTAGGGCTTTCACCTAGTTTATTTTCACTTAATGTAGGGCTTTCACCTAGTTTATTTTCACTTAATGTAGGGCTTTCACCTAGTTTATTTTCACTTAATGTATTTTCTCAACTTTTACAAGATCTTTTATATATGAGACCAAAATATTAGTGCTATCAGCATCTGCTTGTGCTTCCAAACCAGATAATGAGCATGCATATATATATTAACATAATGTTTTTGCAGTCAGTTTTTTGTCAATCCTCTTAAGAGTTTTTTGCGGTGTGCGTCACTAATGTAAGCCATACGAATGTTGAAACGCTGTGAATGAAAATAACACAGTGGAAACTTATTTCAACAATAATTTGGCTCACGAACAAATTATCTGAGTAATAAATGCCTTAGATGACGAACGGTGTTTCGAGTTACGAACACCCAAATCATACATATGAGTTTTGGAGGCATTTTGAGGTAACCTATGCCATCTAATTAGCTCTCAGAGACCGTATAATTAATTCAGTTTAATATTTTCCATTATTTAATCCATATTAACAAAGCCTGATAGTAACTTACAGGCCCATGAATTCAGCTTTTAGAAATTATGGTCAAACTGGTTGCAGACAAAGACTCAAGCAATATAATTTTTCTGTTATCCACGATATTGTGTGTCTAGGCAAAACCATGGGCTAGGAAGTTAATAGTAAAGACCTGGACGACTATGAAAAAACTCAATAAGAAGCAACTTCAGAAGCGGTGGAGCTTCAGAACTTCAACAAGGCGGTTGCGAAATAAATGTGATGATGGTGAAAGAACAAATGTTTTCAGAAGTAGAGAAAAAGAGAAAAATGATCCTATTTCCTTAATTCGAGAAAACTGTTTTAAAACGAATGCAACAAAAAATTCACATCAAACGAATTTTGAGTGAAACAGAGGCCCTGAAGCTTAGAGGCAAAATAAGATGCCTTTTAAAGCCAGTTGCCTGATATTTTTATATAAGGGAATTTCGCCTTCAAGCAATAACACCGCTGTCATTTTTCACTTATTTCACTCTCCTTCGTACAGATACATTAAATTAAGTTTTCGGCTATTTTATCTCTTTAATATCGTGTTTGGACCTCCAGCGGCCGAGCGGTAAAAGTCGCTGAACACTGACAGGTCGGTCCAGGGCTCGAGTCCCGGCGAATGGGCTGGCGTGCATAGGCGTTTTCATTGCTTTTTCCATGTGTACCGTGGATACGAGCCAGCTTTTCTTAAAAAGACCTCTATGGGGCATCCCTTCCTTTCCGTATAGTGCCAAAGGGCAGAGCACGAAATAAGTAAAATAATAATAATATTACGTTTAGCTTTTTTGTTTTATATTTTATGATTACGAACAAAATTTAAATACGTGGTGATCATTTTATTGTGGAGGCACCTAATAGGCGGCATCCGTTACTTTCTATGAAGGAACAGACAAGTTTACAGCCATCCCTCTCCGGGATTCGAACCCGGGCCTTTCGGTATCGCAGTCAGAGTCCCCTAACCACTATACCGTCTGGGCGGCTATTTAAAGAAATCTTAATAAATTCTTACATATTTATGTGGTAGCGTGTCTAAAGTATCAAAATTAAATCTGATTCTTACCGAAAAAATGCTATTTTATAAACCCAAATACTGTTAACTCCCACTGATTAAAAAAATCTGATAATTTCAAAACTAGTGATTTTACATGCAGGCACGATATTAACAGAGCTAACGAAGACATCGTTCGTTTCTCCAAGAGTTCAACATATTCTCTAATGTATTCACATGATCCGTGATCTTACTAGCTAAAAATCTGCAGAGATTAAATTTAAAACCCAAAATACTGAGTATATCGTATCTCAGGGTTAAATGAATAAAAACAATTCCTCCCAGCATTTAAAGCGACATTATGTTTCATTTCAATATATTTTAACCACGTTTCTTACTAGTATGAGACTTTCAATAGCTATTTATAGCATTCAGTCTTGCCAATAGCGATCGTTGTGAATACGGTGTTGAGAAAGAGAATCCAGACCATTTACTGTACAGAGATCATTTCCGTCAAAAATGTTTACTCCAGAATGAACTGTGAGAATTCTTCTTTGCTCCTTCGTATATTCTTTTGCACAGACTTGTCTGTTCTGAGAAAATTCATTAACATATATTGATATAGAGGACGTTACTTACCGTTTCTTTCTTTCTGCCCCTACACATTTCTTGTTATCAGTTTTGTATGAGTATTCTGTTTGTAGATTTTATCCCGCCCTACAGACTGAGCAAATTTCAGGTGCTGTGTTAAAATTTACGGAGGAAAAAACATGTTTTCTGTAAAAACCACAAAAAGCGTTTTTAGTCAAAAAAAGAAACAAAATCCAGAGTACTGAGAGCCTAGTTCAGAAAAGTTCATAAATTGCCTTACTTCGATTTTCTACATATAATACTATTTTCCCTAGCCTTCCTGCTACTGTAATATCTGATAGGTAGCTAGTTATAGCTGTAAACTGAGCCAGTTAATTTTTTCCCCCAGAAGTAAAACATCCCACATGTTAGTTACGAGACTTGAACATTGTAAATTATGGTCTCACGTGCGAAATGAAACTTTAATCCTTGAAACGAAAGCGGAAATTAGCAAAAAGAGCAATGGAGTCAGCGTTAATTTGAAACAGCAACCGGATATAGTGCGGAAAAAATATATGTATGAGAGAGACCATACTTTTTTCCTACTGGAATAAAAAAATTTTAGGGACTTCAAAATGAGTTAAATAACGTTAAAAGCATAACATAAAAAGCAATTTTATGGTGAATCACCTCCAATAATATGATCACATTTGAAAATGCCCATGTATGGGCCACTGAGAGCATAGATATCATTACTGAATATAATCCTTCTCTAAGACAAAATGCTTAGGGTTTGTTGTATTATTATTTCAAACAACTACATAAAAAATGAAAAAGGAAACAAAATTGTCTATAAAATAAGCTTTTAGAGAAAATTCATAAAATAATTACCTAATTAATTCATATAGTGTAAGGTTTTAGTTAAACTAACAAAGTTTTATTTTAATTTGCCTTTTCTATCTGTTCTTATTTCAACTTCCCGTTAGAATAAGTGCTCGTTTCAGCTTTATGCTAATTTGAAGTGGAGCCAAGTTCTCCTTAAACGAGAGGTAGGAACCTCTCAGTGTGAGAGAGCTTTTAGTCTCAGACCACTGCCACTCTGTTCGACGTTCGCCTGACCAGCTAGTATTTAAATTCTAAGCCGTAGCGCTGTTACGCTATTACTTATTGAAGTATTCTAAGTGCTTTAGTATTAGTTAAATCTTGCTACGCACCATTTAGTTTAGAGTCCAACCTCGCGTTCATAGCTCTGTGAGCAACGACTACTTAATTTCTAATTAGTTTTAGTTTAAATTATCTGATTGTTCAGTTTAGACCCAAGTGGCAGTCATTATTTTCTGTATCCCTCCCGAGTTGGGAAGTGGCTGTAAATAATTGTGGTTTAATAAAAGAGGATTTTAAATCCTTCTTACGTGCAGTTAGTTATTCTACCACTTAATCACAGTATTCTACCACAGAACACGGCTGCATTCAGCTGCCTGTTCAAGATCAGGACTTAAGATTTACACGAAGATGTTCGCCAAGAATATGCACAGAACACTCAGTCCTGACAATAGTTTAATGGAAACAGGAGATTAAATAATTCTCTGTACAAAATTCTTCGACAATCTTGTATCACGAATAATAAAACAGTGAGAAGACCTTGACAGGTTAATAAAGACGATGGCTTATACGTTTGATAATGCAATTTGCTTATCCTGTTTCGTTATTTAGGCATTTTTATTATTCGCGATCTAAAATTACTAATGAATTTTATAAATAGACTTATGTAGTCTCTTGTTCCCACTATACCATATGATAAATTATTTTTCTCATCTTAGTTTATTAATTATTCTATGAAATTTAAATAAAAGCAAAATGTTTACAAAAAAGCAAAAAGTTTCATTTATTTATTTTCATTTTTTAGGCTTAATGACACGTTATCAGTCAAATGATTCAATTCAAAAATCATTTTTCAACAATGAATAATTACTGATTTATTTCCAACAATTCTGTTTCATCAAACAATCGAAAAAAATCCAGCGATTTTGTCAAAAAATAAGAATTTAATCTAAAAATCTCATATAAGAGCTATATCCGGCTAATTAAAAGGTTTCTTTTTCGCTCCGCTCAGTCTGATGGTCCAATTCTGCGAATTTTACTTCATTCCTCAAATGAAGATATATGCGAAAAATCGTTTAAACATTAAATTTTAAACTATCTAAATCAAATTTGAAAAATATCTCTTCACCACATTATATCGTCATCCATAAGTGTCGACGGAAAATGTGAGCTTCATGGATTATCAGGAAACAATTTAAAAAGAATGGCAAGATTTTGACCGTTGTGACAAAAACCATGAGCAAGTTAAATAAAATCTTATCAAAACGCGGCTAGTTTAAAGCAAACTTTCTAGAATATATTTCATTTATTATTATTACTACTTTACTATTATTTTGTTTTGTTTTAAAACAGGATGAGTAGTTTCATAACCCATGAAAATTTCATATCTTTGACACAGATACTAGATGACAGAATTTTAAAATCCCGTAAAAAGTATTCCGTAAATATTACGTATAATATTACGATCATTAATTAGTCATCCGTATAATATTACGTATCATAATAAAATTAAGAAAATCAACATTTTTCATCAAAATCATTTTAATGAAATGTTGTTAATATTACGATCATTAATTAGTCATCCGTATAATATTACGTATCATAATAAAATTAAGAAAATCAACATTTTTCATCAAAATCATTTTATATGAAATGTTGATAAAAATCTACATAAATTTCTAAAAAAAATAAAAAATAAAAATAAAAATAAAAAATAAAATGATTTGATAGATTACTTTATAACGCAGTAATATTATAATCTTGAAACTATGTTTCCCAGCAATGCCGAAGGAAGAAGACCTTCTGTTTTACACTGTAGTATAATTTTTCAAACAAATTTAGAAAATAACCCAATTAATATTTTTTAACACCCCTGCTGTAAAAGAGAGCGAAGAAATTTGTTTTATAATCTGCGAAAAGTTCAAAATTTTGTATTTTTTTAAATATTGAAATTGAAAATCGCAAACGTTAAGCAGGTAGAAAAAAAATTGAGTTTTCAAAAATTCGCCCAAAAATCCGAAACAGTGTTCAAAATTTCATACAAGTATACCTTAAAGACAAAAAATATACAAGCCAAGACTTTGCCAACAAGCAGATCCTTCTGTATTGCTAGCTAAAACAATAAACTTGGTCACATTACAGAATGCACTGACTGATGATTTACAGGTTTCAAGCTCCGCTATAACCATAGTACCTAAAACTGAACTGAAGCAAATGTAAATGAATACATTAATGTTTGCACAGAATTTAATCAAAAAACTAGTTGAATCATTTCCTAGTTATGCATTAAAGGCTACATTTAATACAGACAAACAAACTTGCTCTATTTTTATGCCTTGACAACCTCTGTTTAAATTACTAATCAAGAAAAAGTTTGGAAATGACTGAACTAGCCGATTGCAGACACAACTGCGTTACATTTTCCGAAGGTGAAAGGCAGTTTGCCATTAATCTTTAATACAAGAAAGACCGATCCAAACAACAAACAAATACGCCGTTGCTTTTTAAAGACATAAAATAGTCGTTCGTTGAGATGTATCAAACATGATTGAAATCCAGGCATCTGGATTTTAATATCCGATTGTGAACCACAGTTGTTAAAGGAGGGAAAAGAAAATGACATAAATAAGGTGGAACTTTCCTAAGACAATTACCAATTGTTCCGGAAGATTTTCCTCTGATGATAGTAGGTATGATGCCGAGTATTGACGTTTTATTCCTGATTTTAGAAGTAATAGTAATTTTCAGAGGTGGACAGTTCAGAAGTTTCTTTGTCATTTTGTATTAAAATGAAGATTTTAATACTAAACACAAAAACTTGAAAATAATAATAATAATAATAATAATAATAATTTTCTGGTTTTCTATCTTTAAGTATAGAAAGTTTTGAAAAACAATTAAAATAAAATTTAATTTTCTTTTTTTATTTCTTTGAATATCGGCCATTAAAAAATCTGCTTCCAGTCAAAAAAATGTGTAGAGATATTATGTTATTTAGAAGCAGGAGGGATGAAAAATGAGCAATGTCCTCGCCGGGATTCGAACCAAGGACCTCTTGAATACGCGCCGAGCGTCCTGACCACTATACCACGAAGGCATGCGAATAAGGCGGGAGAAATACCTTATATACTCCCCCTTTTAAAGGGCGACTGGGGATTAGGAATCCAATCGCCAAATTCTGGTGGTGTAGAATCATCATCCAACACTTTTTTGTTCGGGCGCCATTGTAGAGATATTAGGTTATTTAGAAACAGGAGAGATGAAACATGAGCAATGCCCTCGCCGGGATTCGAACCAAGGACCTCTTGAATACGCGCCGAGAGTGCTGACCACTACACCACGAAGGCATGCGAAGAAGGCGGGAGAAATACCTTATAAAGGTATCAAGAATGCTTGCACCATTTCCTTCAAACCACTCGCTACCTGCAGCTGATTTTACACAACAAAAAGATAGTTACAAGATCCGAAGAGGAAGTGAACTCTTCCTTGATGACCACTCTTCTAAAACGACCACCTCTCAAAGTTATCTTATTTTGCTATTAAATCTGAAGTAGCAGTTCACCAAAGTAATCGTAACAGACTGTTGGATGAATTGCCATTCCGTCTAGAAGTAACAAAACCAAAATTTTAAAAAAAAATATTTTTTTTTTAACACATCCAACCTGAAGGTTACTTAAACAGAAACTAAAAGTTACAAAACTCCGTTAACTTGCGGGTCGAATAACAACTTTTCTTCACAAACTGACTATAATATCAGCAAAGCCTAACTTAATATTACCTTGACTAATCACTCTAGGAAAATCACAACAAGCAAGTTTTTATAGAAAAAATAAGAGAGAGAAAACAGATAGTCTAAGCTGCATATAGCTCTCTGATAAACTTTGAAACAAACGCTTATTTATACTTTAAAGTAATTTACATTTTGATGGAAGCTGACGAAAATAGAAATACAGAACAGCTAAAATAATAAGATAGCTGGTTACTTAAAATAAAACCTTACAAAACGAGCGGCATCTCTGAGAACAGAAGACCAATTTCATGTTGAACTGTGGGTGAGCATTTTAAAGACAGAGAACCCACTGTATTTCATAATTAAAATTAAAAATACATCCGCCTTTTACATCTGAGAATTTCCTTTTATTGATAGACTTAGAGAAGAGAAATAAACCATTCTATTTAAAATATTTAGAAAAGACACGGCTGTTTAAGAATGAAAATAAAAATAAGAAATGAGCTAAACTGACTTTCTGCAATGTACAAACATTGCATACTCTTTCTTGATGAAGAGAAAATAATGAATAGATAATGATTAGAAAGATAGTGATTAGAAATGCACGAGTTTTCTCATAACCTTCAATGAAAAAAATCGTGAAATCTCAGTTCCCGAACTTAATTCGTTCCTGAAGGCCATTCGTCAATCGAAACATATTTTACTATAGGAATTAGTGCAAACTGAATTAAGTAATTCCTTATAATTGCTTACTTTACAACAGTACAATTACAAAAGTTCATAACCGTAAACTGATAAAAATTACTAAATTTATATAAGATAAATGCAACATTAGATAAATAAAATAGACGAAAATTTAATTTTTCTCTGCCTATATAAAGAAGAAAGTAAAAAAGAGACAATATGAGTAAAAATGATGAAGAAGATGTTAGTTCAAATGTTTAGATGTTAGTACAAATGTTACAAATGTTTAGATGTTAGTACAAAGTTCCTTTCATAAACATCTGATATTTGTCTTTAGGCGGTATCTCCTTTTATTTTCTTTGTCTAAGCGACAATGGGTTCTATTTGAAACTCAACAGGCCTCCATTTCACGTTAAATTTGTCCAACTTGAATTTTAGTGAGACATGACATTGTGATTGAAAATGCTTTTGCTGTAGCTTGTGCTTTATCTGAGTGATATCATTACGTAAAGAGTTGCATTTTAGCTGAATTTTGCACAAATTTAGAGGAACAAAGAATAAGAGTCATTATTCTTTTTTTCTCTTCTGCTTCATCTTCCACAATCGTCTTTTGCTGTTGCTTCTGAAATTCTAGTTCTTTCTTGTCAGCTTGTTTTTATGCTTCTCTCGTAAAGTCTCCACGTATTTTAACTGCACTCATGTCCATAAATTAAGGATAATTCGGAGTCACGCGGAAATCGAACTCTAAAATAAATATATCACCTGTAAAATCACTACGCACATCTTCAAGAATCATATGCAAATTTCCGGAAGTAACCAGATGACACCGATGGTGCGTCACAATGACGAGAGTGTAAGAGAGTGGTATATAAGGAATACAGGCAAAGAAGTAAAATTGTTCGCAGGCGCTTTATAAGCATTTCAGTGCAATAACCGAATAGTTATGACACAAAGGACACACTTGAATAATTTTTTACGTGGTAGAATTATCGGCTTTGCCGTGTGCAGCCGATTTAGCGTTTAATCAAGCTAAGGAGCCAGTCGTTAGATATCTTAATTTATTAGCCGTTTGTTACATTCTTATTTTCTGTTAATTTACGTTACCCGCAAGTGGTGGTGATCTGTGAGTACGAAGTGCGTACATCTGTTTTAATTTAGTTTAAATAAAAAGGTTATTTAAAACCTTTCTTCTGCAGTTTTATTCTCAAAAGACATAGCCAATATTCGCTACTTCGTCTTCTACATAGAGCCCACGTTGATTGCTACCTAAGAAAATCCATAGACTCTATAACCTTCAGAAGAGGGTCACCGTGAGAGAATTTATTATATATTTATAATTACTGAGCGATAGGTTTTCCTGCTACAAAGAAATCAGGAAATACCGTATTCAGCTGGTATTTTAACATTAGTTAACATTAATTATTAGAAGAAAATATTTATGAATTCTCATTTTTAGTCCAAAGGGGCAATTTGCCCTGAAGGACAATTAATTTCGTTTTGGTATTTTACGTTGGTTCACTATAAATGTCGGTTCACTTTTCAAATTATTGCCACCAAATATTATCGCCCTGTGTTATATTTAAAGAAATTAATAAAGAAGAATCTCCATAGACGTACGTATGTTTCTCGCATTGGGATAAAACAACGGTACCTAGAGCCATCCAATTTTGAACAACCTATCTTCTTCTGAATATGGACATCTGGAAACTCGAATTTGGAATTCGAAATTTGTTTTCATATTTTGTAACACTTTAACGAATTTTTGGTTAAGAGACTCAACAATTTCAAAGCGATCAATGTATCAGGACTGAGAATTCTGTGCATAGTTTTAGAAAACATGGTGAAGTACTTACAAGGGTCCTTGGTCTCAAGTCCTGAACTGGAACAGGGAGAGGAAAATACGCTATGTTCTGGTGTAGCTATTGTGCTGGAGAATAACTGTACGTGAAAGGGATTTGAAATCCTCTTTTATTAAATCACTATTATTTACACACTTCCCAACTCGGGAGAGATACAGAAAGTAAAAGACCACACTTGGGCCTAACTTAACAAATCAAATAAATTTAACTAAACTTAAATAGAAATTAAATTAAACTTTGCTCGCAGAGCAGATTCGCGGAGTTTGGCCTCTAATTAACTGGTGCGTAGCAAGAAATACTAATACTATCGCACTTCAATTTATTTCAATATGCAATCACGTAGTAAGGTCTATGGCTTATAATTTTAGCTGCTAGCTGGTCAGGCGAACGTCGGGCAGACTGACCGTGATCTGAGACTAAAGTTCTCTCACACTGAGAGGTTTCTACCTCTGGTTTAAATAGTACTTCGCTGTACTTCAAAATTAGCATAAGCTGAAAACGCGCGCTTCTTCTGATGGGAAGTTGAAACAGAGAGGAGATAGAAAGATTTAAATTAAAATAAAACTTGGTTAGTTTAACTAAAACCTTACAAATGGCAACACTGTGTACGAAAAAAAAGAAAACATTTTTATCTCCAGCGCGCGAGACTGTGTATCGGAAATTCTAAAGCTTTGCTCATTTTAAAATATTTTGCGATATTGCTGTTGAATTGAATTTTATGGTTTAAATGCATAGGGCATGATATTTAATAAATAAAGGTAACACGCAAAGCGTTAAAGAAACGTCCCTTTGGGCCTGATATAAAATCTGAAAGCTTTCAGATTTTTTTTTTTTAATAATTTTTTCTCCCAGTTATTTTGATATCTGAATATCAAGGAAGCTCTCCAAAACTCATTCATTTCTCCAGGTATGTAATAAAATTAAATGTTTTTTTTCTTACTTCAAAACTTCAAGTATGTTATCTTCGATTGTATAAGACTGTTAGTATGCGACTTCACATAGATATTGCTTCGCAACATCACCTATTGGGGGCTTCCTCATGACTTTGATCTTTGCTTCTCATAAGGGTGAGAGCCTGAGTTTCAAACTTCGTGACCTAGGTTATCGGCAAGATAGAGCTGTCAGTTTCAAAAAGAAATGCTAAGGAGAAAGAGCGAAAAAAAATATTATCTAAGAACTGGTCTCTCAGGGACTGCCACCGATTTTGATAGCGGAGGAGAAGTGGCTATACTTCTTTAACTGTTTAAAGGACAAGTCGTGGTTGATGCCATTAAGACGTTCCTCCTGCCTTTTAAAAACTATTAGATTTAAGATATTGCAAAAGCGCTTAACCTTGGGGACACATTCTTGCAGAGATTACTTTTAGCGAAACTTACAGAAACAAGACTACAACTGCTTATATCCTGCATAAAAAAATAAATTACATAAATTTTTGTATATATAAGAATGCACACAACTTTTATAGATATTAATAATTCCAGAACTTTTATACTGACATATGGTAATTAATATTTTTCAAATTACAGTAAAAATTTTATCGTGACTCTAATATCTGTGAAAAATTTCTTGAATTTTAGATTTTACGAGATTTCGCGAGTGTTAAATTTTCCACGAGTATCAAATATATTCGACAATTTCGGTGTTTAAAATATTATTTTCTGCTTAAATCAACAGATATTGGTGCAATTAGTTGAATTAAATAAGTTATCGAAGTTCGCCTGGAGTCTAGTAATATCTAAAGCAAGCAAAAGAATAATCTCAATTTCTCTTCCTCTTCTTTTGCCACTAATAGTTTTTACTAAACAATTTAAACTGGATGTAAGTAGTAGAGTTAAAGATCTTCTTTAGACTGTTGAATGTAGGGATTAAGTCCATATAGGTAAAGTGTCTTTATTTGAAGCATGAGGAGATAAACAGTCTATCTTTAATTTTAGGAACTATGTCTAGTAAAATCTGAGTATTTATATTCATGTAAATGAAAATGTTCTAATCCTACTGTTGCTTGATTTTCAGATAAATTCGAGAATTTTTAATGTGGAACTTGTGGTTACTGAATCTGAGATAAATTCAGATTATTCTTAACCCGATGCCAGTTAAGTCAGATAGAGATTAATGCATCTAACAACAGAGAGAACGATACCACTGTAATCCTTCTCTAACAAAGATGCAAAAAATACGATTCATAGTCATACATTTTTCAGTCTGATGCGATAGGAAACCCACATAAAAAATTTCGATAGAAAAATAAGCTGATTCTCTCTCATTATATCAGCAACAATGGCACCCAGTTTTTAATGATTTTCGTCTTTCTAATGAAATGGTTGTAAAAGCTCAAGTTCCATCCAATATTTCACCTGTATTCAGTTTTAGTCGATTAAATGTGGCAAAAACTTTATCATAATTAATCACAAATCAATAACGCGAACAAACAAACACACAAACAGACATTTTTCTTTATATATATAGATTTTGTAAAACTTAGAAATTTTTTATCAATAAACTCTACGATTTGAAAGCGAGCAGTAGCAACACTTTTCGAAATTAAGCATTTTTATCTCCAACGCGCGAGACCGTTTTCACTCAGAAAAATGAGCGCTTTCAAAGTTTTTAATTAATATTTCGGCTGATTCAAATCGTACGAAGATGGGAATAGTCGAAATGGCTTCCCAGGAATTTTTGGTATCGAAAATAATGTATTCGATGTTTGGTAATACTATTTTTATTTCATCGTAACACTTATAGATTTTTTATTAACAAACTTTGCGATTTGAAAGCGAGCAGTGGCAACACCTTTCGAAATAAAGCAGATTTTCATCTCCAGCTTGCAAGACTATTGCCACTCGGAAAAATAAGCGCGGAAATTATTGTTTTTCAGAGTTTTTAATTAATACCTCTGATTTCAGCTACTTTTTTTTTCTTTGGTAAGAAGTGGGCGTCGACTTTTCCCAGTACCAAAAAAAGAATGGTAGAAAACAGTCGTAAAAAGTAAATCGTGACGATAGCTATAATAGTGACTGAGTTATTAGCGAACAAACAAACACACAGACTTTCTTCTTTACATATATAGATTACAGTTAATTAGGTAAAATCAACTGAATGATTTACAGAGTTACTGTTATTTGGTATTCAAATTGTTAGCCTCTATAGCGTTAAATCTACAAGTAAGTCATTAGAATTATGGCTTTCTTTGGAAATTCTATGTGAGTAATAAGAGCCATGAATAAAAAAGCAGAGAGGTAGCTGACATACATTTAACTGAAGTTTTTTAAAAGAAAAAATACTTCCTGGAGATAATCTAAAATGGAAAGACTTCTTAATATAAAATTAAAGCGCTTAAATTTGCTTATTTAAGTTATTTTAAATTACAGTTAAAGTAAAAATTATGCAAAGCTGGACTTTCAAAACAAAAATATATATTTAACGCAGCTAAGATTATAAAAAAATATGAAAGTCAAAATTATGACCTGAATTAGCAATAGCCCCTTAATTCTTCATTTTAATTTGGGTATTTCCCCTCTCTGTTCTAAAAATATCAATTGCTTAAGAATTTTTTCTGCACTGCGGCATTTCTAGAATAACCCATATCATATGACTTCAACAATTTCCAGAACCGAAACCTTTCTATTAATAAGTTTCGGTATTGGATAACTACGCGCTTTCTGTACCCCGGCGTAGCTACACGGCTGATTCTCTTCTTATCATTAAGCTACCAAAACTGTAAATGTTTTGAATCAGACACGATTAGATTACCAAGTGAACTGTGGACACAAATGTCAGTTAAAATAAAAATGAATATTTATTATGCCTCGGCTGCCAGGTTTACTGTTTATTGTGGATCCACATCTACGCAATAAACTTTCATGCAATATATACATAAAGAAAATGGTTTGCTTTTATATTAAATACAACAGTTTTGCAAAAGAACTTCTGGAAAAGTAAGTAAAGTAATAGTCAAGTAAAGAAACTGTGAACTTTTAGAGTTATTTCTTGCCAAATTTATAATAGTTTTTACAATATTTTGAGAAAAAATAAACTAGCAAAATTTTAAAAATTGGCTGAAAATTTCAGTGGAATTCTAAAATTAGCATTCATTAGTCAAAAATGTTATACTCCAAATATAGATCAATATTTTATGGGCGATTTGTTAACTGTGTTTTCTTGATGCGCTTACACTCTAATGCTTTTTTTAATTTGAAGGGGAGAAAAAAAATGTGAAAGGTTTTCAGATTTTAAATTACGTCCAAAGGGGCGTTTTTTTAACATTTTGTGTGTTACCGTTCTTATTGAATATCACGTTCTTCGCACAACCATAAAATTCAATTCAAGAGCAATATCGCAAAATAATTTTAAAATGAGCATGTCTTTAGAATTTCCGATACACAGTCTCACGCGCTGGAGATAAAAATGTTTTTTTCTGTACAACGTTCCCATTGCTCGTTTAGAAATCTTTGAGTTTGTTAATCAAAAATTCGTTAATGTTTTACAAAATATGAAATCAATAATAAAACAAATTTCAAATTTGGGCTTCCAGATGCCCATATTCGGGTAGAAACGTTCAATATTCAAAATTTGATGGCTCTAGGTACCGTTGTTTTATCACAATGCGGCAAACATACATACATTTATGGAGATTATTCATTCTTTATTTTTTTTAAATATAATACAGAACGATAATATTTGGTGGCAACAATTTGAAAAGTGAAACAACTCTTGTATTGAATGAACGCAAAACGTCAAAACGAAATTAATAGTCCTTGAGGGCAAATTGCGCCTTTGGACTAAAAATATGTGAGAGATTAGATATGAAATAAAACTACTAGCTTTGACTAAGGAATAGTCCTTTTCCTTTTAATTCCTCATTTTAATTTAGCTACGTACCTATCCTGGAATCGAAAGTGCGTCTTCTGGAAAATGAATCTATATTATGTCATTTTGTTAACCCTGTAGTGCGATAAGCTTGTCCACTCGCAGTACAATATTTGACCAAAGAAGCCAACTCTATAAATACTCTTTGCTGAAATGGGCACTAACTTCGCTTGTCTTCCTCTCGGTATGCTAAGACATGCTGTTACATCTCCGTATTCTCTATGTCGTCCATTAACAAAAAGAATGCGGGATGCTTGTCGCGCCCTTGCTGGTGTATAAATGAGAATATGTGTCTTCAGAATTACTTACCAAGAAATGAAAATGTGTCTTGTTATCCACGCCAACATCTGCGAGTTTCATCTTCTGGCTTATTATGTCATCTTATGCATCTGCGTTATCTGGTAATCCTCATGTCATCTACAAAATTATTACATATATACTTATCCTCTTGACCGGCTTAAAAGTTCTTTCCAGGCTTTTATTTTCTCAGTCGTTGGTAGTAGTCATGTACTTCCTGTTACAGAAGTGTTTTAAATGACGAAAATATTCATGCTTTGGCAATGACGAACTTTAAAAAAAATTAACTAGTTCTGCACAAATAACGAAATGTAACTTTAAAAACATTTTTTTTCAAATGTTCGGAAAAAAGCTTCTAATGCGGCCTCCCGGTTTCTATTTTTATACTTGGGAAAGTTTTGAAAAAGATATTTGACTTGGACTCCCGTAGAACAAAAATTGACTGGTATATTTAATTTCAAAATTTGCAATTTTTGATGTCATTTTCACCTTGTCCTGAAGAATAGGTGAATTAGGTTAGAATAATTCAAAGAAATAAATTTAAATGAAGTGCAGCTAAAAAAAAATGCATAATTTAACAGGCGTTTGAGAGGCGTCCAAGGAGGTCATGTGGTGTCCACGTCAGAATTTTTCTTTTTGTTTAACATAATCACCCAAAAGTACAGTTGAATATGAATTTATTTAGTTCTTAGGTAGATCATATCTTTTAATTGTTTATATATCACTAATATGAAATCCTGTATTACCATCAACACTACGCAGCTTTAAAGCTTGAAATGATTCTAACATAAATGAGAAGTTGAAAATATGTAAATCTGAAACCACAGGCATGTAAAACACGATTTATATCCCGCACTTCTCTTCTAAAAGGGTTTAAAATGATGAGTAACAAAGAAATAGTAAAAACAAGCTGATCTGTATGAATAAAAAACGATGCGCTGATAGACGCCATAGCTTAGCACATTTTGCTCCGCCCGGGAAGAGGATGTTTATGTTTTCTCATGGAAGATGGATCATAATTGACACTGCATAAACAACTCGGCAGGCAGCTGATGAAGGGAAGAGGAACCTTTTCAGTTATTACTAGATACATATCGAATTATAAGTATCACAACAAACTGTCAGTTCAGCGACCCTCGCAAGATACCAAGAAATTCTTTCTTTCTTCCTGTTTTTATTAATATTATATATGCATGGAGTGAAAGAGTAAGTTTTTTTGGCGAAGTGATGCAACTAGCATTTCCTTTTACGATTGATTAATAACAATAACTATTTTCAAGTATTCGTGAACATAATTAATTTAAAACAGTGCTCTTCAGACTGTGTTCCACGAAACCTTGGAGTTCCACGAGTCAAAACCCGAACTTCTGTAGATAAATAAAACAAAATTTTAAAAGAAAATTTTAAAGTTTATGAACTAAAAAATTTAAAGATACGTTAGTTACGGTATTAGTTTACAAAATCCGTCATCATATCTCAAAGAGAATAACGTACATGCTTTTCAAAACTGAACAGTTTTGTGATGAAAATTAATTGAATTTCGGCGACACAGTTAAAAATTACACAATTTAGCTCCATTTTCAACTGAAGAAAACTATAAAAAGGTATTTCCCAGAAGAAAAAAACTACACATGAGTGGATAAAAATTCTTTCGAAAACTGCTATATTACACGGCTCAATCAAGGAAATTAAACAATTTATCGATATGTCAGCAGAATCGATATTAAAATCTAAGTAACAGTAGCTCCTATATTTTTGGTTGTAGATTCATGCAGAATATCTATACGTTTCTTATACAGCTATAAACATTTTAATGCCATTCGCAACACCATAGTTAAAATAAAAATCTTTCTCAACATACGTGGCAACAAAAACAAAATACAGAAAAAAATTAAATACAGAATATATAAAGGCGATTGCAGATAACATTAGTAGAGCTGGACTTCGACAGTTTGTTTAAAAAAACTGCAACCGCAATCAGTAAAGAGTACGAGTTGTATTCTGGCTAATCTCACTTGTTTGACCTCATCATGAGAACAAGCCCACGAAATTTATCTTGACAAGGAATAAAAGAATATTTCTAATCGTTGGCAAAAGCCTTGGGCACCATATAGGTAAAAATACCGTTTTGCCCAGCTCCATCCCAATTTTAAGGGAGAGCACTGCAGGGGATGGGAGCGCGAACTAAGGTTATTAATGAGTAAATTAGATTAATTTCATATTAAAAATTTTTAATAAGGGATACAGTACTTTTCTTTTATTGTCTTTACATAAAGTACCTGTAACATATTATTTTTATAAAGGTAGGATAAGGTTACCCGAAAAAATTCTTATAGTTCTAAGAGTTCCGTGAGTCGACAAAATTTGTAGACCACTAATTTAAAATAACAATAAAATAGATGAGAGATTAGTCAAAAAAAATGTTGCAAGAATTCTAATCATTATACTATCTTAATAAACAACTAGCAATTAAAAAGAATATTTTTTGAGCTTATAATTTCGTCGTCATTGCAAAATTGTCACTTAACACATCTACAGATATTGTTTGAAACATGCTTCAAATTAAGCTCAGGCAGGCTTCAAGACAATCCAAAATTTGTCACATTACAAATGAGTAGTTTGTAATGCAATTGTAATTTTTGAGCGCGATTTGATTTGAGTGCAACCAGAAAATCAAGACCTATAATTAACATAAATACACAGTTTACTTCTAGAGTTTACCTCTACCAATTTATCTCTAGAACAGACATGTCAAACTCAAAACCTCAAGTGGATCAAATATATACTTCAGTGGACAATAAATAACGCGGACCGGAAAGGCGGAAACGCTTTCAATTAAAATCCTATACTATGGTTCTTAAAAAATAAAAGGATCATACGAAATTCGGATAGTAGGATGGATACATATTGTTTCTTTCTCGACATCTGCCCTCTTCCTAGTCTTCTGCGACCAGTTTCCGGATGTCTGAAGACATGCTGCTTACACTTAACGATTTAAAGAACAGAAGTCAGATGAATGAATATTAACTCGAATCTAGCTGGAGATTTCATTCTTTTGATACGTTCACACTGAAAACACAGGGAAATCACATAAGATGAAAAATTTTCGGTTTCCTAGGAACCGCTCAAGTAATTTGCAAAATTTCGGGATACACACTTCACTGAATTTCTGTAATTCCGACTGCAAAATGTGCTGACACCTTCAAAAGGAGCTAAAAACAAGGACAGCTTACCTTCGAAAGATCGAATATCCTGGAACCTTTCTTCAAGTTTAGTCTTCATAGGCTTTAAACAAATTAAATAATGAAGAATTTGCATAAATGTTTCTCGCACTGTGATAAAACAACGGTACCTAGACACATCCAATTTTGAATATTGAACATTTCCACCCGAATATGGGCATCCGGAAGCCAAAATTTGAAATTTGGAATTTGTTTTATTATTGACTTCATATTTTGTAAAACTTTAACGAATTTTTGATTAACAAACTCAAGGATTTCAAAGCCAGCAATGGCAACGTTGTACAGAAAACACACACACACACACACATTTTAATCTCCAGCGCGCGAGACTGTGTATCGGAAATGCTAAAGATACGCTCAATTTAAAATAATTTTGCGATATTGCTCTTGAACTGAATTTTATGGTTTAAGTCTGCGAAGAACATGATATTTAATAAATAAAGGTAACACACAAAATGTTAGAAAACGCCCCTTTGGAAGTAATTTTAACACCGAAATCTTTCATTTTTCTTTTTTTTTTTTTTTTTTTTTTTTTACTTTCTCAAAGTGATCTCAGGGCCGCAGAAAAATTAATCAAGGGCAGCAAGTGGGCCGCGAGTTTGGCATGCCTACTCCAGGCAATGAAATAGTGCTTCATCACTTTACCAAGAATTTGTCAACCAAAATGCTTCCTATGAACCAAAAGTTCTATAGTCTTCCACATTTAAATTAAAAAAATTCCTAACAAAACAAAGAAACAAATAATTTTCTGGACTGAAAGTATTTTCTCATTTTCCCCATTAAATAGCTTATTAAGTGTTGTTGGTCTTTTAAAATAATATACGAAATCTTTAAATATAACTTTTATATTACTGGGAATTACTTTGAAAATAATAAAGCAGTGATATGAATAAGTGAAAATTAAACTGTTACAATACTTATAGATTTGTCATTCCCCCCTCTTTTTAAGAGAAAAAAAGCGGGTATAAGTCTTCTTTTTTTGAATAGAACGTTCAGGTGCATGATTCTCTCTATATTCCCACTGGCTTTGCCTTCATTGTGTCAGTTGTTGCTTGGGGGTGGGAAAAAAATGATATTACTTTCTAAAGCCCACAAAGTGCGTTATCCTACAATACTGAAAACGGTGTGGGGGGGGGAGAACTGGAAAACTTATTAACTTTACGGAAGACACCTATTTTTTTTCCTTCCCCGTTAACTCTAATTTCAACTCCTCGTGTTCCACAAATATACCACGATGCTTACACAAGCTATGGCACTAAAAATATAAATAAATGTACAATAAATAGTAAAAATAATACGAGGAAAAATTATTTAAAAAATAAATAAATAAATAAAACTAATAAAAGACTAATCAAATTAATAAAAAAAATCTGAAAGCTTTCAGATTGTATATTATGACCAAAGGGGCACTTTTTTAACGTTTTTGGTGTTTGGTTTTCTTTATTTATTAAATATCATGTTCTTCGCACTTAAACCATAAAATTTAATTCAACAGCAATATCACAAACCAAAAGAGCATATCTTTAGAATTTCCGACACACAGTCTGGCGCCATGGAGATAAAAATGCTTTTCCTTTTTCTTTTCTCTCTCTTTTTTTTACCTCGTACGCGTAATGGCAGACCGCACATTCAGTTGAACAATGCTAAATGAATTACGCACACTGCGCATGCCCAGAAGAGAATTTGGCGCAATTACGACTTTGGCATAATTTTAAAATAAGATAAATATGGTATATGGTTGATATTTTGTTATCTTGGACGTAAACGGTTCGGGGTTTTAAAACTTGTTAGGTCGTACGTTGCTTCATTACTTAAGAGTGTAAATATCGATTGTAAACTCCCCAAATTTTCGTTTAAGAAGGATTACAAAACAGGAAACGTTACATGATGTTGTTTATTGATTGTACTTGAGCTGAATGTCTATTGATTGTACTTCTGAGGAATAAAAGCAATCGATTATTTACGATGCGTTCGATTCATAAATACTTTAACAACTTAAGGAATATATCTAGTTTAAATTACTGAATTAAAGCCAAAGAAATTATTACAAATAATTGATACTAAATGTAATGTTTATGAACAAAGTAAACCAAAATGAAATGAAACAGAAGCAAGAGCAATAAGCACACAAAAAGTGTCCATAGTATTGCAATCGTAAAGAGTCGCTCAGGCCTACATGACAAAGAGGCTTGTGTAGGGTTGTCTATTTTTATTTGCCAGTATTTTCTCCCACGCCAACGGTACACTACGCATGCGCAGTAAGCGAAATTCGTTAACATTGATCAACTCAATGTGCGGTTTGCCATTACGCACCCCGTACAGTGTTGCCGTTGCTCGCTTTGAAATCGCTGAATTTCTTAATCAAAAACTCATGAATGCTTTACAAAATGTGAAATAGATAATAAAAGAAATTCCAAATTCCAAGTTTGGGTTTCCAGATGCCCAATTCGGGGGCAGACGTACGTTATTCAAAATTTGATGGCTCTACGTACCGTTGTTTTATCACAATGCGAAAAACATATATACATTTACGTAGATTCTTCATTATTTAATTTCTTTAAATATAATGCAGGGCTCTAATATTTGGTGGCAACAATTCAAAAAGCGATTCGCCGTTTATAGTGAATCAACGCAAAACGCCAAAACGAAATTAATAAGCCTTTTGGGCTAATTGCCCTTTTGGGCTAATTGCCCCTTTGGGCTAGTAAAATAAAAAAGTCATAATCTAAAGAGAACTCAATTGAGAATGAAATTCCGAAAAGCAGAAATTGTCTCTTGAGTCAGAAAAAGTTCAGAAAATAAGGATAGCCAAGATACAGACAGGCGCATCAATGTGCGTGAAATACCTTCCTTTGCTCGACATGATGAACGGGCTTCATAAAGCGCTTAAACGAAGTCCAAATCGCTTTAAAGCTTTTAAAACTGGCAGTCAATAATTGAGTTACTTTAAAATCTGTTGAAAATTTAACAGCTTTCATTTCGTGTATAAAAGACATTAAGATAAAAACGCAGCAGAGGAAAGTTTAAAAACTAATAAATAAATGATATTTTCGAGCTTTTTTTTTTTAACGTTAAACTAACTTTCTTTTATTTAGATAAAAATTACATGATATAAATTTAATATATAGATTTATATATTCCATATTAATTATTTTTCAATGTATTTTGTCTTATTTTATATGTTCAACTCTTCATATTTAATTGAAAATAATTTTGTTTTATTCATAGCGTTGAAGTAATAGCGTTCGTAAACTAATTTCTCTGTTTGAAGATGCTTCCATTTCATAGCTGTGGGCACCATATAGGTGACAGTATGAGTTTTCCCACATGCCCCCCAACTGTTGAGGAAAATGCCCGAGGGGTGGGTCCCAGTGTATTTAAGCTTAAAAAATTTTACGATGTACCTCATGTAAATTGGGCTGAAAATTCAAGAAGTTTATACACCAAATGCAAATTACTGTAAACAAAAAAAAAAATTTTTTTTTACTCATCCTATTTAAAGAAAAGAAGAATAAATTAGTTCGAAGAACAAAACTAATTTAGTGGATAACACATCATATATTGTAAAAAATAAAGCTCTTTTTTTCTTTCATTATCCTTATCAGTCTATTGCCCTGATTTCCGGAATTCCTGCCGAGTTTTACATAGCAGTTGTAGACTAGGCGGTCATTTAAGACAAGTTCCCCTACGATTATGCGTCAAAACCGTCACCCAACCCTTTTTTCGACCCCCCCTTAAATGATATACAGTGCTATATTTTGCTTAGGATACAAGCTTTTCTATTGTTCGTCATGCATTGCTAACGCAGTATCTCTTCGGCACAATGAACGTACCACGCGACGAGGACACCCCTTATGAAGAATGATGACAGAGATGATCTCGCGCAAGAGTAACGGAGACACTGCGCGATATCAATATTGACTCGGATGACTCATCGCCATGTTATAGTAAATCTGCGCGTGTCTACTGTGTTTTAAATGGTCTGTAACGGTAGGAGGACTCGGAGAGGAGATACCGTATAAGTAGCATTTTGTTTTATCTCTTAAAACATGCTTCAACATTATTTTAATCTTTATCTTAATCAATTAAGGAATCTGTATATGTAGTATAAAAGTATATGTAGCACAGCCATAATTGAAGAATGCCATTTCATTTCTAACAAGTGACAAAACAATTTAATTTGACTTAGATTTTGCATGAAAAAGCTGAGGGTATTTGGAAGAAAGATGAGTCGTTTGTCTATCGAAACATTTACAGTCAAATATCAAAAATCCGCCGACCTGAAATCCGCCAACTCCTGAAATCCGCACTGCCTCTCAAAATATAAACATTGAATTTATAGGTTCCAGAAACCGCAGAATGGAGAATGAAATACCGAAGAAAGAATATTTATTCAATAACGACGTCATAATTACCGAATAATAATGATTCTGTGTTAGTGGCAGAAAAAAGATCTTAGCCCAGAAGAGGTTTTCAGTATGGATGATGTGTTCAGATGAGCCAACACTGGCATATCAGATAACCGATGATGAAATCATTGGCTCTGTTTTGAACTCGCCACGGCAAGAAAACGTTTCCGACACCGACACAGATAATGAATTTGATAGGAGTGAGAAAATATCTTTTAATGAGGGTTTGGAACAAGGTGAAAAATACCTAAAATATATAGAACAACAGAGCTATGTCACAGAGCAACAGATTATGACCCTGTAGAATTTACAAAAAAAAAACTTACTCTAAAACACCTAAAGTTTTAAAACAAACCTTTATCAGAAAAATGCTTGAAACAAGTAAAAAAAATGAAATATTTTATGCTTTATTAGTATCTCTTATTTTTTACACGTCTCTATTGTATATGTCCTTAATGCTTTAAAATATTCCTGCAAACACTAATATAAATGAATAATATAATACATATATAATTTAATGCATGTAATAAAATAACGTAATGTATATTATTGTGCATAATAATTTAAGTAAATGTATCTAATATGCCTTATTTATTTTGCACTTTTAACCTGAATATTATGGTTTGGCTTTTCTGTCCTGAAATCCTCAAAATCCTAAAATCCGCACAACCTCTGGTTCCAAGCATTGCGGATTTCTGGACTTCTACTGTATTAATTTTCAATGATGCCGATGGAAACTGGAACAGTGCCAGAGATGACCTCTGACCCTCGGATTTAATAAATATTATAGTGTTAAAAAGTTACCAAATACAGCTGCTTTGTAATTCTGTGCCACATAAATTGATTTGCTTAATTGTTACAGTGTTAACTATACGTGAATTGCTTGAACATACTGCATACAGTTGTTCTACGCATATGTGACAAATCAGCAATCTTAAAAGGAAAAATGGAATGTGAAGCAAGTTTAAATTGCAAATGTATTTGGGTCTGCAATAGGCTGTGTATTATTTGTAACGATAAAATTAAATAATTCACTTTTAGTGTAAAAGAGTACGGGAAAATGAACAAAAACTTAGCATTATAAAACACGATGAAATAAATCAAACGCAAAAGAGTGAAATTATGGAAAAATATAAAACACCTGCGTTGCGTTACGTATGAAGCACTACTACTTGACATAATGATAAAAAAGGGAAATGTGCTAGTGACTTGTATGTGTCCTCAGAGACTCGCCCCGCCTCCAAATAATTCAAGTTGTAATGGAAATTTTGTGAACTAGAATTTCCAGTAAAAATAAAGTAAAAAAGTGTGTGCGACTAATTTACTTACTACTATTTAAATTAACGCTTACAAGATAAAAAATACAGTGAACCAAAGTTTTATATCTCTAAGAATACTAGACTTGGATCTTATTCGAAATGATTTTGGTCTTCTGCGACCATGCTTGGCTAAAAATAATGCTGGTTCTCTGTGGAGATGGTCATCTGAGAGATGCTTACTTGTGCTCTTAAAAATGCTGGTCATTTGATGACCACTATATGTAAATATTACGCAAATTATTATGGAAATATGTAAATTTGAATTATTGTTGTTAATTATTGTTGCATCACCTTTTGCTCAGATTCGAACATTAAGTCTCGCTTCCAACATAAATTTATTATCTATAATTAACAATCTAATAATATACAGCATTATAAATGACTTCATAATAACAGTACAATACTGTCTGTCTACGAGAAGAAGAGCTCCCGCCACAGTGTCTGGCGGGTGACGGTCGCTATAGCAACAGGGCTAGTATATTTCAAATAGGGACAAACTAAGGGTTGCCAATTCATCTTTAAATGCGCCAGGATGGCAAACTGGAAAGTAAATCTTCAAGACTCCCCTACGGAAAATGGGTCAAGGCTCGTTTCTATGGCAACAGACAGCTGCAGACTAACTGGGGAGAGCTTTTCTTATGATAGACAGACTGTACATTCGGTAACAGTACAAAGATCAGCTTATACATAGAAATCAATCAGTCATTTTATAAAATACTTATCATTCTCTTCTTTAACAAAATTTTTATTTCGTAATCAGAGATACAACATTATTTTTCAATTACTGGGATTGTTTAGAGTATTTTCTACCGAAGTAAGTTAATTTACGTAGGCGAATCTCGCAGCGTTGGATTTTTACATAAAAGAAGACAAACTGCGCGTTAGATTATGCGAAATACATTAATTACTGTAAATCATTCTTGGTCTTCAAGTTATTCCCGATGATGTTATATTTTAGTAACAAATTCTTATAAAATTATTTTAACATTATTGCTCATCATTTTATTTTATAACAGTGGAAAAGATAATGTATATTCTGAATTCAGCTCGATCTGAAATATTTAATTTAGTTTAGAAGATTATTTTCTTAAAAAATTTTAAAATTATGGAAAAGCATGCAAGGAGTATCTGTTTAAGGGGAGGGATTGTTTAAAGGAAACTGACTCATATTCTTGCTAGAACAGACAACTCATTCACCGGGAATCGACTGTAGTCGAACTAAGTGTTCCTGCTTTGAAAACTTCTATACAGCCAGCCTTTTCCGGTTTGAATGGATCGAACTACTTGTCTTCAACTCGTTACTGCTTGGCCGGTGATAGGCCGTTGTGACTGGCAATCCTGCCTTTGTTAACCAAAGGGCGTTAGCTCAGAAGGGTTATTAATTTCTTGGCATTTTGCGTTGACTCACTTTTCAAACTGTTGTCACCAAATATTACAGCCCTGTATTATATTTAAAAAAAATTAAATAATGAAGAATCCGCATAAATGTGTATGTTTCTCGCATTGTGGGAAAACAACGATACCTAGAGCCATCCAATTTTGAATAGGTAATCCTCAACCGAATGTGGGAATCTGGAAGCTCTAATTTGGAATTTGTTTTATTATCTGTTCCATATTTTGTAACACTTCAACGAATTTTTGATTAAGATACTCAACGATTTCAAAGCGAGGAATGGCAACACTGTACAAAAAAAAAAAAGCATTTTTATCTCCAGCGCGCGAGACTTGTATCAGAAATTCTAAAGATATGTTCATTTTAAAATTATTTTGCGGTATTTCTGTTGAACTGAATTGCATGGTTTAAGTATTGTATGTCATTGCATGGAATTGAATGTCATTGTATGTCATTGTGGAATTGTATGATCAAGAGCATGATATTTAATAAATAAAGGTAACACAAAAAATGTTAAAAAACCGCCATTTTGGGCGTAATTTTCAGATTTTCTTTTTTAGTACTATTTTTGCATGCTTCTGTTATTATCCAGGCCTTTTTGCAATATGGAAGTCAAAAAGATTATGTTTGTTTCTGAAAGTTGAATATATAATATATAACTTGCCTAAAGACAAATTTACACAAAAACAATTAGACTCCAACTTTTGCGTCTCGTTTTCAAACTGAATTTACGAATACTAACCAGTCGAATGAGAAGAACAGACTATGTCATTGCAGCATGTTTGAGCAGCATTTTTGTCCTCTCTCTTCTCTTTGCAATTCTGGTTATATTCCCCCTCCATGTCCTGATCCTTCATATGAGGGAGGGAAAGGTACCCCCATAACCAACTGGCGTCGTGATAGATGCTTCTCTCCGTCCACGATCCGATTTCGGAACAGGGCTTCGAACTGCAAGCATGTCCGAGCGCTAAATTTATGGCCCCGGATTGAATATCGCCGTTCGAGGGAAGGGGGAACCATTCGAGAGTGCGAACATCCCCCTCTCTATAGGCAAACAGATTGGGGGGGGGGACGAAGGGTATCCATAGCTATTGCTATAACCAAGTACACGGAACCATCGAGAATAAGTTTGTGTCAGAGACGAGATTTATTGGTCGAATCTGTGCGTATGGGATAACGCACGGCTGCAGCGCAAGCTGCTGTTCGGTAGAGATTTCGAAAATCGATTGCTTTTCTTCCCGCCTTTCGTTATTATTAATATCGAAGAGACAATGTAACTTGGCAGCGGAACGGTTACAGGATATAAGAGGCAGGAAAATATGAAACTGATTTTTAGTATTAAAGAATACAGTTGAAAAAACGGAACTCACCGAAGTTCGTCAAGATTCTCAGATGTCGAAGCTACTGCCGACTTCGGAACTTCTAAAAATTTTACAGCCCAGTTAATTTTATAATTAGTTAAAATTCGAGTTTTATTAGCATTCATTTGGAATACAAATATCAAATGAAATTCGAAAGACATACAAGCAGCGTTCTCTGTTCCAGAAGAATAATATCTGCCTACGTGCCTGAGTTTTCTACTGGTAAAGCAGAAACTTAGAAAGAAAAACATAAATTTAAGGGCAAAGAAAATTATACTGCTTAATAATGTTTTAAATTTAAAGAAAATGGTTGAAAACTTTTCAGTTTCAAAGATTATCACATGTTTTAATCGTTTATAAAATTAAAACTGTTAATTAAAATTCCCAGAATCTGTTAACTATAAGAAGATTTAAATAACCATAAAATTGTCCCATTAAATATTTTTTTTGGTATAATGTTTGAAGAGAAAAAAATTAACATACCTGACAAATTAATTATGATTAGCAATGATACATTTAATGAATTCTGCTGTTTTATTGTGTAATCCGTTACTTCGTAATGCGGCAAAATTCCAGATGTTTAATTTTTCGAATGTATATTAAACCACGGTCACAAGAGCTGCTATAGATTCTCCAAGAATTCTGATATGAAGGAAGTCTAATAGATTCAAAGATGAATTTTATTAACAGAAGAAAAAAAAATACATAATAAAATAATTGATAATAAATTAATTTATTTTGCTACAACATACATTGTAAACCTCCCAAAATGGTTAAGAGACTTAGGCAATCGTATTTACAATACCCGATAAACTTTCATTCATTGAATGAATTATTGCAATAAAGTCCGGAGGTATAAAAATAAAAAAAAAAAAAAAAAAATCTGAAAGCTTTCAGACTTTATATCACGTCCAAAGGAGCACTTTTTCTTCATTTACATACACATACACGTTTCCGAAGCATTTGAGCTAATGCCACTTTGAGCTAAAAACATTTAAAAACAGCATATCTTTAGAATTTCCGATAGACAGTCTCGCGCGCTGGAGATAAAAATATTTTATTCCGTACAGTGTTGCCACTACTCGTTTTGAAATCGTTAATCTTTTATCAAAAATTCGTTAAAGTTCTACAAAATATGAAGCAGATAATAAAGCAAATTTCAAACTCGGGTTTCCATTCCCCCCTAGGTGCCCGTATTTAGATGGAGTACTAGTTATTTAAAATTTGATGATTCTACGTATCGTTGTTTTTTGACAATGCGAGAAACACACAAACATTCATGGAGATTCTTCATTTATTTAATTTATTTAAATATAATATAGGTTGATAATATTTGGTGGCAACAATTTGAAAAGTGATTCAACGCTTTTAGTGATTCAACGCAAAATGCAGTTTCGATTAATAGCCTTTCTGGGCTAATGCCTTTTTGGGCTAAAAAATATTTGCTCTTCATAATTAAATTGCTTTTATTATATTTATTAGTAAAGTATTAGCAGCAATTCGATTACCTATTTCGATTACTCAATAAACACTAGTAAAAATTATTTTTTCAAATTAATTTTAGGACATTTTATTAAACTGGAAATTAAGCAGGATAATTTTATTATGGTAGATATTGATTCTTTATTACAGAGAAACTGAAAGACATTATTTCTTTCTGAAAAATCAAATTTTATCCAAATTTAAGTTATCTGTTTATACTTATTTCAGAGCATTTTATCCTATTACATACTACACAAAAGTTAATAGGAGAACGTTTAAATAATATTTATGTAACCGAAGAATAAAACAACATTAATTTTTAAATTTATTATATATATATATATATATCGATTTATTAAGCAAAATTTGATATGCGTATACGAAACTATGGGAAAAAAACTGAATTTCAAATAATTGGAGTCTGTCTCTCTCGATTTTCTTTTTAGTAACATTTCGAGGTGTTATTATTTTCAGTTAGTAATAAAAAGAATGTCGTCGTTGAGAATCTATTATGCATAAGAGCTTTTATTTATCTTCTAATGTAAGTGTATTGCTAATCTGCGGAAGAAAGGGAATCATTTACAAATACATTTTCCCAGCAGTTTTCAATAATGACCTGCGTCAAGTGCTATTTTATACCATAAGTGTGACAAATAAAAATATACTTTCAAATTCTTTGATTACAAAATTTCGAAGTCTGCTCTTCCTGTTCCTTGTCGTTTACATCTAAATAAAATCGAAGGGGACGTTGATATTTTTTGATAGCGTGCACTTTGTAATCCACACCTAGCATTCCCCCTTTATATTTTCCCCCTTTTTTACACTTGAGTTTTTACATTTGTATTATCCCCCCCTAAATAATTATTTTATTTGGTAAGAAAATCAAAATATTTGTATATTTTTTTAACAATTTAACATTCTTGAATATCAATCTTAGAAAGTCCTCCACGAAGGCATCCCTCCCTTTAGGCAGATAGCCCTCGTGTGCTTCGCCATAATTGAATAACCTAACCTAACCTAACCTTGAATATCGAATGGTAAATTTCAGCGCGCAAAATAATGGATTCAAATTGCAAGTTTCTTTCTCCCCCCCCCAAGGACTTGTAACGTTTCGCAGTTTATCACGAATTTCGGAAATTAACTTATCAAAGCAGATCTGCTTTAGGTGCTTCTTGTTTTTGTCGCGAGACTGATTTATTCTTGCAAGAGGGAATTTCCATATATTCTCAAGGACCCTGGACGACTAGAAACGCCTGCAATGCAAATCTTAGTTAGGAAACGCCCTATTGCAACCGAAAAGCATTGAACAGAAGAGCACTTGAGCCAAGGAAAAAGAGAAAGGGCAAAATAGAGAGATGTCTCTTCTTATGACGGGTGTAACTTTTTTTAGCAAATTTTTATTTTTCAGCTCATTTCGTTCCAGAAACAAACAGATATTTATGCGCATGAAGAATGTTAAAAGCAAAATCGTAAATCAAAAAGCACCTGGTA
>KK114170.1:311067-323450 GCA_000611955.2 Stegodyphus mimosarum | reverse complement strand
GTATTTATTTCCCAAGCGAACTTGGTACTCATTTTATCGACCCCCTCAAGGAAAGAACGGCTGAGTCAAGCTTTCCCAGCCCGAGGAACGAACACCGGACCTGTGGTGCTGCTCCACGAAGCGCTAGCCACTGCGTCACCGGACCTCTACGATTTATTATAAGCAAGTTCTAATTTTAAGACACAAGGGAGAAATAACCTAATTAAAGTAAAGCGTTTAGAGGCCCTTCTATATTAAGAGTTTTTGTTTCATTCTGATTTATATTATATTTTAATTTATTCACATTATAATCTTTAATTTCCTATAAAACCGATAAGCAAAATTTGCTCTCCGTTTCATTGCATTTGATATGCAATTTTACCGGAATGATTTTCAAGGTCAACCAGGTAAATATGTTAGCTGCAATTCAGGAAAAGGATATTAAAAAACGCAGAAAAATATTCCCTAAATACCATGAATAAATAATATAAATAAAGAATTAATGGCATAATAGGATCATCACAAATGTAACAACTGTCATTCCAAGAGCGTAACAGCCAGAGAAACTGCAAGTTAAATGCAACTTTTTTTATATACTAGTACCATTTGGTTGTAATTGATAGAACCGCAAGTAATGAATAAAACAAATGATTGTCTTTCTCATAACAAAGAAAACTGTGCATGGAGGCTTGTCTATTTCGCGTTTTGCAAGTTTCCAGTCTTCCAATTTTTAATTATTTGTATTTTAATGTTTCAGAACTCTATACAAATTTTCTTCTAATCAAAGACATTATTTACCCTGTACAAGAATTCTCTCTTTGACAGCCATCCACAGTTTTGATTGAATTTGGTCTCTCGTGGAGGTGGTCGTCTCAGGGGTGTTTATATATGGCTTCTAAAATATTTATTGCCTTCGGAGGTGGTCGTCTTAAGGATAAGGTGACCTAAAAAAGATTCGCTGTATTTAAATATCCATATGCTGTACAATATTCCATTCTTCATCCTTATTTTTGAAAAATGTCTTTATTAATGGAAATTGTCTTCATCTTAATGTCTTCCGTTGAAGAATTTATTTTCCATTTCATTTTATGGAATACTTTGAAATTAGATAAAGAATTTATCACATAATGTATTACTAATGAAATGTCATTAATTTTTATTTAACGACTAACACTTTGAAAGTCTAATGATTCTTTAAAGCTACGTGTTTACATTCTTACGACGGAACTTCTTAGTCGCACAATTAAACATTTTCATTAACAGACATATATCTTATTTTCAAGAAGAAACAGCAGTTTTGAAAAATATACTTACACCAAATAGTGTCATAAATTGGGACTTATTGAAAAAAAAAAAAAGAGAGATAAACCCTTTTTTTTTAAGCGTTGCTTTTTTTTTTTTTTTTCTAAAGAAGGAGGGGGAGAGAGAAGGTAAATTACATGCTCTTTAAATTGTTACGCACCAAATACTGTCATAAATTGCCATTTATTAAAAAAAAAGAGGGTGTATAGAAAGAAAATTCTTTTTTTTTTAAATTATTATATGCCTTTTTTAATACTCTTGTCTACCTAATTCTGTCTTAAATTACCATTTATTAAAAAAAAGGCAGAAAGAAAACACTTTTTTCGAATGTTACATGCTTTTTTAATATGATTGTTGTCTATGAAATATCATCATAAATTGGCATTTATTTAAAAATAAAAAGACAGAGAAAGAAAGAAAGAAAACTTTTTAAAAATATTCTTGTCTACCAAATATTGTCAGAAATTGCCATTTATTAAAAAAGAAAAGGAAAGAAAGAAAAGAGACGAAGAAACTCTTTTTTGGATTTTAGATGCTTTTTTTTTAAGTTATCTAAAATACTTCATTACATTTTACTTCTTTTTATTGTAGAGTAAATGTAAATTACCATTATTAAAACATCAGAAGTCTCGATCCTCATTTTTTGTCGGTATCACTTTTCAAACAAGAGGATAATGTCCCCAGATGTTACTGTTAAATTTTATGTGCCGTAATTGCAAAGAAAGTGATATTCAAAATAAAAAGACAAAAAAAGTGTTAGCAAATGTGTCTACACTGCTAAATTATGAGTCCAGCGACAGCATAAAAAACCTTAACAAACCTTTTGGTGCGAAGCTAAAATCTAAATCTTTTCAGATTTTCTGTTTAGGGGCCTTTGTCCCTGAGGCACTATTGTTTTCGTTTTGCGATTTTGCGTCGAATCACTCTGAATGTCCGTTTCACTTTTCAAATTATTGCCACCAAATATTATCGCCCTGTATTATATTTGAAGAAATTAAATAAAGAAGAATCTGCATGAATGTATGTGTGTTTCTCGCATTGTGATAAAACGGTATTTACAGCCATCAAATCCTCATCTAGAGCATCGATTCTCAAGCAGTGGTACGCGTACCACTGGTGGTACACAAGAAAAAAATAGGTGGTACGCAAAATAGTTTTAATTACTAAACTCAAAAATCTTACGAAGAAAAAGAACAATTGATAGATATTTCCTATGATCGAACTTTAACTGAAGACCAATTCAGAAGTCAAAACAACAAAAATCAGCGTAAAGGTTTACGGTTTCGCAGCTGAGGATGATGGTTCGGTAAAAACCATCGAAACTAGTCCTGTGAAAATATTGAGAATATTACGCTGATTTTTGTTGTTTTGACTTCTGAATTAGTTTCGTTCGGCGTGTTATTGTGTCTTAATTTAACTGAAGATTTCAAAAATAACACACTTGTTAACTTTTAGCTGAACCAAAAAAAATAAATAATAATTTAAAGGCATTTCAAATAAAGCTATTAAATTTTTGTTGCCTTTTTGCACAACCCGTTTATATGGACAAGGATTTTCTTCCATGTTATATTTGAAAAATAAATACAGAACAAAATTAAAAGTGGATCGGTTACAGTTACAGCTAAGTGAAATAAGACCAGACAGACATAAAATAATTGACTTCTCTTCAACAGACCCAAATTTCGCACTAAATTTTTAAAGAAGAGTAACACGGTCTTGATAATAATCAATTTTTAATATAATATTTTTTTATGTGTGCAAATTTAATACAAATAGTCATTGGTTGTGCAAATGGCAAAATATTTTTTTAATATTTCTATTGAAAAAATGAAAAATAATCATCGCAAAATATAGTAGTGGTACTTAAGTTTTTCAATTTTTGTTTAGATGGTACGCGTTAGTTAAAAGGTTGAGAATCGCTGATCTAGAGCCATTAATGAAGGATTTCTAATAAAGGTTAGGTTAGGTTATTCAATTACGGCAAAGCACACGAGGGCTATCTCGCCTAAGGGGAGGGATGCCTTTGTGGAGGACTTTCTAAGGGAAGCTGGCTCGTCTACACGTTACACATGGGGAAAGCCACGAAAACGCCCATGCAGCCAGCGCGTTCGCGGGATTCGAATCTCGGACCGAACTACCAGTGTTCAGCGTCTTTACCGCTCGGCCGCTGGTGGGCCGGATTTCAAATAAAAGTTCCTAACCTAAAATAACTACAGTTTATATCAATGGCTGGTTTCAACCAAACTGTTTCCTTCTTAGTATATCTACCCCAATAATTACCAGTTAATTTAGCGATTCATAACAATTAGGATCACGAACTGCTAAAATTTAGATTAGCTGAATTAAAGCTGAAATTTGAAACTCTTATTTTTTCATTCGCTATAGAAGGATAAAATTCTATATGCTTGATATCTTTTTAGAGTTTTCGGAGAACCGATGATGTCAAAAGCAGATATTTTTTTCTTAATGCAATTTGACATCTTTCAGATTTTTTTTTGGGGGGGGGGAAGAATATTCTTGAAATCAAGAAGCTATCTCCTTTTATGAAAATTAGAGCATTTTAACTGTTTAAAAAAAGAATTTTATTTCTTAAATATTAGAATATTCTTACATTAAGGTTGGAATCTTGCATTGGCGACTTTTGGCGAACCGGAACATGGCAACCCTTGCATTGCAAGAGGATGCTGAATTTCTTCTCTCCTCATCTGGTGGATGGCGAGGAAGTGATTTCCCTCATTCCCCCTCGGGCACTAGAGGATGTCGATTTAATGGCCCGTGCACGCTTCCCCCCTACCCTTTGATAATAGCCCGCCTCGCTCAGCTATGCTGAAATTTGACTGAAGAAAGCGCTCTAGCTTTGCCTCTGATCGCAGATGGCACGATAACCATTTCATATTTTAAACATGCTTTAAAGTTGCGAGTAAGTGAATTGTACTGTTCCCCTGAAACCCTCTAAGATACATATAAACCTACTTTCTCATTCCCAGAAAGAAGAAAATTCCATTACTAGAGAGAGAGAGAGGTTCCAAAATTTAAAGTATTTCACTTTCACCGAAAGTGGGTAAATCGCTTTTTAATAACGGGGTAAATGCCAGGAATGTGAATAATGAACCTTACAGAATAAATGGGCCTTAAAAAGAAGACACTAGAATATTAGCCAAACAAACATTTATAATAAAGACTCTTTATGTCAACGACCATCCAAATTTTTAGATAATTTTGGTCAAGATAACTTTGGTCTTAAGTATTTGCCTTAGAAAGGTGACGTTGAACACTGTTTTCATTTATGTTCTCAGGAATATTGGTTAATTTCAGACATCGTTGCCATGAAACGTTTTATTGTATTTGAACTTTTAATCCAAAGAGACGGTAGCCCGGAAGGGCTATTAGTCTCGAGAAGGTGTTTTGTGGCGTTTCGCTATAAACGGGGAATCACTATTTAAATTGTTGCCACCAAATATTATCTCGCTGTATTATATCTAAATTAATTAAATAATAAAGCATCTGCATGAACGCATGCATGTTTCTCGCATTTTGTAAAAACGACGGTATACCTAGAGCCAACAAAGTTAGAATAACGTAATCCTTCACCTGAACATGGGCACCTGGACGCCCGAATTTTGAATTTGTTTTATTATCTATTTCATATTTTGTAAAACTTTAACGAAATTTTGATTAACAAATTCAAGGATTTCAAAGCGGGCAGTGCCAACACTGTACGGAAAATAACATTTTTACCTCCAGCGCGCGGGACTGTCTATCAGAAATTCTAAAGGTATGCTGTTTTTGAATTTAATAATTAAAGGTAACACACAAAACGTTTAAAAAGTCGCTTTGAGGGTAATATAGAATCTGAAAGCTTTCAAATTTTTTATTTTAAATTTTTTTGGCTCAAAGGGTTTTGGCCCAGAATAGCTATTAATTTCATTTTGGCATTTTGCGTTGATTCACTATAAACGGCGAATCAAATTGTTGCCACCAAACATTAGAGCCCTGTATTATACTTAAAGAAATTAAATAATGAAGAATCTGCATAAATGTATGTATCTTTCTCGCACTGTGATAAAACAACGGTACCTAAAGCCATCAAATTTTGAATAACGTACGTCTCCAACCAAATATGGGCATCTGGAAGCCCAAATTTGGAATTTGTTTTATTATAGTTTTAATATTTTGTAAAGCATCAGTTTTTGATTAAGAAACTCATCGATTTCGAAGCAAACAATGACAACACTGTACGGAGGAAAAAATATCTCCAGCGCGCGAATCGAATCTGTGTATCGAATGTTCTAAAGATATACTGTTTTAAATATTTTGTGATATTGCTGTTGAATTGAATTTTATGGTTTAAGTGCGAAGAACATGATATTTAATAAATAAAGGTAACACACAAAAATTTGAAAAACACCCCTTTGGGCGTAATATAAAATCTAAAAGCTTTCAGATTTTTTTTTTGGAACTTTTTTGTCTCTGAGCTGTGAATAATAAACATCTTAAAAAAATTACGTTATAATGTCGTTTAATTCTTACAGCTAAGAACTCTAGAACGTAAGTGTTTTATTTGAAGTACTGTTTTGTGCCCTGTAATGCACTTTTTTCTCTGTTTTTTTGTTACGATCGATATACAGTCTTTGTATTTCGGCAGATATATTTCTAGAAAACATATTTGCCAATAATCTGCATTCTATAAGGTTGTTTTTGATGCTTGTGGTTCACTTACTATGGAAATCATATGTACCAACAGTATACGTTCAATAAGGTTGATTTTGATGTTGATTTGAAAGCTTAAATTATCAAAATTCTCTTTTCAGTAAAACTAAATTTGTGATTTAGTTAGTTCTTTAATTATTTTACCCTACCTTAAAATAAGAAGCAGAAACACTTTCTTATCACGATTAGTCTGTCTGAGAAGTTGATCATGTCAAATCCCACTGAGGGCTATTTTCGTAAAGGAAGCGATGCCTTCTAGGAGGACCTCTAAGAAAATCTTGCTTGTTTTCTAAACACGGGGAAAATATTATTGTAGTTATACACATGGGATGGAACTTCTTTTGTACTGCAGCAGATAATGAAGAAAAAAAAAAAGGTTTTGTGTATAATTTCAGAATATTTGCTAAAATAACATCTTAGGCATTTTGGTTTCAGAACTTTATCAGAAATCATGTCATAAAAATTATACGACGGAAAATTACGATTCTTCAAAATTCAGAATGGGTGGTGGAGGATAAAACACTATTTTATCTTTTGTAGAAAATGCGAATGAAAAGTAAACAGAAAAATTTATAACTATATCATTAAATTAGATTTAAAAAATAATATACATAAAACCCTCTCTGGGCCATGGAGGTAAGAAATGACCTTACTTCCTACCTTCATGTTTTGGGCGGCTATCACCATGCTCTGGGCGGCTAAACCTTCATGCTCTGGGCGGCTGTTTCTGTCATTATTGAAAATTTCTTATATATTTCTTGGCAAATCTTGCTTCTTGGTATTATTTTCATCAAATTTTAAAATATTTCATTTTGAAGTGATGACAGAAGTATAAAAGTCTTTTAATTTTTATTTCATTTCAACGCTAGTATCTGAAAATTGTAATAAATAGGAAAAATGGTGATGAATTTCTGTCTTTTTGTATCAATCAGTTCGTAAAAATGTAATTTAAACGCTTAACAAAGGTTTAAAAAAAAATTAGTTATTTGAAGACTTGGATACTCAAACAATGTCTGGTCTTGAGTTTATAGCAAATTACATCATTTTGAAAGGCGTAATTTGTAAAAGCATACTTCGTAAAAAATTACTTTGTAACTACAGTGTATATTTAATTTACAAATTTCTAAGTATTCCTTAGGGGACCATAAATAGTAGCCTAGATCCCATACACTTGGGGAGGTGGAGCAACAATGAATGTCCTTCCCGTATATCTAGATTGACAGGTTACTGTCAGCCAATAGAATTATGGCCTACCCGCCGAACAAAATTATGACCCACAGTCCACGTTCCCTTATTATCTTTAGAGACGCCTTCCCGGTTGAAAGCGCCTGATTTGTAGCTTGTACGCACAATGGATCTTCTCAACCTAAACTGTAATTAGTTTCAAGATCTTGAATTTCCACACAAAAGCGGTCTTTTGTACCACTAGTTAAGGAGACTTGGGCAGTCTTTTGTACGCTGCTTTAAGCTTTTTGGAACAGACGTTTAGAGCGGGATTATCGGCGAAAGAAGTTCTCGGAACAAAGCTTGGGAAGTGTTAAATGATATGAACACATGATAAATAGATGCATCTTATAGTGGGCTTCAGTTGCTGGTAAAATCCTGTTTCCTGCAATCCAGTTAATAGTTCATAAAAACAATTTTTTAATAAGACATATTGTTCTCTAATATTTTTACAAGCTTAATCTATTAAAAAATCTACTAGCTTAGCTTAAGAATTTTCAATCAGTTTAAGTTTAACTCGTCTACTTCTCTTGTCTCCTAAACGTACTAAGAACTCTCATGCAGACCACTTTTCTAAGACGAACATCTCTGAATATGAACAGTAGTCCTAAGAATATTAATTAACATTGGTATTAAATGTCACTTGTCTAAGGAGACCATTTCTACAAAAGACCGAAATCCTTTACGCGATCACTGTTTTAAAATACTATTATTCAGTTATAAATACAGTAGAAGTCCAACGATTGGGACCAAAGGTTGTGCGGATTTTAGGATTTTGTGGATTTCAGAACAGAAAAGCCGAATCATAATATTCAAACTAAAAGTGTAAAATAAATAAGGCATATTAGATAAATTTTCTTAAATTATTATGTACACTAATATACATTATTACATTATTTTATTACATGCATTAAATTATTATATATATATATTATTTATTTATATTAGTGATTGCAGGAATATTTTAAAGCATTAAGGACATATAAAATAGAGACGTGTAAAAATAAGAGATACTAATAAAGCATAAAATATTTCATTTTTTTTAACTTGTTTCAAACATTTTTCTGATAAAGGTTTGTTTTAAAACTTTAGGTGCTCTAGAGTAAGTTTTTCTTTGTAAATTTTACATCGTCATATTCTCTTGCTCTGTGGCACAGCTCTGTTTTTCTAAATATTTTAGGTATTTTTTACCATGTTCCAAACCCTCATTAAAAGATATTTTCTCACTCCTATCAAATTCATTATCTGTGTCGGTGTCGGAATCGTTTTCTTGCTGTGGCGAGTTCAAAACAGAGCCAATGATTTCATCGTCGGTTATCTGATATGCCAGTTTTAGCACATCTGAACACATCATCCATACTGAAAAACCTCTTCTGGGTTAAGATCTTTTTTCTGCCACTAACACAGAATCATTATTATTCGGTAATTATGACGTCGTTATTGGATAAATATTTTTTCTTCGGTATTTCATTCTCCATTCTGCGGTTTCTGGAACCTATAAATTCAATGTTTATATTTTGAGAGGCAGTGCGAATTTCAGGAGTTGGCGGATTTCAGGTCGGCGGATTTTTGGTATTTGACTGTATTTATATTCTAATACCGTAGCCAAATATTAGCGCCAGTGCATTAAAAATGCATTTTTTCCCCTTGCAGTAATTATCTCTTCATTTTCTCCAAAGTACACCATGAGGCTTAAAGTATGAGCTTTATCAGAATGTGAGAAACATGCATACATTTATACAGATTCTTCATTTTTTAAATTTATTTAAATATAATACAGGGAGATAATATTTGGTGGCAACAATTTGAAAAGTGAAACTATAGTGATACGACGCAAAAATGTCGTTTCGAGACTAATAGCCCTTCTGGGCTACGGACTAAAAAGAGAGAGGGGACAAAAATGAAACCAAAAAAATTCGAAACAAAACTTCTAATCGAAAACAGATGGTCTGAAAAGCAAATAACATTTTTTAACCAGCGATTTCTAAAAGCAGGACGTTAAAATTTCGGAATAAGTTGGTGGTGAAATTCAGAATGAATGGTGATTTAAAATGTTTACTTAACCCCCTCCCCGAACATGCCAAATATGATTGAAAAGTACATCTTTGCTGTTATGACAGCTTCGCTTCTGAAAGACACTAGCATTTCTGGGAACATAATTAAATAACGGTTTTGAATACCACCGATGGGTATGTTCTTCAATAATACCACAAAAGAGAGTAAACATTATCTAATATAGCTTTGATTTCGCTGTATACAAGAAAGCTTCATTCACTGTACATAGAGACAGACAGATCGATAATACCCCGCAAATATATTGCGTAATAAAAGGACCCAGTTGCATGTTTTTGAAAGATACGAAAGATGCGATAATATTTATCCAAATGTCTATTATTAATGAAAAGTTTCTCAGAAACTTTGCAGGAAACAGAAAATAACAGAATGTAAAGACATATTTCGCAAACGTTCATTAAAGATTGCCATAGTAATGCTGTAAAAATTTATTCATTTCAGATATAATTTGCTATAAATGCAATTCATATTATATTCCTTTGAATCATATCATATTTCTTTGAGAAAGAAAGAAAAAAAAATAAGAGAAAGAGGTATCTTTATATCTTTTGAGGATTTATCTTTTTACTTCACTGTAAGAAATTCGTAAATAAGTGATAAAGCTATCTATCAAGCAAAGCGAAGTAAAATTTCTATGATTAAACCATTGAGAAGTTTTTTACTAGTGAATTAACTGATAAATAATAAAAAGTATCTTTTGAAAATTAAAAAAAAAAACTATTTTATTCGTCTTTATAGGATGCGCTTCCTTATGTACTCCTTACCCTAGCCCAAGGCTGGTATCACACGGCTATTAATTTCAGACGCACAACCGTTTCAAACAATTTTTCTACCTGCTTTATCACTGAAAGGAAATCAGCCAATCTGCTATCATCATATCATTTGTACTGGGGAACTAATTTCCCTTTTACATGGTAACCCCAAACCGATCTGCGGTGACTGGCTATTTCATACCGTGTGAGTTGTTCTTCGAAATGTTTTGAATGTTTGACACGACCTCAAAAATAAAAAAAGCGAGACAAAACAGTGTATGCTGTTGAAAATTTGCTGTTAGAAATAAACTTACTTCAGGCTGTACTAAGTTTTTTCTGATAAATGACGTAAAAATCAAAATATAGCGAATAAACCTGACTCAAAATGATTTAATTAACTCAGTAGATGCAAAATGGATATTTTGTTACTTTTGTTACAAGTTATTGTTATGGATATTCATGGTGTCGCTCAGTAAAAATTTATATACGTCTTAACACTGTTTAGTTCCGATAGTTCTGTCTATAGTTCCGATAACTGTTCTGATATAAGTTACAATTATGCATATTTGTAATGGCCCTCAGTGAAATTTCATATGCATCACAATACTGTTTAATTGGTTTATGCGATTACGGAAAAGAGTCGACGGCTCTCTGCCTAAGGGGAGGAATTCCTTCATGGATAACTTATAAGGGAAACTGGTTCGTATACACGTTACACATAGCCACGAAAACGCTCATGCAGCCTGCTCGTTCGCAGGATTTGAACCTTGGACCGAACTACCAGTGTTCAGCGACTTTACCGCTTGGTCTCTGGTGGGCCCAATAGCACGTGTTAAATATATATATACACACATATACATATTTCTTTTCTACTGTCCCGATAGGTCTTACCTGTACTAAAAATAGTATCACCAAAGTAATGAATTATAAGTGGCTACAAGGGTAAAAGATCAGGATAGCTATGGAATAATTAACTTCCTGTTTGTTGCTTTGAAAATTAGCGCGAAACTGTTTGCCGCGCGATAATCTCTGTTTTAGATTATAATAATCATTTCTCAAAAATAATACTACTATTTGTTTTAATGCGAGCTGCAGTTTGTCTATGTCTGTAACACAGTGTGATCCAAATGCAACTGAAATTTTAAGGAATACATTACTGGAACAGTGTAGGGGTGTCATCCACTCAAACAATTTCGAAGTAATATCGATTTTGGAACTTCAACAATTTTTGAATATTTCATGAGCGCGACTTTTGGATCGCCCTGTATAAAGATACATTTTAATGAATAAATGATACAGGAAAACTATATAACGTTACAAGAAAATCTCACGAAAGTAATTTAATGCAATATAATTAATGACAGTTACCATTCCATGTTATTAATAAATACTATAAAAACTGTTAGCTACAATTTTGCATATAGTTGAGTTGTTGGTCATTACCGCAAACTTCGGGGCTCAAAATGAATTAAAGAAAAGTTGATTCTACCTCCTCGTGCATTATTTCTTCCCCTTTTTCTGTTTCTTTATCCTTTTCCTTCTCCAATGATAACGCTGTCATTACCAGTGTCGGTAAACTAAACACTTGAGAGCCACGTTTTTAGAGTCTTCGTGTTGTCGTGTGTGTCTCTGACGGATGCTCAGCAAGCTCCTGAAATGTCGAATCTAACGCCTTGACGGGCCCGTAAAGCTTATTTGTGAGCTTTTTGCATAGAAATCGACTGATTAGGGTCCCTTTCCGAGCTGTGGAATAAATGTTTGCATAAAAATGAAGCAAAGGGTTTTCTTGAAACCTGGATCTCATCAATCCACCATGCAAAAGGGAGAGTGTTTGTGCAATGCGTTACTTTTTTTTTTTAACCGAACAACGAAAAAATAGAGAAAGGGGTCACTTCAACATTTACATTTTTAACATACGATTTTGATTATTTATTCTAGACGTCTGCATTATTATTTTTTTTTGTAAAAAACAGTAATCTTAATATATTGTAAGATAAAATACAAAGAATGGCTTTTTATTTCTTATTTCTACAAAAAAAAAATTAAAATTTTGACATTTTCAGCAGTTATGTGAAAAGTTGTATTAGGACAACTGATGAAATTTTCTTGATAGATTAAAACATTTATTTTGGTATGTGCTCAGAAATCTCCGTTCTTAAGCACCACCATGACAACATAAAAAATTATATAAAAATTCTACAATAAAATTAAAATTTTTTAAACATTTTCTTACTCGATAGTTTGAATGATCCTTTTTCTGAAATTTTGAAATGTTATGATACTTTAGGTAATCTTCTGAGGAAATGTGTCAGCAGTCACATCGCAGCCATTTACTTGTATAAA
>KK114170.1:276960-310604 GCA_000611955.2 Stegodyphus mimosarum | reverse complement strand
GAAAAGGTGTTAAGCTCACCTTCCTAAATAAATTCGTATTTAATCGATTTATTGAAATACGAAATTTATTTTAAGTTTGTAAAATAGCTAAGTGTCTACGCTTCACGACGATGTAAAAATGAAATGTATAGAGTGAAATCTCGCTTTCCTGTAGCCCATTATGTCTCAAAATGACGCGATTTGGTCACAAAACATAAAATAAAAAAAATTCTAATTTGAATTTCGAAAAAATCGCTTTGAGGTGCACTGGCTCTTGTGTAGATACACCTATGTACCAAATTTCGTGGCCCTGGGTCTATTAGCTTACTCGCAACACAAACGAAAGACACACACACACAGACTCTTTGTTTTATTATATGTAGAGATTAGATAAGGCTATTAAGGCATCAACATTGCTAGAAAATACCAATTAGGTACGATACTGATAATCATGTCGTTTATATTTTTAAGGTTTCATTACTAGCTTTCATTAATTGGCAACAGTGTATGTATCTAATGCAGTGTAGGTTTCACAATCTGTCGTATTTCAATTCATTTTAGACTGCACAAGAGTGAAGGCAACATTGGCTTTAATCACCAGTCAGACATTGAACAAAACAATCACTAATTATAATCTACCTCATTCGTTGCAGGTTTTCATTCCCTGCCTCAATTAAAACTATATTTAAAGGTTGAAGGCAACTTTGGTTTTAATTACCATTCAGATGCCGGAAAAATGGTTGTTAATACTAATGCATATCGAGGGGGAAAGAACAGGGGGGACAGTTCTATATCTCCCGTTCTACTGAGCCGATTGACGAAATTCAACTTGCGTTTTTCATGTCTTGAAAGCGCGACTTAGGATATATATTAGACTTATATACAACATTGTTCTAACCTAGGTATTTTGACACAAAATCGGTCTTTTTCTGAAATGACATGCCAATTTTTTTCCATATTTCGATTCTACGACTCAAATTATGCCAAACTGCCAAGTTTTGTAAAAATCGCAAGAGTAGTTTTTAAAAAATTAGCGATAAAAATTTTAGCTCCTCCACGTTAATTGAATTCGGTATATATTTATTAATATCTCTCTTTTTATTAAACTTATTTGATTCTTCCTTTTCCATTTCGAAATTTAGAACCATTCCAAATAAAATTCGCCCATTTGTTATGATTGATTTTTAAATTTTTCGGAAAACGTTTTGAAGTAGCTGTATGTCTAAGCACACCTGCAAAAAATTAGAGTTTTTTATTCAAATTTTCCGAAGATATACCTGAATTGATATATTGGCGCGTTTTGAAATTTGGCATATTTGTTGAAAGCGATTAAATGTGATATACGCACTTTGTTAAAATTATTTGAAAGTAGGAATGATGTGACTTTTTTCCCGCCCATGCAGAATGTAAAAAGGGAAAAGAAAATAGGTTGGCGTAAAAATTAATAAGTTTGCAACTATTCGAATATCACAGTTTCTCCTATTATAAATGTCTGGACTTATAATGGTAAGTTTCTCAGATTACAAAACGGTTAAAATATGGCCTAATAACCGTGTTTGGAAGATACTGCTGAACGGCCTACTATTTTGCGCAGTTTCTAAAATTCAAACCAAGGTTTGCTGAACGGTTTACTATTTTGCGCAGTTTCTAAAATTCAAACCAAGGTTTGCTGAACGGCCTACTATTTTGCGCAGTTTCTAAAATTCAAACCAAGGTTTGCTGAACGGCCTTCTATTTTGTGCAGTTTCTAAAATTCAAACCAAGGTTTCTATCTGCACTTGAAAAGTGTCGAGAAATATTCAGCACTAACGGTATTCTTATTAAAATAAATACTCAAGTATAAATCTGAAAATGAGCGCAAGTTTAAGTATAATGCCGAGAAATTATGTTGAAGGAAAACACTTGACATTTGGGAGGAATACATATGTTAATTAATTATAATTTATTTTTTGCTATTATCTGTCCTTTCATTTTGGATGAAGCAGATTTTGTTTAGTTTTAATTTAAATATATTTTAATGCTCAACAAAAACAATGTTACTACAGTTTTTTCCATTCATTATGAACACACATTTGTTTTCCTAAATAAGCTAGCAGATTAGTACAAGACTTTGCGAAGAAAAGAAATAAATTTTATTTCGCTTGCTAGAAAATCTTATGTAGTTATGTGAGTTCAGGTGTAAGGTTTTAGTTTAAGCTAACAAAGTTTTATGTTAAATTCTCTTTCCTGTTAACTCTTATTTCAAATTCCCGTTAGAATGAGCGCGCGTTTCAGCTTTATGCTAATTTGAGGTGGAACCAAGTTTTTGTACTTAAAGGTTAGCGAGAAACTTCTCGACGTGAGAGAGCTTTTAGTCTCAGATCACTGCGGCTCTGTTCGACGTTCGCCTGACCAGCTAGTATTTAAATTCTAAGCCTTAGCGCTGTTACTCTAATACTTATTGAAGTAATTTAAGTCCGTTAGTATTAGCTAAATCTTGCTACGCACCATCGAGGCCAACCTCGCGTTTATAGCTCTGAGAGCAACGACTTCTTAATTTTCTACTTAGCTTTATTTTAAAGTATTTGATTGTTCAGTTTAGACCCAAGTGCGGTCATTATTTTCTGTTATCCCTTCCGAGTTGGGAAGTGGCTGTAAATAGTAGTTTAATAAAAGGGTAATTTTAAACCCTCCTTGCGTGCAGTTATTCTACCACTTCCACAGAACATAGCTGCATTCAGCTCCCTGTTCAAGATCAGGACTTTAACACTATCACGACCATGTTCGCCAAAAGTATGCACAGAACACTCATTCCTGACACAGTTTTAGTTTTAAAGACATGCATACAATTCTTATTTTCGAAGTAATTTCCAAAATCAAAATTTCGAAGTAATTCAAAGTCAAAAATTACTTCTAAAATTTAATTGTATAAGGTATATTTTTAATGCAAATGCAGTAGAGAAATGTTTATACGTATTTCAAGAAAACGCTCGAAAAACGTATAAAAGAGAAAGATGTGTGATCAAAATTTCAGTTTAAGAATAAGGTACGCATATATTAGCTTAAAGTTTTAATACTCTGTTCTTTTATTACACCACAACTAATTGCACAAATTCAATTTCTATTATCTTGTTTTAATTTGACTAAACTCAAAAGAATTCATATTTTGTAATATTTAGTATAAAAATTAGAATGACAACATTTTTTTAGTTTGCTCACCTTGAGTAAATGGCATTGTTTTCTAGAAGAATTATTACATGCTTAACTTTAATTTTCCAAAAGAAAATATTCTAGTATCCGTATCTTAGTATGCAACGTATACATAATAATAAATATACAATATATACAATATGTGTATATTTAACATATGTATATATAAACTGTTTCAGTTGCGAAAAGACACATAGACTAAAAGGGCTAAAAACGTATAAAAGAAACTATGCATCGTATAAATGAAATAATTAGTATAAATAAATTGGCACAGAACTGAACTGACGTTTAAAGGATAAATATATAAACTGTACTATTCCCCCCCCCCTTGAAAAGAGATATATTTTTTTCAGAGATAAATTAAAACTAGTTTCATTTTTTTAGCAGGTACCATTTTATTAATGTAAGATCGAAATAAAGCATGTAACAAGAAATTTAAATTAAGCTACTACAAAAATGCACTTGCATGTACATCTAAATAATCTTTATTTTACCAAATTTTTCAAATTATAATAGCTCATCAATACAATATACAAGTTATTACATGCATTTCAATACAATATACAAGTTATACAAGGATTATTATATTGTAGGAAGATTTTTTTTAAGCGTTTAAACCATATAAGGTAGAAATGAATCATGTAACAAGAAATTTACATCAAAAATAGTTTAAAAATGTACTTGGATGCTAAATAATCCTTATGCTATCAAATTTTCAAGTTAGATTATCAGTGCAAATACGATCGATACAAAATCCATATATGCACTACCTGTTATATCAACTAGCACTACTAGATTAAAATATTCCAGATTTCTGATTATTAGAATTAAACAATCGAAGATACAATTTTAGCAACAGGGTTCTGAATTAAACTAATGGAAGATACAAATTTAGCAAACATGGTTCAAACGGCGGCAATAAATTTAAATGTTGATGTAAAATATTTAAGTAACAGGGTTCTGTTATGTCAGATCCACAATGTGAAGTTCCGGACAAATTGCTACCCAATCTAAATTAAAACAGTACTAGATCATGGTACCTTGGTCAGGAATTGATATACACCACATTCCAGAGATGTGACGTCACAACTACTTTGAAATACTTCCAAGCTCATTCTTTTCCACCTTCCTGAGAAAAGTAATCCCCCTCTGCAAACAGTTATAACTAAACTATTCAATAGTCCCCACTAGAGAGCACTCCTACCAAATTTAAATCCTTCCTAGCAGCATCAGTATTAACGCTGGAGTCTAGAACAGGGAGGTGGAAATGGGGGGGTCGAGGTATCCAGATGCCTCTCATTTTCCACAGGCCAGGAATTTAATTAATGCGACGTTCTCAGCTCCCTGCTTAATGGAGGCGACCGGCAGTTAGAAGGATTACCGTGAATGGCGTTATTCTAATAGAAAGAAAAGCACCTCGCCTGAAGAATGTGTGAACGCCACCATGCCAAGAGCAGGCGAACTCTCCTCGGGGAACCGCCATTTTGATTCATCCCCCATTGTTCGTCTGCTCCAATGAATAATACATGCAGGGAGAGGAATTGCAAGCGCATCCAAAAGGATTGTCTTTTGTTCGTTGTGTTCTGGTATATGTGAATGCTAAACACCAGACGAATGTGATACGTAACTGAGGGAAGCGAGATAAGAATTTTCTAAATTTAAACCTAATCTCCGAAATTTGGTATTAAAGCAGAGACAATTATTAAGCAATTAGGAATAATTAAGTGCCTTTGTACCTTTATTTTCATGAAAATAGTTCATTATTACAGAAAACTATTTACTATCGAGAAAAGAAGACTGTATGTATTTGACTCTTGGAATGCCATGAGATTTTAAACATGTAATTAAGGCAAAGGTCGTTAGCTTTGAGTTACAGAATTAATATATATCTCTTGCATCAATTATTCACTCTGAACCACCTATTCTAAACAGCACTGTAGTGGAATTTTTACAACGACTTCTTCCCTCCTCTTAATTTCGTTATTATTATTAATTTATTCATAACAGCATTTGGTTTAAATAGTTTGATTATAAAAACAGTTGGATAACATTTTGCGTAGTGGTCTCTCAATGAATGTAATCGTGGAATATTTGATTGATAGCTGCGGCCAAAGAAGCGAGACAACTAAATGAAGAATCTAATCATCCCACCTCACTTAATGACACAAATTCTGTTCCCGTCAAAACTAGAAAATCTGACTATCAGACGGAAAAATTTCAGCTGTGCGAGCTCATCGCCAACCGACTTACTTCCCAAAACTTGGCAAGTTAGAACTAGCCACTTCAAAGGGATGAAAATCTTACCAGACAAAACAAGAACCTATAATGTCTGCAGAAACTGACCTAGAATCGAATTTGGAGCAGACCACAGCTCCTCCTGCTTCGCCATCTTGGCTGTAATGCAACAAATTAGTGATTGCCCCCAGGCAGACCTTAATAAGAAAACTGCCTCGTGATAGCTAAGGCGGTCTGTTACCATCTAGGGGACTTCATGTCCATGCTACCATCTAAGGACACAACAACAAACAAATAAATATTTGATTGATAATAATAATTCATATTTATTAAATAGATTTTGAACGTAAAATGAAACACTTCATTTATTTATTTAACCACAGTTAGGTCTATTCGTTGGAGTCCAGTCATTATATCTAATATAATAATTTGCAAAGTAAAGTAAGCACCCAGATATATATTTCGAATAATCACTTTTCTGTTGCTATAGCTGTTAGATTCTGACTACCGAATATGTTATTTACTCTTTATACACATTTAAATGTATCGTTAGAAACCAATACGTGTAATACTTCATATTTCATAAAATCGTGACTTCTTAATTTGATTCTGATTTGCAGAAATAATACACCCCTTCCGAAGAAATACCAAATACTTAGATACAACAGATAAATAATTTAAGATACATCTTCTGAGACAGGAACAAAAGAATCAACCTTGAAAAGTATATCGGATGTCAATTGAAAAAATTAAGATTGTTCTTACATGAGTTTCTTGATTAAAACACGGTAACATTATAGGCATAGAACTACAAAGTTTCAGGACCACTGTTTTTAAAACTAAGTCTATTAATTCTGCAAACGATAATCTACAGCGTTTAAGACTGTGGTATCGTCTACTTTTACGGAGAAAATTTTTCGCGCATTTAATCGTTTGCTTTGATTCCTGAACAACTGCTGTCATGGATTCGAAAGCAGAGCAAAGAATAGCAATGAAGTTTTGCTGTAAAGGAAAAGATTAATCGTGGTTTTTCCTACTCCTTTAACAAATTGTGATTGAAGACGGAACTTGGTGATGAACCTCTGGTAAAACGGCAATCATCTGCTTGGAATGGAGAAAGTTTACCATAACTACAAAATCTTTGACTTCAGAAATCTTTTCCTACCAGTGGCCGAGAGGTAAAGTTGCTGAACACTGGTAGCTTGACCTAGGCGCGAACTCTAGCAAACAGGCTGGATGCATGGTTGGTTTTCTCGGCGTGTAATACGTGTATGAGCCAGTTTCCTTAGAATTCCTCTGCAAAAGCACTTGACACCGTACAGACAAATATTCAATGGACAGTTTTCTGAATAGAACTCGGCCATTAGGTCTGAAAAAGTTCATTCAAGTATCTTGTTCTTGCTGCATACAATGCATCATTACACAGTTCTATTCTCGCAAAACAATTTCTGGCAAAGATAAACGTATCGTTTTTAAGTATCAGCTCTGTTTATTTGTTAAATCTGGGGTCTTCAGACTACTTTCTCTTCCCTACAGTGAAGTCTCATCTGAAAGATTATTTTAACAGCAATGAAGAAATTCAGAATACCGTAACCAAAGGCTAACGGTATTCCAAAAGCTTCTAAGAAGGAATCAAGAAGATGTATGCAAGTACCAAGCGTTAGATACGAGGATTGCATATAGAAGGCTGAAAAGTAGAATCTGCAAAACATAATTGATTATAAGGACTGTATACCAACTTACAAGGATTGTATATAGGAGTACTGTATATCGAACTTACAAATATATAAGATAACTTACTGAAGGTCAAACAGTAGTATGCTACTTTCTGCAATTTTATTATTAATATTATTATCATGCATGAATTTAGTGCAAAACCTTCTTAGATCCATTTTGCATAATAAGTATTTTAAGAAACAATAACTTTTTTTTTACATTTATTTATTTACTTTTACATTCTAAAGGCAAATATTTTAACATTGATGAAATACTTCCATGGTATGAAATTAAACATTGATATACCAAAGTAATGGAATCATAAATAAATAAATCTTACGGTATTAACAAATGATGATTTAACAAACCAAGTTTATGCTAAGAAACTTTTTTACTTCTCAGCATCAACGACGGTTGTCAATGTAAAAAAAAGGGGGTACCTAGTTTACATGTTTACATAATTATGAATCCATAGTCATTAGGAAAAAAAAACTACCTGTTAAATAATTTCAAAACTAATATACCAATATAATGCATGTTTGAGCTCGATATGTATAAGAGTTGTTTCAAAGACGCATAAATGTATATAGAAATGGAAAGACAAATCGCACCAAATCTGATTTCGGTCCTGCACATTAAAGCTCAATAGATTCCAGACTGCAATTTTTATAGCTATGACTTAAAATAAAAATTTCATCGTAAGAAGTTTCAACAAAAGCTCTGTAACTAGAGGGTAAATATTCTTTGGATATGATTTTCAAAAGAGAAATATAATAATTTACACTAAGAAGATGCATCATATTATATGAAATCTAAATTTTTCTCAGATTTTTCCTGCGCACATTTTTGAAAGATACGTTATTACTTGTTCATTGACGTTAAGACGAATGCTTCGTGTAGCAGATACTTAACGATTTCGATCCAATTCTATTTATAGAAAACCTTAATATGATTTGCTGTAATTAAAGAATCCAATCCACTTCAGATGTCACTTTTAGATCTCACCTTATCAAGCTCAGAAATAAATTTAATACTTCAGCAGTAAACTAAAAACAGCTTCTCAAAAATTACAGCAGTCTTTCTATATGAATTTATCTGAATATTCTATATGAATCTATAAGAATTTCTATATTTCAGAATGAAATGAACTACATGATATAATAATCCGTCCAAACTTATTTTACGCTTCCTCTCAAAGGAACATGCTCTAAGACAATCTCTGTTAAATATAAGTTCTGCAGAATAAAGCTTTTAGAAAAATACCTAATACTGCTTGCTTTAAGTAACAAAACATACTGATTGATTTAAAAGTCGAATCAGCCGCCCAGACGGTATAGTGGTTAGGGAAGCCTGACTGTGATACTAAAGGGCCCGAGTTCGAATCCTGGAAAAGGCACGGATGTAAAATTGTCTGTCCCTTCATAGGAGGTAGCAGTAGCCGCCTATTAGGTGCCTCCACAATATAATGGTCACTACTTCTGGTCTTAGTAGTGGCCAATGCCGTTATAGGCAAGTGCCCGCCATTCATTAAAAAAAAAAATCAAATCGTCAGGAACTTCATTTTCAAAATAAGTCACGGTTTTTACTACAGTAGCAAAGTACTATAATTTCAAATTAAAAATCATGAACCACGGCATCAAGAAAAGCGAGCATACCAATCCAATACTCTTCGTTTGTAATCTCATTAACTAATTAATTCTTACATCTGGCTCTCCCTGTTTGTCATGGAGGAGAAGAAGCTACTTCCTTAAACTTAAAAATACGATAAGTTCTTTTATAATTAAAATATTGTGAAGCTAGATTTCGATGAAAAAATAAAGAAATAGACAGATTTTCATAACTTTTCATTTTAGGGATGGCAACTCGTTTTGCATATACTTAGTAGTGAACAAAATAGAACCGTGATGACAAGTTCTCAAGACTGACATTTCCCATTCTCTTAAGAATGATTGCCAAAATTTAATTTTTGAGAGATCTTTATAAAATATCAAAAGCTTCTTAATACACGTCTGAACACGAATAATAATTGTGAAGATGCTGAAAGCCTACTTTCATTTCCAGAGAACGCCTTGTAGGTTGCGAGGTCACTCCTCCTACCTGGAAATCTATTGGTCAGATGAAGGAAGGGGGGGATAGCCGGAGGAAGCGCGTAGAGAAAGCAAGAACATCAGTATCTAAAAAGTTTTTTTTTCCCACCAACTAATTAGAACTGCGGAAATAGTAAAAGAAACTAAATGCGGCGGAAAGATACAAGTGACAAAGATGGATGATAGGGTCACGAGTAGGCACAATTCTTCAAATCCTGCAGATTACATGGAAAGGCGGTACCATTTCATCTCAGGAATTCTTTCACGTGCTGCAAATGCGAGCATTCAAAGTCAACTAATGAAAGTCAGTGTAATGTTTAAAAAACAAAGAGAGAGAGAAAAGAAAAGAAAGAAAGGAGTTTTTCTCTTTTTATCATGCATACTGGGTGGATAAGAAAATTCGAAAAAGTTTTCAGGTTAAGGTGTAAACAGAAAGAATTTGATGCACATTTCACTCATTTTTATCAAAAAGACTGCAACATCCTTGTCACGTAGGAGGAAAGGGGAAAGGAATTTTAAGCGGTTATTTAAGTAAGATTCCACTGAAATAATTAAATGCACTGGCATTAAATTGTGAAAGGTCGCGTTCAGGACAGCTAAAAGTACTAGGCTAATTAAAATGCACGTATGGTTCTCTAAAAGTAATTTTTTAAAAAAAATTCCGCAATTACCTTTGAAGAAACAGTCATCGGAACATACATATTTACTCCAAGGGCTTCTGAAATTATTGAAAGCATTAGCAGAATATCTCTTTCTGCTAACTATGTAAGATTTTAGTTTAAACTAACAAAGTTTTATGTTAATTTTCTCTTTCCTGTAAGTTCTTATTTCAGCTTCCTGTTAGAATGGGCACGCGTTTCAGCTTTATGCTAATTTGAAGTGGAGCCAAGTTTGTATTTAAAGGTTAGCGAGGAACTTCTCGGTGTGAGAGAGCTTTTAGTCTCAGATCACTGCGGCTCTGTTCGACGTCCACCTGACTAGCTGTTACGCTATTACTTATTGAAGTAATCTAAGTGCATTAGTATTAGCTAAATCTTGCTACGCACCTTTGACAGTTTAGCATAGAGGCCAACCTCGCGTTCATAGCTCTGTGAGCAACGACTACTTAATTTCTACTCAACGCTATTTTAAATTATTTGATTGTTCAGTTTAGACCCAAGTGCGGTCATTATTTTCTGTTATCCCTTCCGAGTTGGGAAGTGGCTGTAAATAGTCGTTTAATAAAAGGGTCATTTTAAAACCCTCCTTACGTGCAGTTATTCTACCACTTAACCACAGTTATTCTACCACAGAACATAGCTGCATTCAGCTCCCTGTTTGAGATCAGGACTTGATACTATCATGACCATGTTCGCCAAAAGTATGCATAGAACACTCAGTCCTGACAACTATACTTTGTTTATCCCATTATTAACGGCCATGTCATTCTGGATAGCTTAAATTGTCTGAAAAAAACTGAATTGAAACTAGAATCATCTTCATTAGAGAAAACAACGGGTTAATTAGAGAAATCTGGCAGATAAGTTGGGTATCTTTTCAAAAAAACCAAAACTCCTCTTCTCAAAAGGTCGAAAGAAGCTTTAACTTCAGTTTTTGTTACAATAAGAAACTACAACAAGTTGAGCCATATAGTGTATATATATATATATAATATTAAATAATTATAATTTGAGTAATAAATTTCTTTTGTAGATATAAAAGAATGCAAAAATTAAACTTTCCTATTAAAGGGAAATGCCCTGAAATAAACCAATTTAATTATTGCAAATTTCATGCACGTGACACAACTTTGCCCTGAAGATTTTGAACAGATGAGTATACATATCATCATGATGCATAATTCATATTGATATTAATTACATGAATGCAAAAGGAAAAATGTTAACTAAAAACATCGTCAAGATACTAAGTGTGCTTACATTAAAATTTCTTTGAAAAAACCTCAGACTCACTAAAAATAATCTAAAATAATAATCATAAAATCACAATCACTAGGAGGAATGTTTTTATATACATGAAGCTTAAACAAAGGAAATAAGCACATACAAATAGAACATGGAATAGCAAAGCACACATTTTTAAAACCCAGTGTTGGAACACAAAACATACCCACACTGAAACTATGCGTCTCAACACTTTTTCAAGATGGAAATCAAGACTTAAAAGGCATTTCCTCCATTCGTAGTTGCCTAGTTTTGACATACACAGTCCATTAAACGCCATTTTCTAATCTGGCAAGTATCTGCAGAAAATAGAGTAGGAGTTCTTTAGCTGCAAATAAGTGTTAACCCTATATGAGTTTTTTAAAGGCACTAAACAGATGAAAGCCCACATGTTTGTGAATTTCATCTGGAATTTTTCATTTAATCCTCAGCAAATCAAAGTTTTTCGGTCGTAAGCAGAAGTATCCAATGTAACATCTTTATGCTATAGTCCACTTGTATAAACCAACGCTTTGATTCAGCCGAAAACGTTCAATGAATCATCTTCAGAGGACCACATACAAAAGAAGGCCCTAATAGATGAAAAAGACAGATATTAAAGCTGGATCCAAGACGGGAGAAATAGACTTAGTACCAATTCAATTCTTCGTAACTCACCCTTGGCAGCTTTATTACTAGCTGATCCTCAGAGGGGCTGAGTTATTTCATTTCCAACTCAGCCTGATCTACAAACATCCCCTCAACTCATTCACAAAATTATGTAATTTTCGTTACACTGTATAATTTTACACCGTCTTCTAGAAATAAAAGAATATAGAGTCAGGTGTACTGGACCTATTTTCATTTTTATGCTCAATGTTCTGTCTAAAAGTATTCCCATTAAAATAAGACCTTTTCGGGTTTGAATATACTCATAATTTCGTATAAGACTATTTTAAAAGAATTCTTATTGCAACCTACGTACGCAACAAACTAACAAGCGAAGGGGGGGGGTAAACTTCTGCTGGAATTTGGCCTTTAAGGAAGGTTAGAGCGGAGCTAAGCTAATATAAATCACATGATAGTTTTGGTATAAAATGGAGGAAGCTAAAGAATCACAAATGTATCCTCTCTTAAGTTTTTACTAGGAATTCAGATACGAAGCGATAGCCGGGAATGGCGTTTGGGGGATGTTTCTAGGTTGGGCTAAACTGAGAAAAGACTGAAGAGAGGATCCCTAAAGGAATACCTAGAAACTTAGTTATACATCAAAACTTTGTATAGTGAAGCACCGTTTATACTTCTTTCAAGGGGCCATTCACAAACGACATATAAATGAGAAAGGCATATAAAAGAAATTTTTATTTACAATGTGAAAGATAAATATTGCTACACAATTTTGTTACTACTAACCTATTACTGATATTATGCAATTTTATTATCGTACTTTCAATGCTTAAAATATTAATTTTAAATAAATATTTAATTAATATAAATATTTTTAAAATTACACAAATTTTTATAATTAATATTTTTAGAAAGATATTAATATTTTTAAAATCGTAAGAATGCAGATTTCTGTAAGTAGTTATGTAAAATCGGGGGAAATAAAGGTAGTCCTTTATTTCCCCCGATTTATTTGAATTGCTATCTTGAAAAAGAACCATTTTTTTTCTAAGAACATTTTAAACCAAATTTTAACATTTTTAAAGAAAAATCTTTAATTCTCATCTGACGTGTGTTCTGATTCTGAATCTTAAGCAAAGAGCTATAAATCGAATTCAATGCTGGAAATGTTTTCTCGCACATAAAGAAATTTCTGAGGCTATCGGTGCAGCAGATGGCATTTTGAAAAGAAAGTGAAATTATTTCTTCAGTTCCTTCTTCATCCCCGCTATGTAAGTGTTCATCTGGCAAACTGTTTTCAATCAGTTCTTCAACTGTCCATAAGTCTGACTTCATTATATTGGCATCACAGTTTACGTATTCTTTGATTCTAACATCTAATCCCAGCAGTTTCCAATCTTCTTCATTTTTGATCACAGTTACATGTAGTTTCCAACTTCTTCATTTTTAATCACAGTTACATGTTTCCAACTTCTTCATTTTTGATCACAGTTACATGTAGTTTCCAATCTTCTTCATTTTTAATCACAGTTACATGTAGTTTCCAATCTTCTTCATTTTTGATCACAGTTACATGTAGTTTCCAACTTATTCATTTTTGATCACAGTTACATGTAGTTTCCAATATTCTTCATTTTTAGTCACAGTTACATGTAGTTTCCAATCTTCTTCATCTTTAATCACAGTTACATCATCATTTTCATCGTCAACACTTAACTCTGGTTCGAGAGTCCCCCTTAAATGAAGCAATTTTTAAGTGTTTGTGGTTTTTATTGAGTGTAGGCAAGTGAAATTATGTTCATTGTTCAGGCAAGCGAAATCAAATTCATTATCCAGCAAGTGAAATCATATTAAATTTTTTGTACATTTCCTGTAGTTATATTTAGAAGGGCCATTTGAATCAACCTTCTCCTGTAGACCATTTTCTAACTCTTTATTACACCCAGATCTATAGATATATACTACACTAGAGCAATCTGCCGCCGGGTAGAAAACAAATTTCACATTTTGCAAGAAATCTGTCATTTTGAGGATAGAAGTTCTATTCCATAAATTCCATAAAAAAACTATTCCATAAAGCTATTCCACTATTCCATAAAAAGTAAAATTCTGTGGTGTTTTCTCCTCATAGTTTTATATGTTTTCTTAACCATTCTGTAAAAATGTCCTTAGTCATCTATGTTTTCTTATTTGCTTTACATTCTAATGGCAGAATTTTAACATGTTTGAAGTACACTCCTGTCCATAAATTAAGGATAATTCGGAGTCATGCGGAAATCGAACTCTAAAATAAATATATCACCTGTAAAATCACTACACACATCTTCAAGAATCATATGCAAATTTCAAAAAGTAACCAGATGACACCGATGGTACGTCACAATGACGAGAGTGTAAGAGAGTGATATATAAGGAATGCAGGCAAAGAAGTAAAATTGTTCGCAGGCGCTTTATAAGCATTTCAGTGCAATAACCGAATAGTTATGACACAAAGGACGCATTTGGATGATTTTTTAAGTGGTAGAATTATCGGACGTCTGGAATGTGGGCGTTCCCAACTGGAAGTATCAGACGAATTTGGAATTGCTCAGAGTGTCATCTCCAGGATTTGGCAACAATTCAAAGATGATGGTAATGTGAGTAGACGTTACAGCACAGGTCGCCCCAGAGTTACAACGCCGAATCACAACACCAGAGTTACAACGATCGATATTTGGCAAACAGGCGGAGCACAGCCTCAGACCTGTCTCGTCGGCTCTCTTCAGCCACTGGTACGACAAATTCAAGGCAGACCGTGTACAGACGCTTAGGGCAGATTGGTCTATATGCTCGTAGACTTGTCAGATGCGTTCCCCTTACTGCAACTCACTGTCGCCTGCGGTTAGCCTGGAGTAGAAAGCATGCATTGTGGACACCGCAACAGTGGGCTTGTGTGATGTTTTCCGACGAGTCCAGGTTTAGCTTGCAGTCTGATTCCGGCCGGACTTTCATATGGAGAGCTCCAGGTACGCGTTACCACCTAGAAAACATCATTGAACGACACCGTTACAGTGGTGCAGGATTGCTCGTTTGGGGTGGAATTCTTCTGGGTTCCAGAACTGACGTGCATGTTCAAATTGGAACCATGACAAGCCAAATCTATCGGGACGTCATTCTGGGACAACATGTACGTTTGTTTCGGGGCGCCATGGGCGCACAATTTGTGTTTATGAATGACAACGCTCGTTCTCACCGTGCAAACATCGTAAGCGAATGCCTTCAATCGGAGGATATCACCCGTATGGACTGGCCAGCATTCTCACCCGACTTGAATCCAGTAGAGCACGTGTGGGACATGCTTGCCCGACGAGTTGCAGCCCGTCAACCTCCTCCTACATGTCTACCGGAACTTCGGAGAGCATTGCTTTTTGAGTGGTGTAATATCCCCCAAGATTCGATCGATAATTTGATACTCAGCATGCCTATGCGTTGTACGGACTGTATTGCATCGTCTGGGAGACATACAATGTATTAACAATCATGCCAACCAGTAATATTGGTATTTTGTAAATAAGTTTGTTTTTTAATTTGCTACAGGGAGAAAAAATCGCTATTTTTTTAATAATATCAAACATATAGCATCTTTTTTTACTCTTTACCTTTTGTTTAATAAATAAGCTTTACAAATAAGTCAAATTTGTTTTGCTTCTAACTCTTCCTTAGCCTGATTTTGCATTATCCTTAATTTATGGACATGAGTGTACTTTGATTTTCATGACTTTCCCATAGCTCAAGAAACAATTTTTTCCATACCATCAGCATTTGCACAAAGTAAAACAGTGAGACCTTCTTTACTTCGCTTAAGTCCATGACACTGGTCATTTCTGAAGTGCTTTTCGTTTTCGTGACATTTTGTATCAGTTAATTTTGCTCCACTTGGTTTACTTAACATGACGCCCTGTTCAGAAGGAAAAACTGTGTCTATTTGTCCTTCTAAGCATCCCCTCTATTGATGAACTAGTTTTCAACTCCTGTACAAGACTATGATGTCTCATGCCTCTACTTCCTTCTCCTGTCGCAATTTGCGGAAGAAATACTTGAACGGTGGGACTGCCACATGTAAAAACCAATTCAGTAAGTCAAGCAAAAACGACGTACAGCCAAAGTTATACGACGTGCAAAAGAAACATTTTACTTTTAACGCAAATAGGACCGAATCTGAATGACGAATGAAATGACGTAAAGGAGAAACGCCTAAATGGTGCTACACTGTATTTTTATATGTCGGAACTCCTGCGCTGTCTTGATACCTTCTATAAGAAAAGACTTTCCGCATACTATTAGGCACTGCTTGTTATGAATTCATATCGTATTCATTGGGGGCATCTCAGAGATCCTGTTCTGAGTCGTTTTGATATTATACATGAAGGTTGTTAAGCCTAAAAATCCGAAGCCTAATAATTCATATTGATGAAATCTGTATATTATTATTAGAAGTAAATAAAGTATATGTGTGAATATGTGAAGATCGTGAACCTCATTTACCCCTGCAATTAACAGATGAAGGAACTTCGTTCTAAACGGAACATCTGTAGCGCTAAGACAGAGAAGAAATACGATAAAGTCAAATACAATCTAATATTATTATAGATTTAGTCAAGCCTCTATCAATTTCGAGAGCAAGCAGGTGCAGGTCCCGCTTCATCAGGGCCAAAGAAAAATTACAGTGGTATTTATATCCAAAAGGAGTAAAGGAGGAAGAGAAGGTAGCGCCATCTGCCGGTAGATATAGTAGCAGTCATTAACTAAACAAGATAAAACTTTGTGAATGTGAAAAGCTTCAAGAAAATCCATTTCACCGCTGGAAAAAGCTTTTTAGGTAATTTTTGCAGACGAAAAGTCATTTAAAAATCTGCGATTAAATTTCCAGCTATGAATCAGCTACAGAAGACTTGCTAATTTTGCCTTTTCGGACATAAGATTCGTGTTCCATGATACGAAATTTTAACGCTTTTTTTTCCTTGGCCGATATATCTCAAATCACACTGATAAAGCTGTAAATTCTCCAAGAATTAAAGTCAGAAATGGAATTTTAAAGAATCGAACAGTGGATTTTATTGATGGGCGGGAAAATGATTTAAAAATTGAATTTCTAGGGAATCTATGCAGTTTTCTAACTGACAGTAATGGAACCACGACAATTATATTAATGTTGTTTTTAACAGCGGAATGTCTTTTTTGATGGCAAAATGAAAATTTTTTAAAGGCTTTAGCAATGGCCATTGGAGAAAATCCTCGATCGGTAGCAAGTCAGTCTCAAAATAATTCAGTCCGAAAAACCGAGTAAAAAGAAGCCATTTTTTTTTCTTTGCTGAGTGAAATGACAGCATAGGAGGGCAAGCAAACAGCAAACGGTACGTTTGTATGTTTACGGTAAACAGTAGTCAGAAACTTTATTCAGATTCATTGTGAACTACAAGAATATCAAGGAAGAGACAGGTATTGTCAGATTCTGTTTCAAAAGTGATTTGGATGGCTGGATCAATCGAATTTTAACAGATAAAATCTGGGATAAATAGTCATTATTACCATCAAACCCCGAAAGCAACGCCTACGTAGCGAATCCAAGGAGGAAAAGGTAGTTTCTTAAATAATTTGACCTCAAAGTAGTATATGTAAATGTCACCATATACGGGATGGAGAGCATTACACATGGCTAATCTTTCAGACAAACACTGTGTTCCAAAATGAATATATTATCGCCAAAATGTAGGAGTCTACAAGGATTTCTTTACCTTGTAGAATTTACTAATTTAACTGACCTAAGAACTAAACAGAATCAGTGTTTCATAAATGTTTACTTTGGTCTTCAGTTAGATCGAAACTGATATCACCAGGCAGTATCACAAAAATTTTAGCCGACAATTTAATGATTTGTTTTGCAATTTGGCACACCGAATTAGATATTCTTATAAATGCAGTATCTCTTTACGAAATAAGTAATATGGCGAATAACAGTGAGTGTGAGGTTAAATTAAAGTGAGGTTTTTATGACTGAAACACACAAAATCAATAACACGGCAGATTAGTGATGATTTAACTTGATGTTCCAATCCACTGGATAAATTATTAAAAAAATTCGGATACTAATCTTTGAAAAATCTCGGTTCCTAATCTTTTATTGTTAATCTTTAGAATCATTCATCTACTAAACAGTGGAATCATGTAGCAATAAATAAATAGAGTACCACAAGTACAGAGAAGCGTATACTGTACTACTCCAAGTATAACAAAAGCAAATAAGAAACCTCACCTTGCTTTCAGCGCCAGAAACGTGAAGACAATGGAATACCTCAGCCGAGAACAGGCTTGAAGATTTGTTCGTATAGAGACATAACTGAGAAGTTGGGATTGATTCCTTAAAACAGATCTAATCTCAAAGCTAGAAAATCAAGTATAGAAAAAAAAGCAAAAAGGAAAGGAAATAGATGAAAAAGGTTACTTCAACTTTACTACCTAAAGCTAAATAAATAAATAAATAAACTAAGAATATTGCGTTCTAATGCAATGAGAAATGTGTACAGTGTGGAGTACAGCTAATTTAAATATGAAGATAATTAGCTAATTTTAAATGTTTTAATTTTTGTGAGTTCTTAGATTTCAAGATACGCCGCACAACTTTAGGGGAAGGGAGAAAGTCACTTTTGTCATGATCATAAGCAAAAGTAAATAGGATATATAAAAGTTGGTGAAAATCATAACGCGTTTTCTTCTTCTTTTTCTCAGTCTTTTCCTCCCCCTCTCCCTTTCCATTAAAAATTCGACTTTACATGCAGATCTGGATTCTGACTACCATGTAGAATCTTTAGAAATATCACAGCTCAGTTCATTTCTTCATTAATATAATGTGGCATGGTGTATATAAACAAAACAACAAATGCAACTAAAAAATACTCAAACCACTCACGAATATCCCAGGAAAAAACTGTTGGCAAGGAACATCATAAATTAATAACATAAAGTCCCTTTCATACATACACGTATGATTCAAGAAAAGGAAAAAATAAATACAAAAAGAGGCGAGCGTCCTGCAATGTGGGCCACATGCAGAGTATCACGGGAAAGAGAGAAAACGCGTCTCTTGGTGATTTATTCCGTCGAGGAAAGTGAGCTAGAGAGATAAAACGAATTAAAAACACATTCGAGAGATCCATAAAAGACGCCCTCAGCGATGTTGGAGCGGTAAGTCCACAAGAACTTCATTAAGAGCCCCTTCGCGCCCGAATGGCAAAATAAAAAAGGAGGAAGATTTATTTATGCATGGTGGAGAACAGACACTTTTTCATTCAGACTTTTCCATGAACGCCAGAATTTCCCTTTGCCGAGATTTCTTCCTTCCAAATGCGACGTACAGCGTTATGAAAGCCTGAATAACAAGGCATACATTCAGCCGCTTGAGCAATATTGTGTTGAGGATGGATAATGCTGTAATTGAATTAGATTGGATAAATGCTGTAATTGAAGAGACCAACAAAAATGTATTAAAATTCCAATCTTTTTAATTTACGTGTTTGAAAAGCTAAACGTTCTTTTGTTGAAGCATTTTTTTTAAAATCGCTGTTGTCAAATGCCTAATTTTCCTCTACTGAATAATTTACCGTATATACCCGCGTATAAGTCGAGATATTTTGGACAAAAAAAAGACTTCAAAGTGGGGGGGGGATCGACTTATACGCGGGGCCATAAAAAATTAAAAGAATCGGAAGTTAAAAAATTTCTTTATATAATGCAATTGTTTTCTTCCCGCACTCAAATTGGGACGACTTATCAAATAAGTCACTTACTTGAAGTAACGACTGTGGCCGTAATTCCGGGAGGATTGACATCCGTCATTCAACCCCTAGATGTCTGCCTCAATAAGCCCTTCAAAGTAAATGTTAGAAAATATTGGGCAGAGTGGATTAGTTCCGGTAGACCAACATTTACAAAGGGAGGCAAACATTAAAGAGCCCGATATTACATTAATTGCTCAGTGGGTTAAAGATGCTTGGAACGAAATACTCTTTGAAATGATTATAAAATCATTTAAAAAATGTATTATTAGCAACGAACTAGACGGCACAGAAGATGAGGCTGTTTTTGAAAGCGAAAATGACGACGAAGGCTCTAGTAGTGATTGTAACAATACAGAGTTCGAGAGTGAAAATATGTATGATGACGAGCCAATGACAGAAGAGTTTTTGGCGAATCTGACCATGAATCGGACGTTGAAGGATTTTGATTTTGTTTATTTACCAAGATATTTTTATCGTATATTTACTTTCCCCCCCCCTCAGATGATTTTGAATAAATGTAGTACTTAAAAAAAATTTTTCGAAGTTTCTCGATCGATTTCGGAAGTGGGGAGTCGACTTATACGCGGGTTTCTTATTTTCTACTAATTTTTTATGTCGAAGTGGGGGGGGGGATCGACTTATACGCGGGTATATACGGTATGTATTCTTTTTTAATTTATCGTTATAATGTTTGTTCTTTTGAACATTATGCTAGTAGACCGTTGTACAACAGTAAATAACTGACCATCTTCTAAAAAAACTTCGCATTCAAAATACCTAATAGAGAAAAGGGTAAAATCTGCTGACTTTCCAAGGGAACCTGACTCGTATATGCGTTACACGTGGGGAAAGTCGCGAAAACGCCCAAGCAGCCATTCCGTTCGCCAGCATTCGAAACCCGACCGAACTACCAGTGTTCAGCGACTTTACCGTTTGGTCTCTGGTGAGCCCACCGTTAACAAAAAAGCATCCAAAATATTCTATACAGGCTATCAAAAATCGTATAAATAAGGCTTAATAAAAAAGGAGGTGTAAGAATGAATTCTTCTAAGGTCTAGTGATAAATAAATACTTACTTCACGTTTCCTTGAGAAGAAATGCAGATGATAATTTACCTATTCAGTTTTTAACCAGATACAGAAAATTTCCGGATTATTACAAATTATTAAGAAAGTACATTAAATGTTTGTTGCGGTAATTTTGAAGAAGATGCCTTATACTATATATTTGAATTTAACTTCACATACGAACACGCGAAAAAGATTTCGATCCATTCTGATCGAATCGAATAGAGATTCATTCTGATCGAATACAGATTTCGATATGTTAATGTATTGACCGCATACTCCTCTCGCCACATTTGAAATTTTTGCGTTACAGACTGAGCAATTAACTTTGCTAACTTTGGCGATTAAATTCGTCATCGCTTTAATAATTAACCTTTTTGTGCAGAAAATTAAGATTGTTTTTTTCAATAGTTTTTCTAAAGACATTGATTTTAAAAGAAATGATCATAGTTACTATTAAACCTGCAAAAGATATCTTAATCTCAAAATGCACTAGAATTAAAACTATCTTGAATACCACACAGACGCATAAATTTGTACGCAGTATACACTGGCAAAGGGTTATAATTTTTCTTCTCCGATTTCAGACAGCATGATTACGAATTTCGTAAGTACTGACTTTATTATGAATTAAGCTAAGATTATGCTTTGCCTTGCTGAAGCTGTCGAAAGTTGCCAATAACTATAAGTGTTTGCGTACAGATATGTCGCCAATTACTGCAACATTAACTTGAATGCTTTTATGCTTCCATTGGGACTTATTTGATTATGGCAAAGCACTCGAGGGCTATCTGCTAAGGGGAGGTATGCCTTCGTGGATAACTTATAAGGGAAACTGGCTAGTATACACATGGGAAAAACCACGAAAACGCCCATGCAGCCAGCCCGTTCGCCGGCATTCGAACACCGAACCGAGCTACCAGTGTTCAGCGACTTTACTGTTCGGTCGCTGTTGGGTTTTATTCTTCCATGAATATATACATGGAAATGTAAGAATTTTACACACGTGAAAAATTGCAAGTTGCCATCGTTATAATGGTTATTTTTATCTTTGCCACTTATCTCCCCTTTGAGATTGAATTTTTCTCTTAGCAGCTTGTCTGTAATTTGTTTTCAAGAAGTTAATCTTTGTTACAATTCATTAAATTTTTTATGTAAGATACTAAAATCGGAGTGGACGGAAAGAGATTTTCGTGTAGACGGTTACAGAAAAACATAATAATATTTTTCTATTGAAAATCAATGAAAGATTAAACGTTGGCAGAAAAAATTCTTTTACATTTTTTGTTCATAAGTACTTTACACTTTTAATCAATAAAACACTGAATTCATTTATTTATTCTCTGTTTGGAAAACAGATAAATTAAATATTTATTTCTATGATAGCAATGCTGTAGTTTTTACACACAAAGGCAATAATGTCTGTCATACAATAACTAAATAGAGGTAATTTTTGCTCGTTATAGCCATGTTTATGAACATGCAAGAGACAAAATACAAGTATGCCAATGGTGTATAAATATAAGAGTTAAATATATTAGTTAACGCTTATATTTATACACCATACTTGTATTTTGTTCCGTATAAATATATTATTTTACTATCAGCGGAAGGCAAAATAAAATACATTATCTAAGAAACATACTAGCTTCATAGATACTTATACATTAAATAATCTCATTTTTAAGAAGATTAATTGTTCGAAGGTTGGGAAAAAATGATACATTAGCTATTATTTTATTTGCAAAAACACGTTACGTTTTAAATAAACACATGCAATAGTAAATAAAATAATCAAATGTTACACTTTAGACGAAATTCTTGGTGATCCTTAATTCCATATGAGACGGAAGTAATAAAAAAAAATAATAAATAAATCATTTCCTCTCTGTGAATTACACAAAATTTTAAGATAATAAATGTTTTTTGAGAAATAAATGAATTATATATAATTAGAAATACTAAATTCACGGTATTTGTAACCTGTTTGAATTATAAGTCCTAATTCATAGAAAATATAAAATAAAGCTTAAGAGCCGAGAATTGTTACTTGAATCGATCATATGTTACTAGCTTTCCTATACATGGAAAATCTAAAACAATGAATGTCTTTCGATCGTATAAAAATTCGAAAATTACAGCAGACTTTCAATAAAATTTTGCATACATTTAAATGAAAAAGACTATCAATGAAATTAGGCAAAAACGCCAAACAGCCAATGTAAAAAACTGGAGCTGGGCATTTCGGTCCCTTCAAAAAGTAAGTTTAAATGACTTCAAATGACGAAATATTTTTTTTTGTTTATATAAAACCCTAACATTTTTTTAAAAAAAAACCATTTGGATTGCTTAACTGATCGAACCCTGTGACCTTGAAACAGGATTTAAAGAGAGCAACAGAGCATTTTAATAACTGTTATCCCAAAGAGATTCAATAAACTCTTGCCAATAAATGCACTTGTCCTTTATGCTACATTTGAAACGTTCACTTTTTCTGAAGTGATGAAGTCGGCAATGGTTAATTAATATATGAATCACTGATTAAGCAATGTTCTGAAAAATATTAATTATTTCTTCAAAAGAAAATTGTCTGAATGCCTAAAATTCTTATAATCCCTAAGCAAAAGCTACGGAAAGTAAAGGGAATAGGTGAAGTTACTCCCTTTCCCCAAACTAGGCTTTCTAGTTTTCTTAACTCACACTGTATTTACCACCTCTTTTGCACAACACTTATATATTTCCCCGTTCATGCCCTGTAGGACGAAGACTTATGCATGCAGACAAGGCCCCAAGTTAACGCCTGGTGTAAATTAAACATATCAATGGTTCAAATCGAAATACAGCTTTAGTTACTTTTTGCTTGTGAAAAAAAAAACTTAATTAATTCTAAAAGCTAGCGCCTTAGGAGGCTGCCTATGTGGCCTATGCTTAGATATGGTCTAAATACATTACACTTAAAACGGGCCAATATAAGTGCTGTCTTCTTTCGATGTGAAGCTGATTTTCCACCACTTCCTGAAATTTCTTTTACGAGTAACCATCGGGCGATTTGTTGTTCTAAGTTTAAGATCCACTTTTCAGGACTAGGTCCAACACTGTAGGCGCTAGGCTATCAGTACGTTTAGCGCTCAGTATAAACTTAACATATCAGTAATTCAAAGAATTCAAATAATGTCAATAATTCAAAGTTCGTAAGAACAACTAAGCTGACGCCTTCCAGAAATTGGCATCTCGGAGTGGCTGCCCATTTCTCCCATGCTTTGAGACAGATCTGCCACTTTTTATCAGTAACTGCGGAATATTAAGGAAAATTTCATGATTCAACTCAGGAGAGAAGTGTATACTTGGATTCCCTTTTATTTTTGATAGCTGAGCTCGTGCGACACCCATATACACAGTCCAGTCACATTAATGTGACCATCTGTCAAAAGCCAGAATAACCACCTTTCGCAGAGCGGACTGCTGCGAGACGTGCAGGAAGAGAGTCACATAGGTCCCTGAAGGTGTTCTCTGGGATGTTGAGCCATGCTGACACTAATGCCGTGGCCAGCTGCGCTAGATTACGCGGTTGAGGATCCATGGCGCGAACAACTCGATCGAGATGGTCCCACAGATGCTCGATTGGGTTTAAGTCAGGTGAGTTTGCTGGCCAGGGGAGGACGGTAAACTCATCCTGGTGCTCTTCGAACAACGCACGTACACTGGCAGCTGTATGGCACCTCGCTTTGTCCTGCTGGAAGATGCCATCATCCTGAGGAAAAACAATGCGCATGTAGGGGTGAACATGGTCCGCAAGGACAGATGCGTACTTGTATTGATCCATTGTGCCTTCCACAATGATCAGTGAACCTAGAGAATGCCAGGAAAACATTCCCCAGACCATAATGCTCCCGCCTCCAGCTTGGACCGTTCCGGCAATGGTTGCAGGGTGGTTCCTTTCAGAGGTTTCACGCCTTATACGCCAACGTCCATCTGTCCGATGGAGCATAAAACGCGATTCATCCGAAAACGCAACCTGTCGCCACTCAGTGGACGTCCAGCTGCTGTACTGGCGTGCAAATTCTAGCCTTCGCCGTCGATGAACAGCAGTCAGCATAGGTGCACGAACCAGGCGTCTGCTTCGGAGGCCCAGACGCAGCAATGTTCGCTGAATAGTACTTTGGGAGACACTTTTGGTAGCCCCTTGGTTCATTTTGGTGGTCAGTTGCTCAACGGTAGCCCGTCTATCTGCCCGAACGCATCTCCGCAACCGTCGTTCGCCTCTGTCATCTATGGCCCGTGGTGCACCACATTTGCCACGTCGCTGATTTTGGACAGTCCCATTTTGCCATGCACGGTACACTTTTACCACGGCGGCACGCGAACAGTTCACAAACTCAGCCGTTTCGGAAATGCTTCCACCCTTGGCCCGAAAGCCAATGATCATGCCCTTTTGGAAGTCGGATAAATCGCTTCGTTTCTGCATTACGCCAACGATTGAAATGTTTTCCGAAGCCCTCACACACCCTTTATATACGCTCAACTGCACTGTGCTGCCACCTGCCTTCTGTGATTGGTTATTTAACTCTGACATGGAAAGTACGTGATGGTCACATTAATGTGACTGGACTGTGTATCAAGCTTTCTTAACTTATCCCTTACTTCTAATTGGAGAAAATGTTAAAATTGAACTTGAATGAAAACCGAGTGGTTAATTTAGTGAACTTTTTTCTATCAAAAACTCAAAATATGTCAATATAGATTTTCCAATTTAAACTCGCAATCGAAAATTCTCACTTGCGTTTCACCCGTGCCTTGTCTCATGACCATTGAAGGCATCCGTCGCTGTCATTACATCATCTGTGCAGATGCATGTTTCATATCGCAAGAAATCTTTTAAATCATAGCTCTCGGTGTCCCCTCAGCTCATTGAACTCATCGCCCATTTCATTTCGAACAACCAAATATTTCTGTTGTAAATATTTTACGATTATTGAGCGTTTCGTGTGTTCTTTTATTCGTAACCAACGAACAAAAGCGTGTTTCATCTTTCATTTATTAATTAACGACAGGTTTGGACTAGGAATTCTCGATGTTAGTTGTTGCATAAATAAATGGTGCATTGCTTAGTCACTAAGCCTAATTATCACTTCAGAGACTATTATCATCATTACAGTGTTGAATGGTGTGAGTGATTTTCTTTTCAGGTTCACAGACGCCAGCTACATCAAGAAAGCAGTTAATTTAAAAATGCGTGTTTAGCATATTCACAGCCAGCATCATTAACACGCTAGTGAAGCGGCTCAGAAGTAGGGCTTATGTACTTGTTTTGAATGTTTTCTTGAACTTCGTTATGTGAAAGTTGAATGCAAGTAAAACTGAAAACAAAGTTTGTTACCACCTTATTTTTCTGATAATTTTTAATTATTTTCTTTGATTAATAAATCATTAAAAGAACACTCTCTACATGAAAAACCGTTTTTAGTGTAGCGCTTTTAAAATTTGAAATGGCATGTTGATTCATGGGTAGCAGCAAAGGCAAGAACTGGATCTCGACAAATTTAAATTCTTCAAGAAAATCATCTGTTAGGCCAAAGCACGGACTGTCACACTAATCTCAAGCAGATATTTTCGGACAGACAGATTGATTGAATCAATCTGTAAAAAAATCACGTGTCATCCGAGCCATGTTGTTGGACCTTCACATGGCATTTAGCCTCTTCTTCAAGATTTTATATTTTTTGAAGGCTTGTCGATCGTCCGAATGATAAACTATCAACGGTTTAATTTTTTAATCACCCTTTTCACTTGCACGAAACAGCAGCGCGCATGGGCTTTCATCCGCTTGTGGCTCTGTAGTACCTTTTCCTTTACTGTAATATAAGTTCGCTTTGGTATCTTTTTACAGAACAGAACCGTCTTATACAATTAAAAACATGTTGGGGCAGATAACCCTTAGAATTCGTAAGCTTCTTGAATACGCTGGTGCAGTTTTCTGGCTGCCCTTGTATCTCAGTTTGCAACTTCTCCTTTCTTCAGAACTCTGGGAATGCTGGTTCTTCGGTTAAATGCTTCGAACCGCCCATGGCTTGCCTTGAATGCTTTTCTTCGCCCGTTGATGATCTTGACGTCTTCTTAATGAGGTCGGCAAAAATTAGTTTCAACTTCTCACAAATAACGTTTTCGTTAATAATGTGGCCTTGTATTTGATTATTGCTGATCCGCACGAGAAATTATCTTTCAACGTCGTTGAAAGTACATGGCCTTTGCGTACAATTTCTTGTCACATTATTTGAATAATCTGCTTAATCTTATCCTTGTTTTTGAGGATAATATAAGTCGTTGATGTACACCAATTTAGTACGTGCTAGATCAGCCACACTCACACCTCGTTATCTCATCTCAATGGTTTCACTTCTACGGTAATTTTCTTCTCTTACTCTTAAGGCACTTTTTGGGGTGTGGGGGACAATTGTGTAAACATGTTCATGTTGTATTCATTTTTAAATTTAAAAAGATCAGTTCCGTAAAAACTAAGAAATAAACATTTTTTACCTTTATTTCTTAGTTTTTACGAAATTGCTCCCAAAATTCGTAAACGTAACATCACAAAATAAGCAATTAAGACAAGACTTTCCACAAGGAGCCGTCCTCAACTGCCTCCTTTTCAACACAATGCTAGACGACATAAGGATAGTATTCGTAAAGACACCTATAGTCTCGTACTTTCTTTATGCATACGATATTATTCTGTGAGCTACCACTAGAAATACCTCCCAGCTTGAGACAATCCTAACACAACTCTGAAAGGCATTGCAAAATGGGCAGATTATAATAAAATGACGGTAAGCCCCGAAAAAACAGTCTATGAGTTTTTTCATTATATTGAAAAAACCGTAGAAAACTGAGTTGGTTTATGAGGCAGCAAATATACTCGGTACTTCGCTTGCCCTCTATCTAAGAATTAAGTTGGACCCCAAACCAAAACTGTCTATAAAACATACGTGAGACAAACTATAAATTATTATGCGAAGGTGATTTCTCTGGCCTAAACCTAAACCTTAAAAACCTTGACAAGTTTCAGAACAACGCTTATAACCGGTGATGCTTTTTCAACTCCGATGACCGTAATGGAAATACAAAGGAACACCGAACCTCTCGAAACAAGAAGAGACAAGCTTACTCTTAAATTTTGTTAAAGATTACGACGCATCGGTCAAATACACTGGGTCAGCTACTGAATAGCAAGCGCGAAACTCAAAATGAACTGACCCCTAACGATTAAAAATGAAGTACAGGTTTAACGCGGGCACACCAGAGCCTTTAACACATCATCGAACTGTCTTTCCAGCACTGCCTGTGAACACATATCCCTCTTGCAGCAGACAGTGCCTAAGTATACAGCAGTCCCTGAAGAACTTAAACTCGGCTCTTGAAATGATCCATACGAGGTAGTCTGAAGAAGAATGGCTGCAGGTCTATGGACCCAAGCTAAGCAGCTCAGGAACGGAAGCGGGGGTGCGCTGCAAACTCTTTGAATGCTGTATTCAAGTAGGTTCAGATTCCAGCAATTATGACGGGAAGATCATGGTAGTGCACGTGGCGGCTGTAGAAATAAGAAAACGGCAGGACCAAATCAGCGTTCGGCGTGACCCTCATTGATTCGCAAACAGCCATCACAAGCAGCTCCCTTCCTACTGCACTAGGACCCACAACGAACCTGCAATCCTCGCAAAACTTATCACTGACGGTTGGATCGTCCACCAGCAATCGATTTTAAGTCATCTTTTCTGCGAAAATGAAGTTCAGAAGGAACAACCGGATGCGCTGACGCCCTAACATATTATTGAAACTTCAGAAAAACAAAATTAAAAGCTCAAGGAAAGAAACCTGTCGAGGGAAGAAAATGGGAGAGCTTATTTTCAATAGGTCCTTTTCCCAGAGCCCAGTCGCCGTGGCTAAATTCAGGCTGACCACGGGGCACAACTTCCACTGTTTTGGTCCAAGCCTACTTCCACCGTTTCGTCTAGGGGACGGCGCCATATGACCACTCTGTTAGGATGGAAGAATGGATAAAGAGCATGTGTAGAGCTGCAATAAGCGTGTCAAAACACTGCAGCATACAGTTACGATCAGTCTTATACTGGGAAGCTCATCACCGAATGGCAGAGCTGTCAAGTGCTAGCATTGGTGAAAGCAGGAAAGTCTTTTTTAACATCGCTGCTGTCCGGATGATATGTTGCACTTTTATCTATGCACTGTGTAATGCACTGATACATAATTCATGTCATAAAGATAAGAACAAACAATAATCAATTAAAAAAATTATCAAAATATTTTACACTGTAAAGTAAACTAGAACCTCAGATATTCGCATTGCTTATTTCTCTTTCAAGGCAATTTAAAATCAGTTGTTTTAATTTATCAATACATTTCAACTTTTTTTCTTGATTTAAATAATAAAAAGATAAAGCAATAATTTCTATGTAATTTTATGAAGCTATTAAATTAAATTGGATGTATGTATATGTGTTATATAACTTATTTGATGACTTATAATAAAAAACATTCAAACTTCAAAAAAGCAAATATAATAACAAAATTCAAGAAGTCCCCCTTCCAGGAAAAAGAAGGTCACAATTAATTCTGAGGATTCGGGTGATGCTTGTGGGCAAGGGTTTGATAACGATGACGTTGCTATGATAATAAATGACATGCATGGTAGCTGAATTTAAAGCGCATGTGGAAGGTAATGGAAGGGGGGGAAATTCTAGTGCTCAGGTCGGACGAGACCTGCATTATGTCTAATTAATTTAACAGAATACACGCTTCAAAATAAAGGTTTTGCTACTGGAAATGTTTTGAACACGAGTGGATGTATTCCAGAACAACTAATGGCTAATTATGTTAGAATGTATTATAACTATTATTGCTCACAAAAGTTAAGTAAGAGCAAAATTTCTTTCTCTCTCTCTCTTTTTTTAAACGTAGGAAGAACAAAAAAATTTTCAATCATTGTTATCAAAATTTTATTTTTACAGATAAGGAGAAAATAATTTTTTAAGCGGTCTTTTAAATTGATCTCATTCAACTGAAAAGTAAATAAACAGTTTTATTTATAAAGCATCATACCATAAAAACTGATTTAATAGCTATTTCATTTTTAAATTTCTTTTGCATGAACACTTACTTTACTAGTCACAGTTCAACTAATAAAGAATTTTTTAGCAATTATCAAATGAAATTTATTACCAATAAAGAAGCTTTCTAGAGTAGAAGCAATCACTTCATTCAAAATTAACTCTTAATATACTGCTAGGAATTGGTTATCATTCGATGAATATTTATTCATTGAAAACTAGATATTAAAACAATGAACTTTAAATATTAAAAAACAAACTTAGAGCATCACATGTGCGTTAATTAACATTTAACCTGCACCATTAGTTACCATCACTATTAGAAGGGCAATTACATTCTAATAATCGTAGGGGCGTTGAGAAAATGTATTTTGAAATATATATTATACTTAAATTCTGAGTTGTGTGATGGTGAAAACTGTAATTTTAAATGAGCATTTTCCTCAGTTCTCTGGGTTTCCATTCACACAATATTAGAAATGTAATAAAATAAGTAAAGAAAAAGAAAATAATTTGTTAAGATATTCTTTTACGATCTGTCGCTAATACAATCTATAGCCTAGTAAGCGCAGGAAAGAAGCATACGAACACAGCGCCATCTATTATTTATGACAAGAAGTTTTCGGAGTTCGTAATTGAGTTTCGTTTTTTTTTTAGTCTCAGAACAAAGCGTGTTCTTGGCTTCTTGTTATTGAATTAAAAAATCAATTAATGAATTTCTTCATACCTTCGAGTTTTACCGATATCTTAGCATATTTTGAAACATATTTGCAGAACTGTAATGAATACGATTACGTCTAAGTAAAGAAACGTAAAGACGGAAATATAACCCTGACAGCAATTAAAATACGTTCGCTTGGTGTTTTATTTTTCCATTTATTTCAGAAACATTTCTGTTCATTCATTTATCTAAACGGAAGTATAAAAGATGCAAATAGGAAACCTGAAGGGGGGAAAAAGTGTATAGCTGGAAGTTATCAACTTGTATACGATTGGCATCCAGAATAAAACAACATTCCTAAGTAAATATTCTATCAGTGATAAATATGTCTTCCATTTTAAAAAAATTGATAATTCTGTTTGTTGACTTCGAAATTATCAAAATTTTAAACTATGCATATTTTGTAATTATTTAGTACAACAGGTTTCTGGAATAGTCTCGAATATTTCCCCAGTTTTCGAAGTTAAAACTATTACAATTTAGCTCCAGAATACAACTGAATTTGCAAAAGGAAGAAAATTATTTTTCTACTGTTTGTTCTCCATTAGTTATGATTATTTTTGCTCAATAATGGATAACAATTGGGAAAAAATTAGTTGCAAAAAGTTTCATTTATATAGAAATAAAATTAACGCTAAGTAAAAAGAAAATGTTTCCATTCTTGTTATCAGTAGAAATCTATTATAGAAAAAAAAATTGCCTAAAGCAGTGTAAAGACAACTAAAACATAAATTCCGTTACATCTTTGATATGTATTTCTTAGAGCATTTTACTATATATGAAATATCATCTGCAAAATCGTTAAGAGTAATACATTAAAATCGTACGTATGGGAAATCTGCTATAAGCAAAGCTCTGAAATTAAAAAAATGGCATAATAATTACGCAGAAGAACGACCATTTTATCGGGAAAATTAACTTATACAAATATTGTCCAAAGAAATGTAGATTGAACCTGTATTTAAGTCTATAGAATGATCGAGATATTAGGTATATTTAAGTCAAATAAAAAGTATCTTACAATACTGAATTTTATGATAGATTGTGATTTAACAGGAATGACTTGACAACCATATTAAAATCTGATCCTTTATTTTAGAGGTAGAGACTTTTAAATTAAAAGAACTAAAAAAATACTAGATCTTAAATTAAATAGAAATTTATTATTTTAATTAGGTATATTGCTAGATCAGTTTATGTAACATACACCAAAATGGAAATTACAAACATTCTATACGAATATCCAAACAATAACCTGAGACAGAATAAAATAATTTAATTATTTATTACGACTTTAAAATCATATATTTATGATATCATTTTTATGCACATAACTTTTGACACACAACTGAAAAAAAATGTTTTAAGATTATAAAAAACATACAAAATGTTGTAAAACAATGGATAACAGAAATGTAATGCATAGAAGACGACTCACAAGTTTTCATTACAATAATAATTCACTTTAGAAATAATAAGTTCATCTTTATTCTACTTATTTCTTTACTCTCACCTGGATAAAGGGACCCTATAAAAATATTAAACCCAAACACTAATACAATTATACACTTGCATATTACTTGTGCTGTTATCCCTACGTATAATTATTGTGCATTTAATACTAAAAAAAAACCTTTCGATGCTTTTGAAGATTAAAATTTTTAGACTGAACATTTATTAAAATAATTGCAATGCACTAAAGCATCCACTAAATAATTTACTTTGAACTAAAAAGGAATATATGAAAACTTCTCAAGGGGAACAAAATTTGACAACAAATAAAGACAGCTTGCTCTTTTTCTTTCTATGACGGATGCAGACAAAATAATATTCATATGTAAATAATTTAAAAACTTCTTTGTTTCTTATTACACCTTTCAGGTACAACACCTCATCACATTTCCATTTTCATAAAGTTCATAATCTTGGAGGAAAATTAGTCTTCATCGCGAACTGTAGATACACATCGGCAATCGGTTCTTTTCAAAGATTTATTAAAATTTAACTAGGAAATAAACAACTGTTCACATGTATATGTACCCCCAAACAAACTTATTGTCGCGAAAATTGGTAACTGTGATGGTATTTATTTTTTTACAAGTAGTAATAAAAGTTAATCAAAATTTCCATCATCAAATTTTCGAATAAGATTTATATAATTGTGTAAATGAATTAGTTTCATTGCTAGATTGCCCGGAGAATTACCTTTGTTTTAGTACTGAAAATAATATAAAACTGGACTGCAAACCATTAAATCTTAAAATATTTCTTCAAATTCTTCTTATACTAATTCTAATCATTTTGCGGGGAATGTATTTTTGGCCGCATGAAAATACTTCAGGGGCCAAAGTCTGAGACCACTGATTTTAATGTGTTTAAATTTTCATACTTTCCTCCTCCTCCCTTCAGTGTAAAGAAATAAATCTGGATAAACTTCAGTTTATAATGTAACACCTCAGAAGGATTTTAGAACTGAAAAATAAAAACAATACTTAATGTAGCCAAATGATATTAAATCATCATGATCAAACAAAAGTAATTCAAGCAGGTATCTTTCTGTATTTCTTTTATGCGCATAGTAAGGCATTGAAGAGAAAATATACAAAAATTTTATGCTGAAACTGAAATGTACAGATGTATTTAAACATAAACAATAAACATACGTTGTTTACTCTTAAATATATTTTTCATGATTCATTTTATCTTGTTGATGAGAAATGTGATTCAATAATTTGGAACAAAAATAAAAGTTATTAAACCACGCGTCTTTGCTTCGAATAGAAACTGCTAAGAAAAAACATTTAATACCCCCTTTTTTTTATATAGCTTTCATTTAAAATTTGTTGCCAATTTTTCTTAGTTCTGCGTGTTAATTATTAGAATTTGCATGACTTTTCTATATGTTACAACTGGTTGAAAAAATGATTTAAATTCCATGCCGTTGTTCGCGTGCATGTTTATATTAATAGTAAAAATAAAAAGGCATAAATTCTAAAAATTAAAATAAATCTCTCAGTTGAAAGTAAAAAAAAAAAATCTAAACATTAGTGTTTTATTAAATCTTGTACAAAAACTGTTATTGTACGTCTTTTGTAGAGTGAATTGTTATTCTGGTTTTTCAGGAAACCTGCCAAGTTCTCCGAGAAACTCCGTGCTGCGGTCGGATTA
>KK114170.1:256254-269666 GCA_000611955.2 Stegodyphus mimosarum | reverse complement strand
TTAATATATATTAATAATCATAAATAAAATTTAAATATTTATTATACTCATATAGAGTAGCTGTATGGTACTTAACAAATTATACTTAACGTTCTAGTGGCAGAACAGGAAGAAGCACTTTTATTTTTAATGGAACAATCATTTTGATGTAATACAAAAATAGGACAATCAGTTTAGTATGGAGGGAGTACACTTTAAATTACGTCAGTTTACAGCACCCCCTATTAGAAATGTTTCAAGGAACAGTGGATCAGTATGGATGCCCTAATTAATTTTACCGAATGTTTAACTGAAGTAACCAGAACAATTACTATTCGGGCTGCATCAGTTGTATCAACAGAAACTGCGCAGAATTTTTGAAAATTTCCGAGGACCGGTCACATGAAGATAGCATATACCAATAACTCAACAATCAGACTCTAACAGAATGTCGACTGAAAAGTAAAATATTTTTATTCTTCGGAAAAAGTAAAATTTTTAAAAGGAAATTTTTTGATAAATTCCTTTTAAACTTATTAACAGTAGTAACATTTTATAAAAGAACAGGTACTAGTAGTGGGAAAATAGTATTTCATCATTGATCGTACGGGTGTGGTCCTATCGAATTAACTGCGGAGCTCCGCCCGATTTTGGATGGCGAGCGTTCCAGAGCATGGATCCGATTCTCCCACTCCTCTTTTCCTCCCACCAACCCATTCGAGAGGACTTTTGCCCCCCCCCCAACATTTTAAGTGCCCGACGCCGCAAAGACACTATAACACTTCCAAATATCCGTGGCTTCTCCTCGAGATTCGAACCCAGGTCCAACACTACATCGGCAATCACTGTGTAAGGATTTTAAGTTTTACTAACGTTTATTTTATTTTAAGCCTTTACTATTGCGTCTTATTTTCCATTTCCGGCCAGAATAAGCGCGAATAGATTTAGGGTATGCAAATGAGGTTGCAAACTTTATAAGGTATATCTCCCACATTCTTAGCGTGCCTTCGTGGTGTAATGGTCAGCACACTGAGCCGGTATTTCAGAGGTCCGCGGTTCGATCCCCGGCGAAGGCATTGCATATTTTTCATCTCTCTTGTTCCAAAAAAATACCTAATGTCTCTACAGTGGCGCCCGAACTAAAAGGGTTGTGGATGATGACTCTCCACACCCAGGATTTGGCGACTAGGTCCCCTAAAACCCTAGTCGCCCTTTAAAAAGGGGAGTATATAAGGTATATCTCCCACATTCTTAGCGTGCCTTCGTGGTGTAATGGTCAGCACACTGAGCCGGTATTTCAGAGGTCCGCGGTTCGATCCTCGGCGAAGGCACTGCATATTTTTCATCTCTCTTGTTCCAAACTAAATAACCTAATGTCTCTACAACTTTAGAAGTATTTAAGACGTGGCTTTTAGCCAAGAAGGTGAAAGAGCGATTTCTCGCGGCCTTCATCACGCGTGTGATTTTTCGTTGTTTGCCTTTAAGGCCAGAATTTAATTCTCGCTGATACTGAAAGACGTGTTGTAGTCTTTGCATTCTGCTCACTACATACGTAATATTAAAGGGCCAATCTTCGCATTACTAGTCTCTGTAAAGCATCTTACTTCTTACTTAATTCAATTAATTCATTTTCTTATTTTTCTACGTTCTCGACCGAAAGTGTTGGTCTTTGTATCCTGAAGTGCGGGAGCAGCTGTACGCTGTGTGAATAAAAAATAAAGTTAACCCTCCTTATCTTTGTTTTATTTTCTACATCCGCAGGAACATAGCTTTGAGTAAGCTCCGTGTTCTGGCTCAGGACTTTCAGTTATGTTTGCAAAAACAACTGGAAGAAACAGTAGTCCTGACACCTGTATCGATCAAGTTGGTTTTATGAAAGTAAATCTTGTGTCTACCAGTTTTAACCAGATTTGGAGGTGATGAAAGTTTCTGAGAACATAAATTTTTAACAAATACTTGCCTAAAGGCCACCCTTTGAAGTCCAGTATTCCTGAGAATATACCCCAACACTGATATTCTCGGGAGAAGACCCAAATCATTTGGAACCTTGAATGGTCGTCTAGAGAGCTCGTTGTATTTTATTTAACATAACATTTCTAACGATCATCATTACAGAAAAACAAACTCGCTTGGAATCGAGGGTGGTTACCTTGGAACAGAGTTCACCGTACGTTCTTTTTATATTAGAGAATTAGAATTCTCAGGAGCAAAAGCCTAATAAGCGAAAACTTACAGCGTAATGGCTTAAGAAACCCAAGATTTCGTTTTAAATGATTCTAAAGCAAAAATCCTGAAGAAATTGTAAATGTTGTTAACAGTTTTGTAAATATTTTTCCTCGTGTTATAATATGAAACGCTTGTCCATCATATGAAACGATTGTAGATGGTAAAGTATTAGCTAAAAATGCAAGAGATAATGGCTTTTGTTTATTATCTCATCTTTTTCTTTACTCACATATTCCGTAAAGTTGTTTTTTTTATCCCTTTCTTTTCCTTTTCCAGGTAAAAATTGTAAGGCGTCCATTATGAACTGCACAAAGATCAGAAGAAAGAAGGTCAAGCATAAGTAAGTCGAATAAGTGAGCATTCTCCGTATTTAATAGTATTTTGGACGGTGTTGTGCTTGTTAATATTTCAATAAGGAGAATACTAGTAAAACAACTAGCATTCTCCGTATTGGAATTTTAACAGGCACAACACCATCCAAAATACTACTAAATCTTTATTTTTAAGCATTAATTTTTAACGTTCATTCCAGTACATAAATGTGTGAGTAATGCATGCTAATATTTCAAAAATCTGACTTTCAGACATGCTAAGGAAATAGCAAATTAGAACGGAAAAAAACTGCTATTTACTATATTTTTTCAATGTAAAAAGATTCAACAGTTAAAAATATGGAACTGTGATTTTCTTTCTTCCTTTACAGAAATTTTGATGGAGTTTTTAGATATTTTGCCCGAAAACTGGATCAGCTGAATGACTGACATTTTCAGGATATAGGAAGTGATAAATACATTTTTATTTATTTATTTATTTGTTGTTTGTTAGCTTCTTACATTTCAATTACTTTAGATTTTTAGAGATGTATGTATGCTATATATACCTTAGATGGGAGATGGTAAATAGGACTTAAGAGCCAAAATTTATTAAATTGAATGCAATTTTTTTTCGTGGCAGTGTCCGATGTTTTTAATGTGTTTTTACTGCATCACTAGGATTTTTCATGCATATATAAAACACGAATGCATAATTTTAAATACCTGTATTAAATACAATTCAAATTATTTATTTGTATACTTTTTATAATACAATTTTTGATGCATTTAATTTCCAATACTGAAATATACGCATGCCCAGAAAGCAAGAGAATGAAAAGAACCTGTTGGTAAGAAATTCCCATGTTTTAATTTATTTAAAAATCCGACACATCTTAAATTAAATATGCATGTATATAAGAAGCATTCATCTGGCTCAGTCGGTAAGTATTTTCATTCATTTTAATATATTTCAGCACCGTTATTCTTATCCCCCCCTTTTCATACTTAAGAGATATAGCTGAAATGCTCTGGAGTAAAAAAAAATACTTCCACGTGCATATCCCATTAAAAATGCAGTTTCATTTCTCCCACAGTCTTCTATAAATTGTAAAGGATTGCGGAATGATCTAAGGTTTAAAATTACTCTTTTCTTTTCGCAAAGGCGCCAGAGGATAAGTCACTTTCATCGTATGCTTTCTTTTCCGCGGTGGATGAGTTACTGTTCCTCTTCTTCCTCCGCCATCCCGAGGATCTTTCATTCCGTTCGCTCCTGCGGATCCTGGGGACTATATTTTTACGCGTGCTGCTGCGCGACTGTAGCTATACTTAGGTCTGGAAGCCGAAATATGGCGTCTCGCTTGGTCGTTAAGTGAGATATGTGCCACTGACAGCTTTGCGGTTCCACATTACGCACAACCCCGGCAATAACCGTACCCGAAACGTCACAATACACGAGTCGCAGAGCGTGGCCGGATAAAAGAACATAAACTAGCGATCTTTCCACGCGAAATATAGCTGCGATGTATAGAAGGGAACGATGTGTCAAGATTCTATGCCGGAATGATAAAAATGGGACAAAATTGCTTTTCCTGTTGCTGTTGTTGCTTAGACATAGAACATGCGTTTTTCGTCAGAAAATGCATATGCAGTGCTATGATGACAATAAACAGAAAAACAAATCTTATGAATTTGGAAAACGATTAGTTCTAGCTTAAATGTCTGTTTTGTTACAGAAAGCTGACCTAAGGAGTTTTTATACGTTAAACTGGCTAAACTCTTAATTTTTTGACCGACAGATTACAAATAATTGTGCTTAGTCTTATTAAAATACTATAATAATAATAATAGTATGAATAAACAGTAAAACAATTGCAATTAGTATTGCTTTAACAATTACATTCTCTATTGCAAAAAAAGATATGAAATTACCAATGAAATAGATAATCTCTACATATAATAAAACAAAGAGTCTCTGTGTGTGTGTGTCTTTCGTTCGTGTTGCGAGTAAGCTAATAGACCCAGGGCCACGAAATTTGGTACATAGGTGTATCTATACAAGAGCCAGTGCACCTCGAAGCGATTTTTTCGAAATTCGAATTAGAATTTTTTTTATTTTATGTTTCGTGACCAAATCGCGTCATTTTGAGACATAATGGGCTACAGGAAAGCGAGATTTCACTCTATACATTTCATTTTTACATCGTCGTGAAGCGTAGACACTTAGCTGTTTTACGAACTGAAAATAAATTTCGTATTTCAATAAATCGATTAAATACGAATTTATTTAGGAAGGTGAGCTTAACACCTTTTCGGCGGAGTTTTTTTTTTTTTTTAAATTTATTTAAACAAATGTGCTGTTTATTTTCCTTTGATTTTTGGACACTTGAACTTTAATCCTTTCGACTCCTTTTACAAAAGAATTTTGGAAAAATAATAATATTTTGTATTTTTTAAAAATTTTTTAAATGCAGCTTCCGAATACACTTCTCACATCTCAGATATTTTAAAATGTAGTTTTGGCAACAATTTTCCTTTCTTATTGTGTTGATAGATTTACTGTTTTTAAGAGACTGAAAAGTTTAAGAAATTAAAAAGTTGTTTCTTTTTGCAACGGTAAATTGTTTAATTACTTTATTAGGATAATCAACATTTGTATCACGGGATATTGCTTATTTCATTGTAATATTTTATACAAGTTAAATGGCTGCGATGTGACTGCTGACACATTTCCTCAGAAGATTACCTAAAGTATCATAACATTTCAAAATTTCAGAAAAGGGATCATTCAAACTATCGAGTAAGAAAATGTTTAAAAAATTTTAATTTATTGTAGAATTTTTATATAATTTTTTGTGTGTGTCATGGTGGTGCTTAAGAATGGGGATATAAATTATGCTTTAACAAATGTTTAATGCACATCTCATGCAATTAATTTGCTAAAAATTCAAGATGTATATGTTTTTCTGGAGATACATCAGGGCCGTATACAAAGGAGGGTTGTAATCTTAACAAAGAGAAAAAAGTTGGAAGAACTTACGCGGCCATAGGTCCCAGGTGTGTCTTTTAGGCATTTTTCCGGTACGTTTAAAAGCCAGACGCACTAATAAAATGTCACTAGTCACTAATAAAATGTTGAAAAAATTTTATATTAAACTCAATCTGATGTATATTTTAAAAGGTTATATAAAACAGTACATATATTAACCTTACTGGCATCATACGGTACGGTTTTAGCTTTAAAAAAATTGATATTCTTTCAAATTTTCTACAGAAGTCGATATTATGTACCTGGCCCGAATGTGAGACATAGTAATTATACACAAACCTGTCTCAAACATAAAAATAACACTTCATTTCTTTAACACGCTGTTCTGAAGTCCGTATATGTTTCATATATGGAGGATAAAATTTTTAAAATATTGAAAAAACTTATTGCTTAACTTTAATTTTAAAAGAAAGCACACTTGCTAATAAACATACTCCGTGCATAATATTTAAGTCAGTTTAGTATCCTTCATAAAGAAATTTAGGGCATTTGTTTTCCTTTACGGTAATATACAACAGTAGAGGGAATATGGAATGCTGTTACAGTATACGGAATGGTGCCTTGCAAGCAAACCTTCCTTGTCCTATTAAACGCATTTATAAATCAATGCACAGACTTATTATTCGGGTTTATACAGGATATTGCTTCAAAATATTTTTTGCCCAATTTTATACTGAAATTCTCTTTTGTGATAAGTTTAAGAAAACGAATTATAACTCTTCGTCCTTTATTTATATCGTATCTAGAAGTAAATTCAATATATAAATCTGAATATTATAATAGTATATGTGACAGGAAATACTTATAATGATCTAAAATTTAATCCTAGGTTTCTCCCTGAATTAACATAATGCCATGGGGCTGTACTAATTATTGTTCACATGGATTCAACTTTCCCTTACGGGGTAAAATGAATTTTTGTTATTAATCAATTAATTATAACCAGTATAATTTATTATTTTTATAACTATTAGATTATATTACTTTTTGTTTTATACATTTTCGAAGGAAAAACTAAGAGAATTTATTAACAAGTATATGAATCTAAATAAGAGTAAGTTCTCTTTGAAAAAAATCATAAAGGAGTTAGGAAATATTAAAGAAGTATATTTTTTAAGAAAATGAAAGTATCAAGCCGAATGTAACCTTTCTTGAATTTAAGATCTTTACTTTTCATTACTAATAATGTACATGATTTTTTTAATTACTAATACTGTTAATGATTTACTAATACCGTACACGATTTTTCATTGATAATTCTTAAAGTGATATTTTTTCAACTAGGAAAACTGAAAACCTCTAATATGTTAATTGGTGCTCGAACTCTCGACTTTCAGCAAATACCTAGTACATTTTGTAAAGGAACTGAATAACGATACATAAGTGCATATTTCACAAACCATTCATGATCGGAAATGTTCTTAGTGGCCTTCATTTTCAATATTATTACATTTTTCTTACATATAAGTTAAAGATTTGTCTTCCATTTCCTCCCGGACTGAGGTTTTTTTGAAAAAGATTATGACGACCTGCTTCACGTAACAAGATACACAACCCGTGTTTCGACTAAAATGGCATTCTCCAAACCTAAATCTTTAAACGAGTTTCATAATTCGAGAAAGGTCACCCTGTAAGACGACAAAGACCAAAAAATCGTAACCATAAACAATAAGTCGTAAGCTAAGCGACTTTATTCAACGTGCAAGTCCACTGGATGAATTTGAATTTGAAATTGCTCATTTAAGGTAGCTAGCTTTTCATCGGGTTATTTCAACTACTCCGTCCTGCACATAGAAAAAGATTTTTAAACACGTTGAAAAGAAATACAGTCAAGTACCGAAAATCCGCCGACCTGAAATCCTCCAACTTCTGAAATCCGCATTGCCTCTCGAAATATAAACATTGAATTTATAGGTTCCAGAAACCGCAGAATGGAGAACGAAATATCGAAGAAAAAATATTTATCCAATAATGACGTCATAATTACCGAATTATAATGATTCTGTATTAGTGGCAGAAAAAAATCTTAGCCCAGAAGAGGTTTTTTAGTATGGATGATGTGTTCAGATGAGCCAACACTGGCATATCAGATAACCGATGATGAAATCATTGGCTGCGTTTTGAACTCGCCACAGCAAGAAAACGATTCCGACACCGACAGAGATAATGAATTTGATAGGAGTGAGAAAATATCTTTTAATGAGGGTTTGGAACATGATGAAAAATACCTAAAATATATAGAACAACAGAGCTGTGTCACAGAGCAAGAGATTGTGACCCTGTAGATTTTACATAAAAAAAACTTACTCTGAAGCACCTAAAATTTTAAAACAAACTTCTATCAGAAAAATATTTAAAACAAATTAAAAAAATTAAATATTTTATGCTTTATTAATATCCCTTATTTTTACACGTCTCTATTGTATATGTCCTTAATGCTTTAAAATATTCCTGTAATCACTAGTATAAATGAATAATGTAATAAATATATACATATAGATACATATAATAATTTAATGCATATAATAAAATAATGTAATAATGTATATTATTGCACATAAAAATTCAAGTAAATGTATCTAATATGCCTTATTTATTTTGCACTTTTAGTCTGAATATTATGATTTGGCTTTTCTGTCCTGAAATCCGCAAAATCCTAAAATCCATACAACCTCTGGTCCCAAGCATTGCGTATTTCTGGACTTCTATTGTACTAAGGTTTAAATAAATTTAAATGTGCAGTGTTTACTTGAAATTAACAATCTGTCCTTGCATTTTACGTCAAATCTTAATAAAAATGTATATAAATATTTATTTTGTCTTGCAGCAATTTTGAGAAGGAGAAACTTCGCTCCTCCGCCCCATCTTCAAATGTTTGGTTTCTTTGGCAAGGCACTCGGAAACTATATGCCTAAAGGGAAAGATGCCTTCGTGGAGGACCAAATCTATTAAATTACCATCCTAAAGCATTTACCAGGTAAAATAGACATAGATTCTGAAGGAGAAAGAAACTAGTTAACTAATACTTATGAAAGATTTCAAAATATTGAGACGAAAGTTTTACAAATTTCGAGACCAATTCAACGGGAATTGAAATCTTTATCTAAAGCTGACAACTTGAGGAATGCTTCAAGTAATATAATTCACTTTAGTAGTGAACTGAAATTGTCCAAAAAATCTTAATTAGATGTATACTACCAAAGCCTAATTCTTTTTGTTAAGGAATTAGGCATCTGTAGCTTAAATCACTTGATTAAGTTTATTGGACAATTTTAGCGGAACTTAAGTTCAAAATTAATGTCAATGGGATCAGTAGCGACTAGGTTTGTAGGACATCGTTTCTGACTGTTATGGCTAAATAACATTTCAATTAGTACATTTTTTTAATAATGTCGGTCTACATGAAATGTTATTTCTAATGGTATTGTAATTTTTGTTTATTTTTCAACGGTTCGAAAAACAATAGAAAAGTAAATATGTCCCCAGTGGATATCAACCTCTTAAAAAGAAACACGAATCGTGATTCCTTGTTATATATCCGTACACAGCAAACCATTCTGCTAAGCATGTTTAACAATGTTCTTAAGTACTCCCCTTCTTAACTTCACTCTTGTTGCTTTACTCAGATTAAACTAACTTTCTTCATTTGACACCAGTCGTCTTCATAGTCTAGGAGAGAATCCAACGGCTGGACAAAAACTTACATTTACAACTGGACAAGCATCCGCGCTTATAACTGTGCAGAGCTCTAACCAAGTATCTGCATTTTCTGCTACCTCCATTTACAGTGCATACCTACATAGGACTCACTTAAGGTTTAACCTTGTAGGACATTGTATGGTTCCTTGTATCATATTGGAATCTTGTAATAATTTCCTTGTGGCTGCTGTTGGTGCAGTGCAGGCCTGGTATGCTTCAGACGCTGGGTTTCGCCAACGGGTGTGAGCGGCCTGGGTGGCTCCCACTCCTTGGTCTCTCCTGCTTCAGATAAGGGTGGACGTGGCGCCATACCAATTAACCATAATGGTAGAGGGGTGGTGCCCACGTCCTCCGTCGCTTATCCGCTTACCTCCATTTACAAAAATTTTATGGATTGTTTTTTATATGTTGCAGTAAAACAGACATGCACATACTCTGTTATATAAATATAAGATAATAATTAAGTAGAAATCACAATTTAATTTCTCTTTAGACCAAAAATACGTCAATTTTTTAAACACTCAGTTCTTGACATAATGATTTAACAGATCTGTGGTTTGGAGGTGGTACCAATGATAAGATTCTATGTATCTTTCTTGTTATATGTAATAATGATTTTTATATTTATGTATGTTAGCTAGCTCTATTAAAACTAATATCATTTAAATTTCAAACTATTAATTTTCTTTTTACAGTATCAACACTTTTAAGAATGACTCTTGCAACAAATGTGCATCCACTTTAGACGAGAAAGGCTTAGTGTAATAAGTTTTCAAGCGTAAGAAAGAGACAATGAACAAAAATCAAACAAATTACAGCACATAGCTTTGAACCCAAATTCACATCCCCTCACTCAGTCTCTTTAGTGGTTAACGGAAGCAACTCCTATGCCCGTAAGCCTGAGTTGAAAACCGAGTTAATGATTCTTAATGCTTGAAATCGTAGATGATCGTTTTACAGAGGTTTTTCTGTAGTAATTTCGCAATAATCTTTTTTGTAATGATTCCGTAATAATTTTTCTATAGCATCTTGAGAAGTTTTTCATAAAAGGAAAAAAAAAAAATTTTTTTTTGAGTAATACCTGAACTGTAACTTCACTGCTGACTACAGGAGTTAAACACGGAAGTTGGGACATAAAAAGGCGAGGGGGGATTTAGTTTCTCTTTGCTTGAAGACTTGAGCAAGTAAACTCATTTTTCTGACTTTGGAGAGAAAATGTGTCAAACTTTTAATGATTAACTTCGATGAAGAAAGAGCTGAAGAACGAAAAAAAATTAAATGAAAAATGGGCGAAAAAGAACTATACCAGCACCTTTGAAAATAACGGCCATAATTTTTATTTTATGACATTCGATTGTTTTCTCTTCGATGTTCCAGAATAAGCGACGAAACGTAAAACAGACAAAAAAAATTTGCCCTTCCCTAAACAATAGTGGATCATTTTGCGACAGGTAAATGACGACTCGGCTTACAATGAATAGGCCATTAAAAATCCTTAAAAAATTGCCAACTAATGTTTAAAGGGCTGTGTATTTATTACCACAGTAAATTGACAGCAACGTAAATCAACCCTTTTTCAATTAAGATGTAAGGGGGTGGAAGAACAGGAACCGCAAGAAAACTCATTAATTTTTTTGTTTGTTTTTTGTCTTTATTTTCCAAAACGTTCCTGTAAAACATTATTACTTTTTGCATAGTATATTAATAAAAATACTTAATGGACAGTTTTATTTAGGCACACAATGGATAAATTTTTTAGAGGCTATCAATATGGTGTAAAAACTTAAAATGGTTTTTGTAATTAATAACATTTTTCGAAAATAACTGCTTGTTTATTTTTTAACTATTTACTTCTTTAATACGAGTTAAAGAGGAATTTTAGCACCCGATCTTTGGCAAATAAACATTTTGATGAAACGTTTTATTGAATCGCGTTTTACAGATTTTTTTCAGTGTTTTGTCTGCTTTATTAGAGAATTGTGTCTATAGATCTCAGATTTATCTAATTGCGAAAATAGATATTTTAATATTGATTGATACTGTAATTACGTGTGTAAACGTTTTCGTTAACTTAATTATTCATAGTAAGTATATTAGATTTAAATGTATGTTCTATCATCTTTAATTCAGCTATCTTACAATTTTTAAAGGAACCTAACGTTGGAGCTATTCTTGAGAAAATAGCAAAACACGGTGATATTTTTCAAGAACAAATACTTATTCTTCTCCGATGACCGTAACATGAATTATTCTGCTTAAGAACATTCTGTCTTGTTTGTACACTGTTGAGCAAGAAGGATTACGTAAAGCTGAAAACTCAAGGTAATTTTCCAACTTTTCATTTTCTTTTCTTTCCTTTCTTTGAACTTCTTATTTTTTTTAATGCATTCAAACGAGTACTTATTTGGCAAGTTGACAGAACATCAAGTAATCATTAGTATTAGTTCCGAAAATCTTACATGCTTTGGAAATACCAGTTTTATAAATATGTAAGTATAAATATGTAAGATATAACAAAATACGGTAGCTGCTTTAAGAATAATTGACGACCTCAAAATTAACGATTCTATAAGATATATAGATTTTCCTGTCCCCCTAAACTCATCTGTTCTCCCAAATTCGAGATCTTTCCATGTTACGCAACGTTTAATGCAGATACCTCTTGTCCAATCAAAATAATTGTAAACCAAAACTTATTTAAACTCGAACTGAAACATTTTAACTCCCTCCCTTCTTTCTTTCAATTTCAACATCTTTTTCGTTTAAACTTTCCTTCTGGCAAGATGCTTTGCTGCTAGGCTTACTCATCTAAGATGACGTCGTACTTTAAAACCCGTGTACATGGAAATTATTGTATTCAACTCTAATTAAAAAAATATCTTGTCTGCAAAAGGATGATTTGATATGCGTAAAAATAAAGATTGTGATACTTCAAGCTCAGTTGTGTTAATGCATCATCATATCTTTCCACTCAGCCCTGTCTACAGCCACAAGCTTGTAAAAAGTACTGGATTCCTTCATCCTACGCATTTTTAAACATTATATATATATTCCTGGTTAACTGGTATCTACAAATAAGAGATATCTCCGGATAATTGGATTCTTTTTTCATAAAGAAAATACACATGTATACTGTAATCCTCGAAACGAAAGGAAATGAAATTTTAATTGTGCTTATACCACTTAAAAAATTTTTAAAAAAAATTAAAATTTAAAAAAAAAACTAATGCAGTCAAATAAACTTCTATAATTACTTTATTGATGAAAGATGTAATGCCCTTTCTTTCACAACATTAAACAATGAATTTAATTTTTGCTTTGATAAAGACGCTAATTTCTATTTCAACTTTAATAGCAATAATTTTCATTATACATTTATACACTGACTAAACACATAATCGCCGTTTTATTTTTACTTCACTAAAATTGCATTCCTTGAAAATTAAGGACATTGCATTTAAGAATATGTCAGGACTGAGTGTTCGGCGCATATTCTTGGCGAACATCTTCGTGAAACTTGAAGTCCTGATCTTGAGCAGGGAGCTGAATGCAGCTATGTTCTATGGTAAAAAACTGTGGTTAAGTGGTAGAAGAACTGCACTTCAGAAGGATTTAAAATCCTCTTTTGTTAAACCACAATTATATACAGCCACTTCCCAACTCGGGAGGGATACAGAAAATAATGACCGCTCTTGGGTCTAAACTGAACAATCAGATAATTTAAACTAAAGCTAATTAGAAATTAAATCGTCGTTGCTCACAGAGCTATAAACGCGAGGTTGGCCTCTATGCTAAAGAGTGCGTAGCAAGATTTAACTAATACTAACGGACTTAGATTTACTTTCTATAAACGCGAGGTTGGCCTCTATGCTAAAGAGTGCGTAGCAAGATTTAACTAATACTAACGGACTTAGATTTACTTTAATAAGTAATAGCGTAACAGCGCTACGGCTTAGAATTTAAATACTAGCTGGTCAGACGAACGTCGAACAAAATAGCAGTGGTCTGAGACTAAAAGCTCTCTCACACTGAGAGGTTCCTACCTACCGTTTAAATAGAACTTGGCTCCGCTTCAAATTAGCATAAAGCTGAAACGCGCGCTTATTCTAACGGGAAGCTGAAATGAGAAGAGATAGAAAAAGGCAAAT
>KK114170.1:196206-250157 GCA_000611955.2 Stegodyphus mimosarum | reverse complement strand
AAGCTAAACCCCTTAAAAATAGACTACTGTCGCGAAATCTGTGCATACCGAAATAAAATAACATTTAGTTTGACTATAAAAACTAATTGTTCGTCCGCATTATTTATTTGCAAATTATATATTATTTTCTTGTATGTTTAGTTATCAAATGAATTAACGTTGCTATAAAGAGAGGAGAAAATTTGATGGTTTTCTTTGTTTTTGTTCCAATCATTCCTTGTTTGTTATAAACAAAACTAATCTAACAAATATCTTTGTACAATTTCCTAAAACTATTATTTGAAAATAATGTTTTAATGTAAATAAATAGTAAAATATGTTATGTTAAAATGTTTTAATGTAAATAAATAGTAATAGTTTGTGAAAATGAACAATTGCTTATAAATTGCAATATAAGACGAATGGGAAAGATACGTAACTGAAAAGAGTAGTATTATAATATGAATATATGCACATAAACTGCGTTTTTTGAGGCTGTATCTTCCAAATAAGTATTAACACTGGTAACAAAATTTGAAACTATTCAACGCAATTACAAAACCAGAAAATGCGATCTAATGAATATGTTACGGTGAAATACCGAAATCTGGAGAATGTCGACTTTCAGCGGTGAATGTCAACATTCACATAGTCGCTTGGTGTATGTCCGAAATATTTTCCAAATACTCTTATTTCTGACTTACACCAGTGAATGTCGACATTCACCATGTACTAATGGTGAATGTTGAATATATGAGAATATTATATTTTCTTCTCCGTAATTCAATCGCGAAAAAACACACGAGTACTTAAAACACACAATACATTCAAAATGAGAAAGGAAAATAATAGAAGTTAAAAAACTTAACTATACAGTACATAGTAAATGAGAAAATAAAAAATAGTAATAAAAAAACTTACTAAATTATATGATTCAAATCTGATTAAACTATTATGAGACTTTGAACTGCACAAGAGGCCCTTGCTTTTACAACTGTATTTATGGGAAACAGCCAGTCGCCTTTCTTTTCGACCTACACCAGAGCATATCTGTGATGGCCGACATACACCGGTGAGGGTCCGAATGTACAAGAATGCAATGTTATATTCGATCTTTCACCGACGTATTTGGTGAATGTTGACATTCTCCGGTGAAAGTCGACATTCTCCAATTTCGGTCTTTCGCAGTAACAAATAGATAAAAAGGTTTTTTGAACTTCAGCTAAAAATAAACAATGAACATTAATTCCATTCTATAATGAATCCCATCAGTAGCCGAAACCCAACAGCAGCCGAGCGGTACTGTCGCTAAACGCTAGTAGTTCGGTCTGAGATTCGAATCCCGCGAGCGGGCGGGCTGTATACCGTTTCATAGTTTTCCCCACGTGTAACGTGTAAACGAGCCAGTTTCCCTTAGAAATCCCTCTACGAAGGGTATCCTTCGCCTTAGGCAGATAACCTTCCGAGTGCTTTGTTTTACTCAAATAAACCAAACCAAATCGAGTGATTATAACCACTGAATACTGGTAGTTCAAACACAGTCAAATAGGCTATTACATGCTTGGCTTTTGTGGTTTTCTCCATATGAAATATGAATATGGGCCGGTTTGACATCGAAAGACCTCCACGAAGTCATCATTTCCCTTAGCCAAATAACCCTCGTGTGCTTTGCCATATTATTACGTAACCTAATCTAACCGTTCTATTCTGATCGGAATGAATATGAACTCTTTCAAAATGTTCAATCTCTCTCCTGTAGAAAATACTGACTGAGTTAAAGCATGATTTTCCAAACCCAAATGGAACTAAATATGTCTCTAATGCGACATAAAATTCTGATTGTATTATTATTATTATTATTATTATTATTATTATTATTATTTCCAATACAAAACGATAGTAGAGACTAACATATATTATAAATTTTACGCAACAAAACAGCAAAGAAACGTGACATGAAATAAGGTACAAAAATATGATTTAGACATCGGTATATTAACTGAATATCTTTCAATAACGTATTTCACTGTTTTGAAATGTTATCATTGTTCTTTCAAAATTATCCGAGCTATTCCGACTTTTTTTTATTCATTAAAAGAAATTATCAAAACAAATCATTAAAAAAAGCGCTGATATTTTACATTAATTCTGGATGTTTTACTTTTAGTATAATAATCGAAAAGCATTTTTTCGTTTCTAAGAAAATTATCTGAGATTTTTTTTCCATTTTTCATATTAAGTTCGAGAAATATACTATTTTATGCCCATTTTTTACCAGAGCTCAGCTTTTAAAAAATAAAGTGAAAATAATTTATACACTCACGGAACGTACAGTTTTTAAGCTAACTTTCATATGCCAATATTAAACGAATCATTCATTTCTAAATTCGATATGTTGCGCTGCTTTTCCTTAAAAAGCTCATGATAACTCTTGGGTGACTCTTGATGGACCATGATAACTCTTGACGGACAAAACACACGTCAGTGGTCAGTGGTGGAAAAAGCCTAGCAATTGATTGCTTTTTACAATAAATTCAAAATTCTATACTACGCAGTTGCTCTTAGTTCATTTTATCAATATAAAATGGAAGCACATGCATTCAGTTGCAGTTTTTTTAAAAAGGATTTTAAAAGCAATATTCATATTGAATTAAACAATTTTTACGCCTCGCATAATCACAGAACTCCATACGAAACTCATTTTTTATGTGGCTAAGCTCAAAACTTGAAAAACAAAATTGTCTGTACTAAAATGATACAGATCAATTCTTTTCTATATACACTGCTGGCCACCCAAATTGCAACACCAAGAAAGACAAGAGGTACCACAACAAAATTTACTTAGTAGATAACATGTTGATCAAGTATCAAATGATTAAATTTATAGACTTCTGTGAAGTGTGGTTTCTTCTAGAATCAGTAGCCAGAGTAGCTGCCATTGTTGGAGATCACCACTGCCACACGCCTCGGAATTGTTTCAAAGAGACTTTGGATGTGTTCTTGGGGTACAGCAGATCAAGCAGCTTCCACACGTTGCCAAAGTTTATCTGGTGTGGCAGCTTGGGATGTAATCTGGGTCAATCGTTCAGCAACCATGGACCACATGCTTTCTATAGGCGAAAGATTCGGAAAGCGAGCCGGCCAGGGAAGCAATTCAATCTGGCGATTGTCGAAGAACCCTTGGTCAATGCGTGCCACGTGTGGTCGCGCATTATCCTGTTGAAATATGGCTCTGGGCAAGCCCTGAAGGTAACGAAGGACAACTGGCTCCAATTCCTCGGAGATGTAGCGCTGGCTGTTTAAAGTACCGGCAATGCGTACTAGGGGAATGCGAGAGTGATATCCAATACCGCCCCATACCATAATACCCGGTGCAGGACCAGTGTGGCGGTGCATAACGCAGCTGTTCAGCATCCTCTCTCCACGGTGTCTCCAGATTCGAATCCGACCATCGTTGTGTTGCAAACAGAAGACTGACCCGTCAGTAAAGACAATTTCATTCCATTCTGCCGTCCACATCCTTCTTTCATCGCACCATTGGCGGCGGAGACATCTGTGGTTCTGCGTCAAGGATAGACGAAGCAATGGATGTCTTGCGGACAAACCACTCTGCTGTAAACGGCGTCGAATGGTCACTGGATGATGCGTTACAGACTGAATGTGCTGTGCTATGGTTCGTGATGCATGTGAGCGATCCGTCACCGCCATGAGCACAATGTTCCTGTCATCACGTGAAGTGGTGCACTGAGGTGGATGCGATCGAACACGTCGGTCCGTCGTACCCTCCTGCATCCTACGGTCACATATCCGCATTACAGTTGCTTGGTTTCGTCCAACACGACTACCGATTTCCCTGAAAGATAGTCCACACTCTCGGTAGGCCACTTTCCTTCCTCTGTCGAACTCGGATACTTGATCAAACGATGATCGCTGTTTACTTTTTTTTTTTTTTTTTTTTTTTTTGAAAAGCCACAAGAAAAACACAATTGCCGAACTTGAAATAGTCGAAAACTCCAAGCCTTAAATAACGCTTTGAAATGACGCCACAGGCCCACGTGATGTGCGTCTGCGCTGAAATTCTAATCATTTGCATATCTCACCTCCGCTAATGCATGTTGTAAATTTCATGTTATTTGCATGCTTCCTTCAGGGTGTTGCATTTACGGTGGCCAACAGTGTATATTACTTCCTGAGAATCAAGGTCTGTACATTACGTGAGCGTACACTGTGTATGATTCAACTCACATGATGAGCAATTTGTGAAATTAATCGACACAATCTGCGACAAAGGTTCACTAAACTGACAGCAGAAGTTAGAAGGAAAACATGCGAAAGTTAAAAATAAACAAATAACAAGCAAAATTTTGAGTTACTAAAAATTATGAATTATTTTGAATTACTAAAAATATCTGATGTGTATACCCCACGACTTCCTTGCACGGAATGTTAAATTATATGCATTTTTTTTTTCCATTTCATTTAAACTTATCTCCTCGAATTTCGTTAGAGATATATTTCTCATTCAACTAATTCAGTTCTCACTGCGCTGCAAAAATTCAAAAAAACCTCTAATTATTTTCATTAAAAATTGAAAGATATAGAAAAACATAAAACGCCAGATACTTTTAAAATCTGAAACTATTCCAGATAGATAACTAACTCTATTAACAAATACAGTTAAAATTTGAAACTATTACAGTTTGTACGCAAAAACAAGTAATTCGGCCAGCAGGCGAGAAAGCAGATTTTTCGGTGCACAAAATTTAAAGTTTCCTTTTGGTACAAATAGGCAAAAAGACACTGAAGGTGTAGAAATTGATCCAATATTCTGCTGTTTCAAATGTAAAGAAATGTGGCTGCAATGGCAAAAAATTAGGCTTAGCTGCACTTACACAACTTTTAAATTGTTGATAATTCTACAACTATTGCTTGCAGATTAACTAAAACCATAAAAGCCTTAACCGAAATACAAGAACAACGTAATTCAATTTCAATCATTTTTAAAACTACAAATGCGCAATTTACCAGCATCAGAGTGTAACAAAGTGGATATATACATATATATACTTTTGGTGCGGCCGACTGCAACCAAAAAAGGAGGTGTATAACTACATGTTATAACAGCCAAATATACAAAATTTCAACGTTCTGAGGCTACGCGTTTTTGAATTCTGCGAGATACATACATACCTATGTACATACGTACACGTCATGAAAAAAATCTCTTCTAAATCCTTATAAATCTTTTTTGCAACGTATTTTGGAAAAAAAAAAAAAAGAGTCCTTTATCCTTAAATTGCATTCGATAGCAGTCAAAATAGGTATTTTCGTTGAAATATGATACCCCTGAAAATCTTCGTGATTACAATACTTCCTTTACTTCGTACAAGGAAGTAAAAAGAGTCCTTTATTCTATCCGTACGTAATACACAGCATGCAAAAAGATCATCCGAATGGATTCTGGAACGGTCAGAATGGATATTTGTGCTGAAATATGATACTCGAAATTTTTCATGATTTCGTGATAACAATTCTTCCTTTTTACTTCGAACAAGGAAAGAAAAAAAGGATACCATCCTAGACAAAAGAACTGAGACCATCCTAAATAACGAAGTAATAATAATCAAATTCGTACTAGAAGCAAATATATGTATAATAATAGAGAATATACAAATGAAATTTTAAATAATTATACACTAACTAATTTTTTGCAATCCGCTACAAGTTTCCTCGTAACACATCATAAACTGTTAACTATCTCATTATAAACTACTAACTGTAACTTTTGAATGTCATTACGGTCACGACACGCACTTTGAGAATACTTATCATACATCAACGGCGGAGCGGAGTTGGGCTAGCTCGGTATCGGGCTTATTTAATTTTTTCCGTATCTGTAATTTAATTTTTGCCGTATCTGCAATAGAGCAAAGAGATCAGATAAATATTTTTTTAACAGCAGAACCAGAACCAAAATAAGTATACTGCTAAAGAAAAATTGCTATTTAAACTATATAAATCTCTATGCCCTTCATGTTATCTAAATTCCACTGGCTTAATAATAAACATAGGTTTATTTCTTTTACATCATTTCTAGGCACCACATATTTTTTTTTCTTTAATCTCAGTAAACTGTTGTGAAGAAAAAATAAATATACTATCGATAAAGAAATGTTATAGATGTATGCGTCCATGTTTATCTAAATTCCACACAAAAATAGTGTAATCGGTGTTAATATTAAATACAATTTTATTAGTTGATATATTATTTCAAACACTTAAGACGAAACAACTATATTTCATTATAAAAGTATCCTTATTAACAAATTATAAAGCGAATTATGTCTTTTTACCGCTTACAGAATTAGTATTGATTTTAAAATCTTGTACTTGCTTCTCAATGCGTTATTATTTGTCAAAGAACCTTTGAAAAACCTGAATTTGAATCTATTAAAAACATGCTAATAATTTGATTACTGGATATTACTTGTTCGATTATGGATCATTTTTCTTTGGAGCTTGATCTAGTTACCATCCTTAATACCTTCAGTAAATAACTAGGGTTCAACAATGGCTATAAAAATGATCAATTTTACAGAAGCATGCTTCCCACAAAAGTTATGGATTGCCACCCCCCAACCTGGATAGTGATTAGTGACGCTGACTGGGGTAGCGAAGGGCCCGGGTTCGAATTCCGGAGAAGGCATGGATGTGTGAAAATGTGTAGCGTCTGTGCGGCATGGAGGCACTCTAAATATGCGGCGAACTGAAAGTACTCTCAAAAGGTTGATGGTAGGGGAAGAAAAGGAGACCCTCGTATGTGTCCTCCGTCTCCATGAAAAATGGGGGCGCTACTGAGCAAAGTCGTACTGCCATTTGTATGGTGCTCAAGGCTCTTGTCAACGGCAGGCGTTATCTTGCACTCCTTAGCAGGATGAATTTCGTGAGTTTCTTCTGATGTTACTGTTAGACAATTGAGATAAATCACAGTTACGGATTTTTGCTCAATAAAGCCGTGAACCCGACATTTTCGCGTTCATTTTAAGTAAGTTCGTTGTATTATGCTTAAACGACCAAATAAGAAAACACATTCGATTATTATTCTTTCCTGGTTATCATTATCATTGCTGTAATTCGTTTTAAAAGTAAAGTAGCATTCCCTCAAAGTTATTATAAAATATTCTTCCCAAAGAAAATTCATTTTCACAGCCAACTTGAAATCTTGGCAATTTGAGAGAAGATTTCCCATTTAACACGATTAATGAAAAACAAATCTGAATAAAATTTTCATTATATGTAGTCTTAAATAAGTTGTAGACACTTAGAAACAAATCTAAAATTTGCATCCATTCGGGAAAAAAATAAAATAAAATTATGGATTTAATACAAAATAAAAAGCATAATACAAAAAACAACCAAATACATGTAATACGAATAAAATAAATAATAATTGCTATTATTAAACATCATTATTTTGCAAACATTCAACATAGAAGAGAGAGAACAGAAAACTTCATTCAGTTAACGTAAAAGGAGGAAATAATTTCTTTCCTTAAATAGTAAAACCTTCCCTTTCAGTAAATAGTTTATTAGAAGATTTGAATTAAGGGCTACAAGTATTTAGTTATGTCTTTTAACATTGAATTAAATATTTAGACCACCACCACAAAATTTGCAACACAATTCCTCTAATAATTCATTTACTAGATAATCTTTAAGTATGTAAAATGGTATGCTATAAAGCTCAGGATTTGATTATTACTTAAATCTGCAGTATTGATCTACAAAAATAAAAATTTCTGTTCCTAAGTGAGTATCAGACATTATTCATGTAGGAATTTCTATTAATAAATACTGTTTAATTTTGTCGTACTTTGGAGAAAATATAACAAAATAATTAACTTCATTAAATCCATTATGAGTCACAAACTGGTATTAATACAATTTCCAAGCAAAAAAGAAAGGAAACAATAATTTGAATTAGATATTATAAATACACTAGATTCTCTTTTTATGCGCTCTCTTTCACTGGTTTCGAAATAACACGGCGCCAAAAAACTGACATTAAAAAATAAAAATCCTGAAAGCTTTTAGATTTTGTATTACGCCCTGGCGTTTATTTCATTTACAAACACATACATGTTTCGAGAGCATTCCGGATAACGGCCATTTGGGCTAAAAATATTTTAAAACAATTATTAAAAACGATTCGAAACAAAAATGTTTGGAATTTCCGAGAGAGTATGTTTTACAGAAGCCGTTCGCACATTTTTTAGACGATTTTGGTAAGCGGTAATAAAAAATCGTTTGCTGCAAAAGAAGTGAGACAAAAATTCCAAACAAGTATCCAAGGAAAAAAACGGACATCTTCGACTATTGCAAAGGTACGTTATTTAATATTAAAAGAAAATCCCCCTAGTCAGGGAACAGTTGCAAAATCATTAAAATGCTCGGTGTCCACTGTAAACAAAATGATAAACATTGATTTAAATCTTAAGAAAGCGAGAAAACGCAATGTGCATCGTCTTCTTCCAAAGCATATCGCTCGACGCAGGACGCGCTGCAGAATTCTATATGAGAAACACATATCAGAAGAAAAATGGAAAACAATTGTCACAATAGATGAAGCATGGGTGTATTTAAATGATTGTAACAAAAAAAGAGCCATTTATTATCATAAAAGGGGAGAAAAAATTTAAGTACATGGTTCAAAGAATCGAAAGAAAGTTTTTCTAAGGGATTCATGATTGTTGCTGGTTTTTCTTATAATGGCAAGTTAAAAATAAAGAGTGTGCAAAAAAATGTCAAGATTAACTCCAAATAGTATCAGGAACATATTTTATCGCCAATTTTTCTTAATGAAATACCATCGCTTTACCCACAGTGCCATCCATTTGTGAGACTCCATCGAGACAAAGCTAGCAGTCATACATCAAAATCTACTGTAAATTTCCTAAAAGAAATGGAACCAAAAACTGGTATCAAGGCCATACCCTTTGCTGATATCCCTGCTAAATCTCCCGATGTGTCACCTATGGATTTTTGTGCTTTCGGACTTTTAAAAACTGCATTATCCAAACGTTGTCCCCAAACCCTAACAGGACGCTGGAAAGCTGTTCGGGAGGAATGGGATAGAATACCTCTTGTGACACTTCAAAAGGCATTATTATCCTGGAAATTGCGGTGTCGAAAGATAGTTCAGAATAAGGGATGTCAAATAAAATATTTAAAACACAAGAATTTGATGTAATTTAGTTTTGTGAATACAATATACATCGTCTAAAAAATGTGTGAACAGCTTCTGTATTCCCTACAGTATTGCCTCAGCTCGCTTTGAAATCGCAGAGTTTTGTTAACCAAAAATTCGTTAGTTTTACAAAATATGAAACAGATAATAACAAAAATTCGAAATTCAAAATTCGGGCTTTCAGGTGCCCATATTCGGGTGGAGGGGAACATTATTCAAAATTAGACGGTTCTGGGTAATAATTAATGCAAGATTATAATGGCTCGACACCAAGGATTATACAAGAAATTCACAAAAATACAGTCACAACAATCGATAAACGAATTTTTGTTTGTTAGTCTAATGTATATTCATCTAATATCCTATAAAATGTTTCTCTGTTCCACACGGGCGATCTCTATCAATAATCTCTACTGATAAATCATGCTGTTTAAAATAGCGCTTTTAGATAATCATCAAAATCTTTCAGATTTTAATAATCTCTTTCAGATTTTTTCACCTTTTTAAAAAAAATTATAGTACAATAAACAATTCTGAATTGATTTTTATACAAGGAATCCTATCAACTTTTATTCTTTACTTTAGCATACTTTTTTACTGGGTTTTTCTTTACACGGTTATTTCGAGGAAAGTATTCATTGTTTAAAAAGGAGAATCCAGTGTATATTTATTCCTTTATGAAAATATTAAGAGCTCCGCTGGATAACCTTAGAGTAGTACATCCACACAGAAGTTTTCTTCCTACTTATTTCCACTTAGAAGCATTCGATCGAGCTCCCTTTTCCCCCTACAATTGCTTACTGCTTAATTAGAGCATTATTAATTTTTGCTTAAAATCTTGTCCTTGAAAATTGCAATTATTAAATAGTTCTGAACAGGAATAAAAATTTTCCTTAAATTTTCATTTCCTTTTATACAATTATTAAATAATAGTTTTGGACAGGACTAAAAATTTACTACAATTATTAAATGATAGTTTTGCACAGGACTAAAAAATTTCTACAATTATTAAATAATAGTTTTGAAGAGAAATAAAATTTTTTTACATTTATGAAATAATAGTTTTGAACAGGAATAAAAATTTTCTATCATTAGGCTATAATTTTCGCAAATTAACATTCTATTTCTTTCCTCTCAAATAAAGTAAATAATTAAAATTTTTACTACATATATATATTTATATTCAAATGAGAAACTAATATATATACCATCTAATATGGGAAATGAAATATATGAGAGAATTATTTAAGGATTGTAAGAACCATGATCCCCTACCTATTTTCATTTTTTTTGAATTTGCAAATTTTGTAATATACATTTGGAACAGAAAAAGTAAAGGTTGAAAAAACAAAAACAGTGAAAACCAAAGTTAATCCTTTTTTATTTAAAGCTCCAAAAATTCATAATATTTTTCCCTTGATTAACAATGTTTTATTTCGGTATTACATGTAAAATGTTTTCCTTGTAACGTTTGTTTCTTTTTGTGTTCGGACAACAAAACCTGGTAGGGAAAAGAGACCAACTCAATGAGAGCCTCAAACTTGCATAGATTTTTTGAAATATTGTATATAAAAAATTTTTAGAATTAATAACCATTATACTAATCGACGATAGAGGTCTCAGTGAGTTGATCGGAATGAAACCGGTTCTTGTTGTTCAGTTTATTGACTTTGTTTAAAGCTTCAAAACACTTTTTCCTTGACAAGTTCTGTTTGGAGCTTTAAATAAAAAAGGATTAACTTTGGTTTTCACTGTTTTTATTTTTTCAACCTTTACTTTTTCTGTTCCAAATGTATATTATAAAATTTTCGAATTCAAAAAAATGAAAATAGGTAGAGGATCATGGTTCTTACAATCATTAAATAATTCTCTCATATATTTCATTTCCCATATTAGATGGTATAAAAAAATCCTGCAGCACTACGCGCAGATTTCTACTAGTTTTTCTAGTTTTTTTCTCTCAACAACATATAGAAAATTTGTCAACTTTCTCAGTATATATATATTTAGTTTATTTAAGAATTTAGTTTCTTTTTTTTTAGCGTTTCGGAAAACTACTACCCACACTGTGACTGCGAAGTCTTTAAGAATTTATTAAGGTTATTTCCTCTTATTATTTAATTTTCAAGGTACCTCCATTTCTCATTTGCTATCACAATATCAACCTACACTACACTTGAAATTATCCTTTGAAAGTAGAAAAAGTCTGTCACAAAAATATGAAACTCATTTTAAACTGTACCCAAACTATTTCGGCACAAAAAAAAAATATTAATAGCATATTCCAACTAGCAGACATTCTATTAAAAAAGCGAATCACGATCAAGAATAATTCTAATGTCACAGGATTTTTCTTAGTCGTAGCAGTATTCGAGGTTTTAGTTACCAATTTATTGGAAATACCTTGAATTAACTTTCCAGTAATTAGAAGTAGTTAATTAGGTGTAAAAAACAACGTTAATACTTACAGATATATAATTGGAGACAACCAATAACAATCATAGAAAAAATTAATTAGATGTAAAAAACAGAATAAATAGTCAACTACTACATAATCTTGTTTTCAAGACAATGAAGATAAGGTTATGTGACAATTGCGTGAGTTCATGGCATATCCGGACAAGTGACATTTGGGCATATCATGCCTGCGAGAACATGGCTTAAGCTATCAGGAGCAATCAATCAACCTTATTTATGATTTACTGGCGAAATTTTTCTCAAGTAGTGTCCATTCCTACTCTGTGTGTGTTTTTTGTATATCATTACTATTTTTCCCACGAGTTCTTTTTAAAATATCACCCATCTCGAAACATCTAAAGGCAATATATAACCACTATCTGTATATAACTCTATCGGTATGCGCTATAATATGTAATTATGCATACTCAGAAACTTTAATTTATACGCATTTGTTTATATTTTTTATTAAGAAAATAATATGCGTTTACAGGATCTGAAAGTAAAAATACCCTTAGTTATTTCTCATAATTATAAAATTCTGGCTTACACGCAAGATTTCTCCGAAATCACTGGTCAGAATCTGTAAAACATTTAACTTGTCCTAAGTTAGTTTAAAATGGGCGACAATTATACCTCTCGCCTAAAAATTTTACCAACTATTTTAATGTTAAAAAATAATCGATTCTTGAGTTACAAAAATAACAGTTTTATTTTTTCAGAAAATATAATTCGTTTATTATGTAGATCATTTTAATTTTACATTATTTTTCTATTTAAAAAAACCGCTAAAAATACTGATTTGTTTGTATAATGCTGCGCTCAGTACATATTACAACCTGCACGAGAAACAGGTATTTTGCTTAAAATATTTCAATATTTGGAATATGAAATAAAAGAAGCAGATACATTATTAAAGATATCTGAACAAACATACAAAATTTCAAGCTTATAAACCATTTATAAGCTACATTATTAGTGATATCTAAATAAATGTACAAAATTGCGAGCCCATAAGCCATACTGAAATTTAAAATGGGAAGGGGTGGGATTGGTAATATTTTGACAGTTTTTTAAGTGTACCAGACTCAGAAAATAGTTATCATTCTTTATATGTTAACACTTACATAATACAAAATTTTTTTTTAAAAGCTATATCTATCTGCCCAGCCAATAGCTTAAAATTTTGTAAAGAAAATTAATAGTTCATGTCGCTGCTCCAAATTATCGAAAGATAATCCAGAACATGTGGTTTTGTGCGGAAATGCTACTAACCTATACATGCTATTACAACCCATCAAGCAATGAATGTTTCTCGAGAGCAAGAGTCCCTGCTTTTCGATTTGTGTGCAAATGTCGTGGATACACGTACCACTAAACCATTTAGCACTAAATGCTGCAGATGAAGTAAACGTCCAAGTAAAACTATTCGAGCATTCGGTATTAATAAATCACAGCTATCTGGAGATGCTTTTTTAGAGCTATATTTGCAAAAATGAGGCTTGGACAATTAGCCTTTGTGGAATGCACTGTATTTGAAACTGTGCACATGAAACACTTATAGCGATAGCTACAACTGATTAGCTAGACGAAAACGCAACATAGCAGCTGCAAATGTATAAACGGAGACAAAATTCCCACACTGCTTCACATAACAATATTTTGCACACCTATGCAAATTCATACAATTCATTTGTGTTAATATAATAGTACAACGCTATGCAAATTTTAAAAACAAAAGACTACAATGCAATTTCTTTTTTAAATCTCTAATGTCAGTGATTTTTAAAATCTGTTTTGAAATTACTAATTAATCTAATATACAATAATCTAATCTGTTTTAAAATTACTCATTTTAAAAGAGATTATACTTCATTTTCCTTATAAAGCTTTAAATAAATCTGAGATACATACATACATGTGAAATAAATAATATACATGCACTCATATTTTAAACTAATACATAATGTTTACATGTTTTATTATCGTTGTATTTGCAGTAATGACTAACTGAAGTGCTATACAACCTATAGTTTTCTTTTTATTCTGATATTTTCACTTAAAAAAATAAAAAACATCCCTTTAAACTTAAAAAAAAAATTTTTTTTTAATCTGAAAGCTTTCAGATTTTACATTACGCCGAAAGGGGCGTTTTTTAACGTTTTCTGTGTTACCTTTATTTATTAAATATCACGTTCTTCGCACTTAAATCATAAAATTCACTTCAACAGCAATATTGCAAAATAATTTCAAAATGAACATATCTTTTAGTCTCGCACACTCTCGCGCGCTGGAGATTTTTTTTTTCAGTGTTGCCATTGCTCGCTTTAAAATCCTTGAGTTTCTTAATCAAAAATTCGTTAAAGTTTTCCAAATTATGAAATAGATAATAAAACAAATTCCAAATTTGGACTTTGAGATGCCTATATTTGGGTGGAAATGTACGTTATTCAAATTTTGATGGCTCTAGGTACCGTTGTTTTATCACGATACGAGAAACATACATACATTTATGCAGATTCATTATTTAATTTCTTTAAATATAATACAGGGCGATAATATTTGGTGACAACAATTTGAAAAGTGGACCGACATTTATAGGGTATCAACGCGAAATGCCAAAACGAAATTTATAGTCCTTCTGGGCAAATTGCCTCTTTGGACTAATAAAAAACAGTTCTGATGAACAGAATTTTTATTATTTCATTCAAAAGAATAAACATCAGAAAAAAATATTTTTCAATAAATAGAATAATACAAATTTCTTACTTAAATAACATAACACTGACATACATAAATTTTGAATAAAGTAATACCTTGTGAACGCAGTATACAGATCTTTTTCTTTAAATTCATAATAAATAATCACAGTTGATTTATAGTATTTTTATTTAGCAGTATTTTTACTAACGAAGTGTGATTTATATGCATTGTGAATTTTCTAACACTTGTAAAAGTAGAATGAATACTAGATACCTGCTATACTACATGAATTTAAAGTTATACGGAATTATTTTCCTAGCGACAGACGAATAATAAAAAGCGTTAAGTAAATGTAATAAATATATCATTTTAAAGTTGCAAAATAATAGAGAAATCATAATTTTGCTATTTTACCTCAGTGAAACAAGTCGATTTTTAATGAAAAAAGACGATAATAAACAGTGATTTTTTCAATATTATAAACGTATTAATGCCCTCGTGCTTAAAAAAAAAATTCAAGCATTTTGCATTGAATGCGTTCCCAAGAAATATAAGACATACTAGCATGAATAATCAAATTCGACGGTTGCATTAAAAGCTACTCCCGGCAATTAGAGCCTTCACTCACCGTGGAATGAACCCACCACAACACCGTTAAATACATCGACGGACGGGACACAGTCTATGTCATTAATTAATTGTTGTATATCACGTATTAAACCATCAAAATGATTTGCCAGAGCATACTAATATAATATGCAAGGTAATTAAAATTCTTAATTTCAAAACTAGCTTAACAGTTATGATAGTAATGGTGGTTAAAAAACATCATGTAATTTATTGTTTATTAAGGTATTTCATTGCATGATTTTCAGTCACCGCAGCATAAATCCAGTCTTGTATAAATCTATAAGACAGAAATCTAATGATTTGAGTTCTCTGTGATATTTCTTCTAAGCGAAAAAATATTTATAAATATATATCTTTAAATACTGGAACTCAGAATTAAGAATTTATTCTCATTGTGAGAGAAAGCATATCTTAAACGTCATAAAGGCCATAAACTTCTTTTTAGCTGCTTGTGAATTACACATAAAGTTTTTTCTGTGCTTACTTATTTATTAACTGAATAGTTTGTTCTCAAAATAAATACTACTGGCTTCAAATATTGGCATCCGCAGTACGAAAATTATTTAGTTCTTTATATATGCTTTTTTCCTGAATAAAACTTTCACAAAACTTTTTTTTTCCTTTTTTATGATTTTTATTGAACTACAATTATAGGATAAAGAAAAATTCATTGAAATACTTATGAAGTAAGGCAGATTTATAAATAAATACAAGAGAAATTGGCAATTTTACTCATCTTGGATTTAAATATACATTAAGGAAAGAAATGATTTATATTTGTAACAATAAATTACTCCTCTTTTGAAGTAATTTGATGTTACGCTTTACTTCATATAAGAATTTTAATTATTAAAATAACTAAATGTGTCATTCATTCCTTATCCCTAGCCTAATTATTCACGAATGACTCTTTACATATACTATAATAACTGAAGAGATAAATGATAAACTTAAGAGAATAACTAAATATTTCATTCTTTCCCTTTTTCCTAAACGAATTACTCACCAATGTTTCTTTACATAAAATACAATACTAAATAGCTAGAGAGAAATCAAAATAATTAAAATTGAACTAACATTACACTCTTGGCGAACACATTCCTAAAACGATCATATCTGAAAGGACCAGGTTTTCTGATAACTAGTTAACAGTCTTAGGCATTAACCATAGTCATATTCTGTAAGGCAATCCTTTTCATATAAATATAAAATTATATGGAATCATTAATTTCATAGTTAACTTATATATATAAAGAAGAAAATCTGGGTGTTTGTTTGTTCGCTAATAACTCAGCCAGTACTATGGCTATCCTCACCGAACTTTCTACAATTCCTTTCTGGGTCCTAGAAAAGGTCGACGTCCAACCCCCCCCCCCAAAAAAAATAGCTAAAATCAGAGATATTAATTAACAACACGGAAAAACGATAATTTTACCCCTCATTTTCCCGATTGGCAACAGTCTCGCATGCTGCAGATGAAAATCTGCTTTATTTCCAGAACTGTTGCCACTTCCCGCTTTCAAATTGTAGAGTTTATTAATAAAAAATTTTTAGGTTTTACGATGAAATAAAAATAGCATTGCCCAACATTTAATACATTATTCCCGATCCCAAAAATTCGAAAAAAAACATTTCGACTATTCCCATCTTCGTACGACTTGAATCAGCCAAAATATGAATTAAAACTCCGAAAGCGATCATTTTCGCACTCATTTTTCCGAGTGGCAAGGCGTGTTGTGTTGTAGATAAAAATGCTTTATTTCGAGAAGTGTTGCTACTACTCGCTTTCAAATCGTAGAGTTTGTTAATCAAAAATTTGTAAATTTTGCAAAATCTATTTGTGTGTCTGTTTGTGTGTGTGTTTGTTTGTTCGCGTTATTGATTTCTGATCATTTATGATAATTTTTTTATCGATTTAATCGATTAAAATTGAAATATTAGACGGAACTTGAGCTTAAACACTGCGCGATATTGTTGCTGATATAATGAGAGAGAAATAGCTTATTTTTCTATCGAAATTTTGTGGGTTCCCTATCGCATCAGACTGAATAATGTATGACTATGAATCGTATTTTTTGCATCGTTATTAGAGAAGGATAACAGCGGTATCTTTATGCCTGTTGTTAGATGTATTACTCTCAATCTAACTTAACTGGCATCGGGTATTTCCGCTAGTAAGATATATGGTAATAAAAATTTATCTTGTCGAATTGAAATAATTTTAATAATTTTTTCCTAAATATTAAAAAAAGGAAAAACTAAATGTTATCTGCTAATCTCTGCATCGGCAAACATACATTCAAAGTGACGTAATCTGGTGTGCCCATTTGTCTATAACGAAAATATATTTTTGTACAAGGCTTAGTACAAAATTATGTTATTTAAGAACCTGCCCATAGAATAACCGGTATTGAAAACTTCATAAGCTTATCAAATTTTGAATATTTATTTCTTTTTGACGTTAAAGGTCTAAAATAATTAACGCAGGACTAACAAGGGTTACAGAGAATTATTATGTCTTACAGACAATTTAAACCCTCTGCTATTTTAATATGCTTAAAAGATGCAAAGACATGAAATTTCTTAGCATAAAGAATCCGAATAAAAGAAGAAAATGCAAGAGAAGCTGAATTCTAGAAATTTTTTCTCTTTGTCTTAGAAATCAAAAAGCACAGGTTTCATTTATTGGGTTGGCAACTAAGTAATTGCGGATTTTTTTAGAAAATCGAAGACAATTTTTTCATGGAACTAAATAACTTTATTCTGTAATGTATTGCCCATTTTGATCAATGCCCTTTTGCCTTCTTTCAGGCAGCATCATAATCCCAAGTTCATAAAACTTCTGGTTTTCATTAGCAAAAAACTGAATCAGGTACGATTTGACATCATCATCATTATTGAAATTTTTACCATTCAAGGAGTTTTGTAAAGATCGAAACAAAAAGTAATCAGATGGTGCAAGGTCAGGACTATATGGTGGATGTGGCAAAACATCCCAACCAAACTCCAATAATTTTTGCCGAGTGACCAAAGATGTGTGTCGCCTTGCATTGTCATGATGGAATACAACACCTTATCGATTTGTCAATTCGACAACTGCATTGTTTAATTTCGTTAGTTGTTCAATTTAGACATCAGAATTGATCGTTCGAATTGATATCACTAATTAATGACAGAGATAATAAATTTTATACATTGCTTAATTAGCAATAATAATATGTCATAATTCTATATTTTTAATTCTTTAGTGTAGAAGCATAATAACAAACAGCGTTTCCAGAATATGACCATTAGGCGGCTCTAAGCTTAGGTAACAACAAACAATGTATTACTTCTCAAAGTATCTGAATAAACTGTAACAAGCAACTAACCATAAACTAAACAGAAACGCAAAACAAAGAAGTATAAGATGAAGATAATTTTAACAATTCTTAAGCTCACGATTTACTGAAAATACCATCAAAATTTTCAAGCAAAAATATTCTACAATATAAGAAAAAATACATAGTTATTTTATTTATAAACCTCTATATGTGTTGTTTTTCTTATGTCATAGAATACTTTTGCTTGAAACTTACCTCTATGTGTGTTGTTTTTCTTATAGCATAGAATATTTTTGTTTGAAAATATTTTATGAAACTATTTTGAATATATTTTATATTTCGTATTTTTTATATTTTAATATTTTGAGCGAAAATATTTTTGTTTAATGGTATTTTCAGCTAATTGTGAGCTTAAAAATTATTAAAATTATTGTCATGTAATACGATACATCAAAATACCATCAAAATTTTCAAGCAAAAATATTCTTTGACATAAGAAAAAACAACACATATAGAGGTTTATAGATAAAATAACTGTGTGGTGTTCTACAACATTCATCAAACAAGGACTTATGCTAAAGATAAATACTTTTATCGAATTCTGATCAGATTTTAGCCGTTAAAATAGAATTTCCCTCGAATTCTTAAAAGACAATAAGGAATTTAAAAGTATTTTGTAACGATATTTGAAAACACTGATCTTCGTTGACCACATTTGATTGCAATTAAAGTAGTTATTGAAATTCTGTAACTACTGAGTTCATGCCATTACATAGATTTTATTCGCTTTTGTGGAGATGAAAACTTATTTTTTAATTTTGAAATATACCTGCGAGCATTTAATCGAATTCCACATTTGCTGGTCGTTAATGTAATAAAAAGTATTAACATTTCTATGGTAGTCAAAATAATTATGTAATACCAAACTGCTTTAGAAATTTTTTTGCATTTTTCGGTGATAATTTCCAGCTTTAAAAAATTCTACGTTCCTTTTATTATTCTTCTATGCAATACAAACGAGCGAAATGCTAAGGTAATATAAATATTTGATTTATTTTAACATCAGTAAGAAACACAGCATTTTTTAAAACCCGATTGTTTATTTCAAGTCTTATTTATGAAATAACATTATGTGCATTAAAAGATGCAATTTATATTGCATGTGAGACTAACTGCTTTCTTGACTTCCATCAAAAATACTTCCAGCTAACACAAATAAGCTATAAGCTTTCTGATAATTCGAGTGCACTCGTCTTTTTCTTTGCATCATACATTAAAAAGTTGATTTATCCTAAGCTATGCTGTTTACATCCTATATGAAAATGTTTTATTATTCATGTAGTATAATATGTTAATTTTTAATAGAAGTTGCTAAAACCGGTAGTTTAAACATGTTTTTTTATGATAGGTGCATCTCCTGTACGATCTCACATATATCACAGGTGCCTATTAGGAGCTATTTTCAGATGCCGGTCTCAGAATGAAACTGGATCATTTGAAAGGATGTGCCAAAGTGAAATTAGGTTCAAAACAAGCAAGTAATTTCTTGTTTTATAAAACTAAGATTATTGAATCGCTGTGTATACTTTCAATTTCCATTTCCTAAGTGTTTTTATTTTGTTGTAAACATTTTGTTCGTTAATTATACAGTCAAATACCGAAAATCCGCCGACCTGAAATCCGCATTGCCTCTCAAAATATAAACATTGAATTTATAGGTTCCAGAAACCGCAGAATGGAGAATGAAATACCGAAGAAAAAATATTTATCCAATAATGACGTCATAATTACCGAATGATTCTGTGTTAGTGGCAGAAAAAAAAATCTTAGTCCAGAAGAGGTTTTTAGTATGGATGATGTGTTCAGATGAGCCAACACTGGCATTTCAGGTAACCGATGATGAAATCATTGACTCTGTTTTGAACTCGCCACAACAAGAAAACGATTCCGACACCGACACAGATAATATATTTGATACGAGTGAGAAAATATCTTTTAATAAGGGTTTGGAACATGATGAAAAATACCTAAAATATTTAGAACAACAGAGCTGTGTTACAGACCATGAGATTATGACCCTGTAAAATTTACAAAAATAAGCTTACTCTGGAGCACCTAAAGCTTTAAAACGAACCTCTATCAGAAAAATGTTTGAAACAAGTAAAAAAAAATGTATGCTTTATAGTATTCCTTATTTTTACACGTCTCTATTCTATATGTCCCTAATGCTTTAAAATATTCCTGTAATCACTAATATAAATTAATATATATACATATATAATTTAATGCATATAATAAAATAATGTAGTAATGTGTATTATTGTACATAATAATTTAAGTAAATGTATCCAATATGCCTTATTTATTTTTCACTTTTAGTCTAATATTATGATTTGGCTTTTCTGTCCTGAAATCTGCAAAATCCTATAATCCACACAACCACTGGTCCCAAGCATTGCGGATTTCTGGACTTCTACTGTATTTGTAAACTGAGGGAATTCATTTGATGACAGTTGTTGACTTACATCCCATAATCAATGTTTGCTCATTTTCCTAACTACACTTATAATTTAATTTGATATTAAATTACATAAAGAAGGCACTATATATGGAAGTTTAAGTCTTTTGTTAATGTCCAAATAAAAAACGTTCTTTTTATATCATAAAAGGGCGATTAGTATCCCAGAAGGGTTCTTAATATTTGTTCCTAACACTAAAATTTCGTTGCTATGTTTTACAAAATAATAATGCAGTTAAAAATGTTTAATATTTTCATGCATTATTGAAATAAATATAGAAAAAATTTCACGTTACGAGTTAAACACATATGTTTGGTAACTAACTTTTAAAAATTACAGCTTATATCTCTACTTCGTTATTCTTATGCATACTGTTATGTTGCCATACATTCGAAATCTGAATAAAAAGCAATGGAAATTCATAAAATAATTTCTGCCTCTCTAATTTATTCTTCCCTCCCAAAAATCATTTTTTTTATTATGGAAGAGTGTTAATATAATTGATTTCAACAGGTTGTAAACTCTGAAAAGAATATTTACATGCAAGGGAAGATTGTTTTACCTTTAAATGCAAGAGAAGATTGTTTTGCATCTGAATGTTAAATAGCGCCATGCTTGCATCGGATGTTAAGCTTGGGAGTTTCATAATGAATAGATAATAATAAAATAAACCAATTTTTTTTAAATTGTCGTTATCGGTTGTTTAAGACGTAATATATCAAAAATTCTGTTCACGTAATTTTAAAAACAATCCTTACAAACCAAAAAATTTGGCATTTAGATACTTTTCAATAGGTAATAGTTTTTTTTTTTTTTTTTCAAATATACAATTCTGTTTAAATTCGACAAGTTATTTCATTCTTATTTATATAAATTAAGAAGTGCTTAATCAAATCGGAGAGGACTATTTATATAACACACAATTATTCTGTAAAACGTTAGAACTTGAAAAATATTTTTACATAAAAAAAGTCTCTATAATATTACAATTCTTTAAGATTAAGAATTTTTTAAATCGAAATGTTATTCTCAGCAATTCTTGATGAAATGTTATGAGAAATTCTTAAGAATCTTTTACTATAATTTTCTTTCTTATAAGTAAACAATATCTTAAAAATAACTCAAATTCTACATTTAAAGACAATCGATATCGAAAATAAAAATCTTACCGCACGACTCAAAAAATTCTTTTTGATGCCTGAACGTAGTAAAAACACAATTCGTGTCAAAATATCCAAGCACAACCACCAGCAATTCTTGCAAAAGGACTACTACTGTTCAGTTAAGACGACCGCTCAACTTTTAGTTGGCAGAACTCACAGCGCGTAAAGCCTTCATGTTTGGAAATATCTGTCGCTATAAACAAGGCGATTTGATAAGTAAATGACCTTTGCTTAGCCAATCCGCTGGGTTCGCAACTCAAGCCCTCTTTACGATCACGTTTTCCCTTTTTGAAGAATTTTATGACCCTTCCTTTTCAATGGGCTGAGGAAGACACGCCATTTGACCAATCCGTACCCCCCTTGCTCCATACCAAAGCACCCTGGAGACAATTGTCGGAGATCTGAGGGCCTCTTAATCAAGGCAGGTGATCTTGGCTGCTCGTTTAATAGCAGCCCTCCGGTTGCGGAACTTTATATTACACTTAACGACATTCAGTTAAGAATAATGATCTTTAAGGGCATACTGACACCATCTAGCCCCATTCAGCCTGTTGCGCTTGAGCAATGTCTTTGCATGTCAGGGACTCATCAGTTTCAGTTCTTTCCTCCCCAATTATAACATAAAGCTACTTAAATTTCAGATAAAATTATAAAAGGAAATTGCCGCCCATTTAAGCAGACCTATTTAAAAGTGGCTTGTTAACACCATGTTTCCATTTAAGAATGAATTATTTTGTGATAATATTTGCTGCAGATAATTTCTTATTTTAGAATAATTTTTCTCGTAGATAAGGTTATGATGTAACTCTTGATCTTATTTAACTCTGCCTACCATCATACAGAAATGTGAATATGCCAGGGGTTACGGGACCGAGTTTAAGAATTTTTTTCATCGCCATTCTCATAAATTTGAAGCCGTTATTATAAATGGTTCTCTCACAGGCAAGTTTCCTTATTATTCTGATAAACCTCCATTTAAGTAATTCATCATAGATTACACAAAGAAAACATTTCACAGTATGTCTGCTGTTTATTCGATAATAATTCCAAATTATGATGCTTTACTAAATTAGATATTAAATTATGCAGATCAGAGTGATGACAAATCAAACTGATCGAAGGGCATCATATGTAAAAGTTGCTGTTAAAGGGCCAAAATTTTAATTAATTTGTTACTTGCATTTTAAAATAATTAGAATTTATCTTTTCTGAGCGAATTTTGCGGGGCTCCTCCAAGACTCCAAGAATTCACTTAGGCTCCTCCAAGACTCGATAAAGACCATTGGGGGGGAGGGGCTAGAGTTCTGTCAAGGGCGCCGGAGCTCATTCTCCTGTAAGAGATAACGACGAGTTATAATATTATTTTATAGTATAATTATTGTGGGACTAGGCAGTAATCACGCCTTGTATTCACCTCAAAAAGAGAAGGCCGCGAGTTCGAATCCAGCTGTTGGAGCTATCAATTCTCATATGGATCAGCTGTCTTGATAAGTGTGCTAAAAGTGCTATTCAGTATTGAAAAATGCATTAAGAATAGAAATTTTATCAATTAAAGATAACGTTATTGAAATGTCAATAATTACAATTTTGTTAATAATTTCCATTAATGCCAGTTTTGAAATGGTTTGATCATTTATTTCAAGACCTGGGGTTTGTTAGAAATATTTAGCAGCGATTTATGGCTTTCAAAGTTTTGTTGTTAAAACAGTAAATCATCGTCAAGAAATTTTTATTTATTTATTTTCAGCCTTAATTTATTTATTAGTTGTCGCGAAATTCTACTTGAATTTCGAAAGAAATCCTGAGAATCGAAATCTAGAAATTGGTGTGCGGTTTCTGGATTTCGATTTCATAATCTACAGGGTAGGAAAACATTTGTTTTTCTATGCAAGTACTACCCAATAAAGTTTTGCTAATGAAAGAACCTGTTTTTTGAAACGCGTGGTACTGTTTTTATGTGAGTAATTTTCAGAAAACCTGACCAGCTTTCTATTATTAGTGCTGTTTCCTGCTGTGCTGTTGGATTACTGAAGATTATGCAACTCTAATTCTAGTTCTGGCTGCACTTTTTAGTGTATTTGAATGGGTTATTAATCAATGTCATTTGTATATGAAATACTTCAAAATCATATTACCAAAAACTAAATTTTGAATTTTGCTATTCCAGTAACACAAGGGATCAAATTTATTAAAAAAATAGCAATAATGCGTGAGGCGATTATGGATATGGTTCGAAGGCCACCGCTTGGCCATCGCTGATCTAGATGAATACGGTATACCATCATATGTTTCATTTAAAAACAAGGCACATTTCCAGAGCTTATCACGAACAAGTTAATTAAGCGAGGTTAATTTCTAATGATTGACCATCCAGCCCGTATACTGACCCTAACTTAGTGCCGTTGCGATGAGTCCGGGTTCGTATTCCGGAGAAGGCATGGTTGTAACTATCCGTCCCTAGGAGGCAACGGTGACCGCTTATTAGGTGCTTCCATAACAAAATGGCCACCACTTCCGGCCCTTGTAGTGGTTCAAGGATAATAGCTATGAAATAAAGTCCCCGGCCATTAAAAAAAATTCTAAGGATAGGTGTTTTCGTGCAATTTGAAATCTAGTTCATCTGTAAACTGCATCCACCTGAAGGCATAAAAATGTTACCCATAACAACTTATGCAAATTCTGAATCGCAGGTAATGTTTATAACTCTTTCCTTCTGCAACATCTCTACAAATAATAAAACAAAGAGTCTGTGTGTGTGTGTGTGTGTGTGTGTGTCTTTCGTTCGTGTTGCGAGTAAGCTAATAGACCCAGGGCCACGAAATTTGGTACATAGGTGTATCTACACAAGAGCTAGTGCACCTCGAAGCGATTTTTTCGAAATTCGAATTAGAATTTTTTTTATTTTATGTTTTGTGACCAAATCGCGTCATTTTGAGACATAATGGGCTACAGGAAAGCGAGATTTCACTCTATACATTTCATTTTTACATCGTCGTGAAGCGTAGACACTTAGCTATTTTACGAACTTAAAATAAATTTCGTATTTCAATAAATCGATTAAATACGAATTTATTTAGGAAGGTGAGCTTAACACCTTTTCAGCGGAATTTTTTTAAAAAAAACTTATTTTAAAAAATGTGCTGTTTATTTTCCTTTGATTTTTGGACACGTTGAACTTTAATCCTTTCGACTCCTTTTAAAAAAAGAATTTTGGAAAAATAATAATATTTTGTATTTTTTTAAAATTTTTTAAATGAAGCTTCCGAATACACTTCTCACATCTCAGATATTTTAAAATGTAGTTTTGGCAACAATTTTCCTTTCTTATTGTTGTTGATAGATTTTTGATGAAATTGCATCATTTTGAATAGTTTCATTCTTTTAAAAATTTCGGTTTGGCAACAATTTTTCATCGTATTTCTTATGTTACTGTTTTTAAGAGACTGAAAAGTTTAAGAAATTAAAAAGTTGTTTCTTTTTGCAACGGTAAATTGTTTAATTACTTTATTAGGATAATTAACATTTGTATCAAGGGATATTGCTTATTTCATTGTAATATTATGTTTTAATTATATATAATTTTAATTATAAAAACGTTTTGCATGATATTTTTTAATCTGTTTAAGTTCTTAATCTGTTTATACCATTTGAGTTCTTAAGATTTTGCAAAGGGAGGTTGGTTAATTTATTTATTAATATAATTAATATTTGTATTAAGGGATATTGCTTATTTCGTTGTATGCTTTTTATATGTAATGCATTTTAACTGAATTTTTTTTCCGTTGTTGTTTGTTTCTTTTTCGATAAAATTGTTCTGCAGAGTAAAATTTTGTGCAGTTTTCAAATTTAATGTTTGGTGTTCTCTTTAAGCATTTTTCTGGTACACTTAAAAGCCAGACGAAGGCTGGCCGCGCAGCGGCTAGTATGTAATATAATTATGCAATTAAGGTCTTGACTATTCATACAACAAGTATTAGATTAAGCCGCCCAACCGGTATAGTGGTTAGCGTTGCTGATTGCCGTGCCGAAGGGCCCGGGTTCGAATCTCGGAGAAGACATAGATGTTTGCAAATGCATAGTGTCCGTATGGCATGGAGGTATTCTAAATATCCGGCGAGCTAAAAGTCCTCGAGGTTTTTGTGGTAGGGAAATAGACTTGGGAGACTCCTGGACTCTATCTCCATCAAAACTGGGGGCTGGAACTGAGCTAAATCGCACTGTCACCTGTAAGATGCTCAAGGATGTCGCCAACGACAGGCATAAACTTGCGTTCCTTGCCACGAGGAATTTCGAGAGCTTGGACTGACTATAGGTCAGACAAGGGAGCATTAACAGCAACAAAAACAGTATTAGATTAAGCTTGGTTAATTCACATTCCTTTGGTTGCAGCAGGTTGAAATGTTAAGATATTTCTTTTGGTTTCATTCATTCTCGTGTGGAATCAAAAATCATGACCAGAATTAAACTTATTTTTAGAAGAAAATTATTTTTTTCCCGTCCAAATTAGGGAATCTGCGGAAAAAATTCACGAATATGTGTTAAAGAGCTACCTTTAATTAAAATTAGCATCTAATTAAGCTAATTTTAAAATTAAAATTAACAACGGCTGTTCACAGATGGAAAAGTATTAATTTTCCTGAGATTAAAACTACAGCAAAAATAATTAATTAATTATTGTATTTGCTCTAATAATAAATAATAATAATATAAGTCATTGTAAAAATCCATTTTTCTCAGAATTGGAGAAGATGGAATGTTTTTCACTTGTGAAAAATATATACCTCAAATTTATTATATGAATATATTCTAACATATTTTCCCCACTTTTTTTTATTAATTTTTGTAATTCAAGTACTGCACATATCTAGATGTTTTTTTTTTGGTATGTATTAAAAATGAAATAAGACTATGTCTTTCGTTATTGCTCTTCAGCATGCAAATTTTGCTTCAACGTCCACTTCCTCCACCCCTTAGGGTAGACTGAAATCGTTCCATTTAAAACATCTAACATCCCAGAGAACTATTTGTGTTCTTTATGGTTTCTTCAGCGCCTGAATTACTTTTCGTCCTCCGTGTCTAGTATACCAAATAACTTACTCTCACACTCGCTTTAGATACTTATTTCGTATAAATTGAGTCGGTTAACATACTCATAACTACAGGCTTCTAAGCAGATGTTTGTATTAAAAAAGTAAATGACTGGCTCTTTGGCTTAGCCCTTAAAATGGGTTTTAACGCTAAACTTTTCATGAAATGTGTATCCACTCGAAAATGTACACATGAATTCACACTTTACAGTCTTGAGCAACAAGTGGTTTTCAAGTATTTACTTAAAGAAGTTGTAAGGTTTTAGTTTAAGCTAACAAAGTTTTATTTTAATTTTTCTTTCGTATGAGCTCTTATTTCAACTTCCCGTTAGAATGAGGGCGCGTTTCAGCTTTATGCTAATTTGAAGTGGAGCCAAGTTTTGTATTTAAAAGGTTAGCGAGGAACTTCTCGGGTGTAGTCTCAGATCACTGCGGCTCTGTTCGATGTCCACCTTACCAGCTAGTATTTAAATTCTAAGCCATAGCGCTGTTACTCTAATACTTATTGAAGTAATCTAAGTGCGTTAGTATTAGCTAAGTCTTGCTACGCATCATTGATAGTTTAGCATAGAGGCCAACCTCGCGTTTGTAGCTCTGTGAGCAACGACTAGACTACTTATTTCTACTCACTTTATTTTAAATTACTTGATTGTTCAGTTTAGACCCAAGTGCGGTCATTATTTTCTGTTATCCCTTCCCAGCTGGGAAGTGACTGTAAATAGTGGTTTAATAAAAGAGGATTTTAAAATCCTTCTTACGTGCAGTTATTCTACCACTTAACCACAGTTATTCTACCACAGAACATACCTGCATTCAGCTCCCTGTTCAAGATCAGGACTTTAACAACTTCACGAATATGTGTTAAGAATACATTACTTATTTTAATGTTTATTGTTTTGTATTTTATATTTCCTGGCGCACGAGCAAGCCTCACTTAGATTTTGTGAGTATAGTTTAGTAATTTGTGTATGGCAACAGTAATAGATATTCAAGTGCGAAAAGGATGTAACAGCGCTAAGAGCGTTATTGATTTCTTCCGTGATAATAAAGTTTGTTTTCGTTGTAACTGATTTTATTTTGTGAATAATCACCGGAGTTATAGTGTTTTAATGATAGTGACTATTTTAAGCCTATGATGCGAGTCTTTAATTAAAGGCTACTTCGTGCTGAAGTGTGATTTATACGTTTAAGTACTGAAAGCTAGAAAAGTCGGTGATACTTTTACTTGTAAGCTTTATCAATATGTTCGCCAAAAGTATGCACAGAACACTCAGTCCTGACAAAGTGTTTTACAATAACATAAAGTCATGAAATTTTCTAATAAATTTTAATTTATTTGCACTGTTATACCTTAATTTATAGCTACCTGTATATGAAGGGTGCACAAGCCACAAATATATTTAGAATATAATGATTCAGTATAGTATTTCTTACTTTTTTCTTATCCCCTTGTAAAAAAAATTAATAAAAAAATATTTCGAATCGCTTTCTTTATTTTCCCAAGTTCTGAACTGAGTTATGTCAAAGTAAGCGAGAGCTACCTGCTTATGGGAAGAGATACCTTTACAGAGAACTTTTCATGAAAAATTGACTCATTTCACACCACACTGGCAATAGCACCAAAGTATCCAAGCAGCCAGCCTAATCTTTAGATCTGAACACAGGTCAGTGAATTACCACTGTTAATTCTCTGGTTTCTTATTTAAATCACAAAAAATGCTTGAAATCTACATTTTTATTTATTTATTTTTTAGTCCTAAGGGGCTTTGTCCCTGAGGGACTATTGTTTTCGTTTTGCGGTTTTGCGTCGAATCACTCTGAATATCTGTATCACTTTTCAAATTGTTGCCACCAAATATTATCGCCCTGTACTATATTTGAAGAAATTAAATAATGAAGAATCTGCATAAGTGTATGTATGTTTCTCGCATTGTGATAACACAACGGTACCTAGAGCCATCCAATTTTGAGTAATGTAATCCTACTGCGAATATGGACATCTGGAAACCCAAATTTGAAATTTGGAATTTGTTTTGTTATCGATTTCATATTTTGTAAAACTTTAACGAATTATCAAACATATTATATTTCTGTAAACAAAAGCGACCAATTTTAATTTGCACGTGGGCGACCAAAGGTCTAGGATCAACAATGTCTACACCATAGCATCGTTCGCATTGAAATGATGACTGTTACCACAGAAATAAGAACCCGTGTATTTTAACAATTAGATCCAAACAAAACATTTTCATAAGGCAGTTTTAGTTTGCACTCAGTTTCCTATTAACCAGGCTACTGAGAATGACGTCCACGCTTAACTGAAAATCGCAGTCTTCGGTAATTTAAAAAATGCAAGAAAGAAGAATAAATTATATAATAATTTACAGAAAAATGCTAGTAAAAATTTACCTGTACTCTAAGTTTAATCTAGAGGATTGTTCTTTAAAGTTAAAGAATTAGTTCTATAAATTAAATCAATTTTCAAAGCAAAATAAGTGTAAATAACGTAAGAATAAATACTATTAAACTCTTAAATATATGTGTGTGTGTGTGAATGTATTCATGTAAGATAAAAATATGAAAAACAAACTTCTATTTTAATTCGCCATAATCCCTTTTATCCTGCATTTAAATTTGGGTATTTTCCCTTTCTAGCCTAAAAATAGTAATTATTTATAATACTCACCATTTTGCTATTTGGCAGCTGAGAATGATGGTTCGGTAAAACCATAGAGTCTAGTCCTGTGGTAATTTGCAAGTATAACGTTGATTTCTGTTGTTTGACTTCTAAATTAACATCAACCTAAACTGCGTCATTTCAGAATTAATCCGTATCCAATGATATTACATAACGCTGCAAAGCAGATACCCTTTAGACGATCCGTGAATAACATTTCATTTAAAACCAAAACGTTTCGACACTCTCCCACGTTTTTTTCTGAATGCAGCGACACTTTTTTGTTTTGCTTCGTGTTAGGATGTTGTCCCTTTCCTCTCTCTCTATCATCCATTGCATTTATTAAAATATATTAAACTTCAAAAATGTGCGCCCATGATGACTTTCGAATTCTAATATGCATCTCAAGAATTAATTTTTCCAGCAATAAATTACAATCCCATGCGCATTTCACTTTTCTTTCTTTTCTCAACTCTTTGGACTAAAAACTCACGCCCCTTTGGACTAAAAAGTCCAAAGGGGCTTTGTCCCTGAAGGACTATTGTTTTCGTTTTGCGATTTTGCGTCGGAAACATTAAAAGTCTGTATCACTTTTCAAACTGTTGCCACAAAATATTGCAGCCCTGTATTATATTTAAAGAAATTAAATAACGAAGAATGTGCATAAACGTATGTATGTTTCTAGCATTGTGATAAAACGACGGTACCTAAAGCCATCGAATTTTGAATGCCATCATCCTGCTGCGAATATGGGCATCTGGAAGCCCAAATTTGAAATTTGGAATTTGTTTTATTAAGGATTTAATATTTTGTAAAACTTTAACGAATTTTTGGTTAACAAACTCAAGGATTTCAAAGCGGGCCATGGCAACGTTGTAGAGAAAAGAACATTTTTATCTGCAACGCGTGAGACTGTGTGTAGGAAATTCTAAAGATAGGCTCAGTTTAAAATTATTTTGCGATATTGTTCTTTAACTGAATTTTATGGTTTAAATGCGAAGAACATGATATTCAATAAATAAAAGTAACATACAAAATGTTTAAAAAACGCCCCTTTGGACGTAATTTAAAATCTGAAACCTTTCAGATTTTTTTTTTATTATTTATTTTTTATTTTAATGGTTTGTGATAGAACATTTTGCATCGATCCGAAATAAACAAACATAATTTAACTTTTTTTTTAAGACAAGGCATGGTGCCTGTAAATGCATTTGCACTTCTATAAAGTTGCAAAATTAAATAATGTAATTTATTTTACGACAAGAGAATACGTTAAAAAAAAGGAGCAATTATTAACGGTTACGTTTATTAACGATGAAACACTTCTAATAACTATTCATTTGAATAACAATTAAATTTATTAAATACAAAATGCAGCATACGAATAGGCAATTTGGGGAGGGGATTTTCAAAATTCGTTTTTGGTTTGCATAGCCTTAATGCGGTTTAGAAAATTTTCCGACCAGGACAAGTGCACGTTATAGATGCCCTCGTAAGAATTTCAAAGCTCATGGAACATCTATTGTGCTCCAGCGTGAGAAATTAAATTTTGATCAATAAAAGCCTTTTGAGTCCCGAAAACGAGTCTTTGAAAGGTTCGTTTTTGCTTCCCGACCAGAATGGTAGATCGTTCTCCTTCCCGATTGGTTTACATCTGTTTTTCAGCCAGGGAGGCGCGAAAGAGGGGAGGACGACAGCTACATCATTATTCATGAGGGAAGAAAGCTGTGCCAAGGTTTCTTTCTCTTCCAAGCAGCCAATAGAAATCCATTTCGTGTTTTGCTGACTGAATTCAGAATGAGGCCTCGACATGGAAACTTGAAAACTGATCTGATAATCTTAGAACTAGGCAAGAAAAAGTAATTTCTAAGCGATTGTTGCAAACATAATTCACTTAGTCGCTATTGAGTAAGCACATCCCTTACAAAATTTGTTGTATCTTCATGGTTTACAATTATGATAATTATTTCTAGGTGAAAACCTTTTAACAGTAAATGTTTTTAATAATTCTATAAAAAATTACCTTGATACGTAACGGTTTCAAGCTAATTTAAAATCTTTAAAAAAATGCTTTGTGCAACATATTTATTGCAAATGGAATAATTTTCGGTTCGTTCTTTTTTTGTCTGTAATAATATATAAACAGGAATTTTTAAATTACAGAGTGAAAAATTTTACAGTTAGTTTTACGAAAAATCGAGGACAAAGTAGAAAGAAGTTCTATACTGCAGAAATATAAAATTAACTAAGTAACAATTGTAGACAAAGAGGGGTTAGGAGTGTACGAATAAAATTAGGAACAAACTAGATAGCTATATTTGTAAAGTTTTAGTTTAAACTAACAAAGTTTTATGTTAATTTCTCTTTCCTGTGAACTCTTATTTCAACTTCCCGTTAGAATGAGCGCGCGTTTCAGCTTTATGCTAATTTGAAGTGGAGCCAAGTTTTGTATTTAAAAGGTTAGCGAGGAACTTCTCGGTGTGAGAGAGCTTTTAGTCTCAGATCACTGCGGCTCTGTTCGACGTTCGCCTGACCACCTAGTATTTAAATTCTAAGCCTTAGCGCTGTTACTCTAATACTTATTGAAGTAATCTAAGTATGTTAGTATTAGCTAAATCTTGCTACGCACCATTGATAGTTTAGCATAGAGGCCAACCTCGCGTTTATAGCTCTGAGAGCAACGACGACTTAATTTTCTACTTAACTTTATTTTAAATTATTTGATTGTTCAGTTTAGACCAAGTGCGGTCATTATTTTCTGTTATCCCTTCCGAGTTGGGAAGTGGCTGTAAATAGTAGTTTAATAAAAGGGTCATTTTAAACCTCCTTGCGTGCAGTTATTCTACCACTTCCACTGAACATAGCTGCATTCAGCTCCCTGTTCAAGATCAGGGTTTTAACACTATCACGACCATGTTCGCCAAAAGTATGCACAGAACACTCAGTCGTGACATATTTAACATCAAAGTAGGGTTGTTCGGAAAGTAATTTCATTTTTCCCAACGGAGGGCATTATTGTATTTTTTCACAGCCGACTTTACACTTAGTCACTATATATTTTGACAGCTGATATAGCAAGGCTTGTTTGTGAAAAAATTCGAATGATTCTACACAATAGTTTTTGGTTGGTGCCCTTTCAAATATGGAAAGTCAAAAGCAGCCTTTTCGGTATATTTTACTTTTTTAGTGTAGAAAAGGTAAAAATGCTGTTCAAGCAAAAAAAAAAAAATTATCCGGTGCACATAGAGAAGTTGTTTGAAGCGCATAGAAAAACTGGTTTGCAAAATTCGATCCGGCAATTTTGATCTTTATGATGTACCACCTTCTGGAAGGTCACTTAAAGCTGATGGAGAGCTTAAGAACATGAGGAACCCACATGTCGAGCTTTGAGATTAAACCTAAGCGTTCCAAATGACCACAAATGGTTAAATTCGATGAATTTAATGTCTCAATGATCTCATGAGTTGTTTTTTGCCGGTTTGCATCAATTTCATCAATCATGTCTTTACTGTGTTCTTCATCGGCTTCAGCTGGCCTTCCAGAACGTAGTGCAACTTCAAGATCAAAACTGCCGAACCGAAATTTTGCAAACCACTTTAGGCACTGGCGTTTTATCAATACATCTTCTCCACACACGTCGAATAATTTTTTTTTTCTTGCTTAAACAGCATTCTTACCTTTTCGATAGTAAAAAAAGTAAAATACACCGAAAATGCTGGTTTTCACTTTCCATATTTGAAAGGGCACCAACCAAAAACTACTGCGTAGAATCAGTCGGACGTTTACACAAACAAGCCTTGCTGCGTCAGTTGTCAAAATATATAATGACTATGCGGCTTAAGTCGGCTGTGAAAAAATACAATTAAGCCCTCCGTTGGGAAAAAAAAAAAAACTAAATTCCTGTCCGAACAACCCAATATATATTTTATATAATACTTTTGAGGCTTTATGAATTCACGATGCAATTTCAAAATTAATCCGTATCATATGATCTTATGTAACGCTGCAATGCAGATACCTTTTAAAGCCAATTCCTGAATAAGATTTTCAATGCAGATACATACTGCTGCAGATTCTGCATAATACGTAATAGTAAGTCATTACTGATCAGTAATAAATCTGTTAATTTAACCATGTTACGTTTTTCTGTCTTCGCAGAACACATAAAGCAAAATTAATATTTTATAATAGCAGTTTTAAAACACTAATTAGGGAAAATTTTAAAAAAGGAAACATATAAGCGTAATAAATGTATGATTTCAAATAGTATGTTACTTGGGAGCTGGGAATTAAAAGGTCAATAAATTTCCGATTATACAGGTATAATTTTTAAAAGATTAATTTATATTTGTAAATACATCTATTTCATAAATATCGGTAACATCGTTGAAAACAGACATTGATGAGCTTCTTCGCATGAAGTCTTGCATTGGCCCCTAGATGCAACTTAAATTAGCCCTTTAAAATATACGGATATTGGCCAATTTGAAATGGATAATATGCCACAAATGACATGCATTGTGAATAGCATAACAAATTTATAATATAAAATTAGTAAAGGTTGAGTTTGGCGCAGATTTATATCAAGTTCTCAATCGATTTCGAGGGTAAGCACGTACAGGTCCCTCTTCGTCAGGAGCAAAAAATCTTCAAGACTGCAATAACAATTAAGTTTCATTCTGGATAGTTTTAATTGATACATTCGAATTCTCAAACGTGACTAATCTTGAAAAATATTCGTTCTTGAGTGAGTTCTTACCTAAAAAATGTGAACTTACATTCGAATCTTTACCTAAAGCAAAGCGTTAAACCTTTTCATTCAAACTTTTGGAAGAATTAGGTTCAATGAAGTTCAATATATGTTTTAATTTAAAAAAAAAAAAAAACTAAGTATAACAATTTCAGTGGTGCTTGGATTACCGATATTAATTATGTGGGGATCCTAAGTGTCATTCTAAGCGTTGTAAATGTGCTCTTATGAACTCTAAAATAAACCAGCCTACTGGAAATAATTTCGTGTTTATGTTAATCTGTGAAATAATTTCCATCCGTGTTCAGCCTACTGGAAATAATTTCGTGTTTATGTTAATCTGTGAAATAATTTCCATCCGTGTTCACTTACTTCCATTTAAAAAAGATACAGAAAAAAGCAACAATTTGAACTGTTAATATATTTTCAAATTATACTGAAATGATACACTTCATTCATAGTTTTAAAAAGAAACGCATTCCTAAATTAGTTCATTAAATGCAGGTCTCAAATTTTGGTTTATTTTGAAAGCTCCCTTTTTCTTTATTCTCATATGAAAAATTCCTGAAAATTTACGACTTGTTCCAACCCTTAGCTTTAAGTATACGCATGACATTTCACTGTTTTATCAGTTATCTTCAAAAAAAGTGTTAAACGCTATTAATATTATCTTTTAACCCTCCGGAACAGGATAACTTGTAATAAGAAAAAATAGTGAATGAAAAATTAACGCTGAAAGTTGAGCATGAAAATTTGAATAAATAGAATTTTATTAATTTTTGTTGTAGAAAATAACTACAAAATAGAAAATCAGCGTCAAAACATGTACAAGAAATCATACAATACTCCAGGGAATTAAATGAAGTAAAATTACAGCAATTAAATATTAGTTAAAGCCTATGCTATAACTTATAAAGTGGCAAACGTAAAAAATACAAATAAAAAATTTGTTTGGTGAGGTATTACAATTAAGTTGCACTCTTGTAGTGGATTTTCCATCACCTAATAGAATTTTGAGCATTAAAAAAAAAAAAAAATCTGAAATCTTTCAGAATTTATATTAAGCCCAAAGCGATTTTTTAACGTTTTGTGTGTTACCTTTATTTATTAAATATTATGTTCTTCGCACTTAAACCATAAAATTCAATTCAACAACAATATCGCAAAATAGTTTTTAAAAGCACAATATCTTTAGAATTTCCGATACACATTCGCGCGCTCTGGAGATAAGTTTTTGGGTGGGTGTTTTTTTTTTTTTTTTTTTTTTTTTTTTTTTTTTTTGAAGTGTTGCCATTGCTCGCTTTGAAATCGTGGTGTTTCTTAATCAAAAATTCGCTAAACTTTTACAAAATATGAAATACATAATAAAACAAATTCCACATTCCAAATTAGGGCTTCCCGATGCCCAAATTCGGTGGAAGATTACGTTAATCAAAATTTGATGGCTCTAGGTACCGTTGTTTTCACAATGCGAGAAACATACATACATTTATGCAAATTCTTCATTATTTAATTTCTTTAAATATAATACAGGGCGATAATATTTGGTGGCATCAATTTGAAAAGTAATTCGCGGTTTATAGTGCCAAAACGAAATTTTGGGCTAACGCCCTCTGGGCTAATTTTGCGTTCAGTAGTATCAGATTTTATATTTAATTATGCTTAACTAAAGGATTATGTGCAAACAGAATGATGTCTAGCGCCTCGTTTCTTCAAACACTAAATCTCATTTATTTTTTGGACGTGAGTCATACATTTCTTAATCATTTATGTAACGATGTAAAGAGGAAAGCCATTAAAATCTAATGCTGATTAATTTGAGGAATAACTTATGAAAAAGATTATTTATATGAAAAAATCATTCTGAAATGCTTTAAATTACATATAATAAGTAACTGTAATATCAATAAAGAATATTGAAGATGGTATTTTTATGCAGCAGAATTGATGCATCTTCCTTTTGCAAATTTTTGTAGAAACAGAAACAACTAAGCTATTTCAGAAAATTCTTTAATTTATGTAGTAAATTAAAAGCTTTTTACCCAAAGGAACGTCGGCCCAGATGGGATATTAGTTTCAAAACGGGATTTTGTGTTGAATCATTATAAAAGTCTGAATCACTTTCAAACTGTTGCCATCAAATATATCGTCCTGTATTATATTTAAAGAAATTAAATAATAAAGGATCTGCATGAACGTATGTATGTTTCTCGCATTGTTAAAAAAAAAGGGCACCTCGAGCCATCAAATTTTGAATAACGTAGCCCTCTTACCCGAATATGAGCATCTGGATGACCGAATTTGGAATTTGTTTTATCATGTATTTCATATTTTATAAAACCTTAATAAATTTTTGATTAAAAAACTCAACGATTTCAAAGCAGTGATAACACTATAGGAATAAAACACTTTTATCTCCAGCACGCGAAACTGTGTGTCGGAAATTCTAATGATATTCTTTTTTAAAATATTTTCAGCCCGAAGTAGCGTTAGACCAAATGCCCTCGAAACGTGTATGTGTCTGTAAATGAAAAAAAAAAAAAAAGCCCGTTTGGGCGTAATATAAAATATGAAAACTTCCAGATTTTTTTATATATTAATTTTTTTATTCTAATCTGTTTATAGATTTTACGGCATGTATGTAATGAGATGATCTGAGGATAACTGTACTGGATTGGCGACGGTTTGCTGCGTCTCATTTTGAAGTACTGCGGGGCCTTCCAATTTGGTAAAATAAGTAATTGTAAATGAAAGATAATAACAGTGAAATCATAATTTCAGCAATATTACTACTTTATTTTATCTATGATGTTAAAAGTATTCTTTAAATATAGGCATTAGTGTGTTATAAAATTTTGAAATTTGCTTTGCTTATTCAAAATGTTATTCAAATTATGTTTCTCTTCATTTGCTAATGCTTTAGCGGTTTTTCTCAAAACGCTTCCCTAACGCCATGCCCTTTTTTCGTTGAAAAGGGAGGGATATGCAATATAAACAATGAGTAAAACATAATTATCACCTAAATTACAACAGCCCCGTAATTCTACATTTTAATTTGTGTATTTCCCCTTTCTGTTTTAAAAATATCTGTATCATATGACCTTTACACAACGCTCTGACGGAAATAATGACGAAATCACTTTGATGAAATTTTGAGCTCCATTGCTACCCGTCCAAAATTGAATCGAAATCGAAACTACCCCACTTTGAATACCACCAGTAAAATGCTGCTTTCTTTTTCGCTTGTTACCGCAAAACTATGAAAATTGTAAATATTTCAATAGGCGGAATTATAGTGCGAATATTATTCGAGGCCGCAAATGTCAATTGAATTAAAACTGAATATTTAATCTGCCTCCGCTGCAAAGTGTGCTGTTCATTAGATAGATAGATAGATAGATACGTATGAAATTTCTAGTAACATCGTTTTTTATTTAAAGAACATTTCTTCCTAGATTAAAAGAAATAAAACTGCTTCAATACTTTGATGTATTCTTCTTACCATGTTTAATTTCTTCTTCTTTTTTTCATTTCTTTAGTAGACAAAATTAATAGCCGCTAATGGAAACCTGTAAGTCACTGCACTATGAACAGTAAAATATTAAATATTTTAATATCAAAGCGTACTCCAAACGCATATATTCATTTCAGAATTAATAACATTTTGTCACATTTGTTGCGAAGATAGAGGAATGTTTTCGTTTCGGAGTTATGTTTAAAAAGAAAAAAAAAATCCTTATCAATAATGCAACAAGAAAATTACATTTAACTTCCTCTTTAGAGGGTTGAAAGGATTCTGGTATGTCTCTTTACTTTTAACCTTTAGTGGTCTGGAAATTATTCTAAATTCCACGTAAAATGAATAATGTAGAAAAGCCTGCAAAAAGTTAACTTTTTGAATAACAATCCTTAGAAGAGTACATTAAGTTGAGTTGAGTTATTTAAAGAGCGTAAACATAACTAGGGGAATTGAAGAGATGATTTCATGGAGGTCTTTCTAAGAGACTGTCTTGCATTGACGTTGCACATGGGAAAAATTGCATAAACAATCATATAGCCATCCTGTTTCATTCACAATCCTTAAGATTTTAGTAATTTGTAAATAGTATACGTAAACTTTTTAAATACCGATAAAGTGTTTAAGTAACAGATGGAGTACAAAGGAAAAATTTCAAGCATTTATATACCTTCACCCCGAGGACTTGTTCGAATTATTTTATAACAGATGAAAAAGAATAAGAATATTTTTATAATAATTTTGCGGGAGCCCCGAATTTAATGTGATTTATTTCAATTTTACAAATGCATTTGAAATGATTTAATTTTTTCCGGAATGACATTTACTTGCAATAAATTTTTAATTCTGAATTCATTTGAGAAGAAAAATATTAAGAGTTAAGTATTCAATTCCGAATTAGGTTTGAACTTTAATAAACTGTCATTTTAATTCCCCAATAACAATAAACGTTTTCATGAGCAGCTTTATAGATTAGTTGAGTACCTTATAGATAAACCTGTATGAATTCTATTAAGACGTTGTAACCTAAATATTGCTTGTTGTTTTCTTCCGTACAATGTATTTTGCTAGACATCTGAGCGAAAACGTAATTTTACGGCATAAAATTTCAGTTGTATCATTCATTATCTTTATATTCATGTTCAATTGTGTCTTTTTCCTTATATGTCATATTCTTGCATTAATAAATCTAAGATTTATGTACTTAATTACATACAATATTGTTATTTCCACAGCTATGGATTAAAACATATTATTACATGCAAGATTTTTCATGGTTTGGCATCAACAGCTATGCTTAAATCTTAAGAAGCACCTTCTTCTTTCTCCTTTTCCTGTAGCCTGTGGTACGTATAAAGTTGATTACTACATATTACTATTACTATACTTATGAATTATTTTATATAACACTGATATCATGTGAAGATTTATTTTGTGATTTCACATAAACATAAACAAATTTTTTACACTTATGTTATGAACTCTAATCATCCAATATGTACAGAAGATCACATTTAATACCCAAAGTGTTCACTGTGTTGTATCACTGTGTCGTGTATGTGATAACAGTGCTTAAAGACTTAAGAAACACCTCATTTCAAAAGTGTTTTATTACGCGAATCACAAGACACACTCTGAATTAAAATAACAATTTCTTGCGTAAAAGTTATGCCTTTTAGTCGAAGATATATGGCACTTTCTTATTCTTTAAAAAATATAATAGAAAAAAGTTGCGTTTCGAAAGTTTGGTTTACCTTAATCACGAACCGAATAATACCGTTTAACCATTTTGCTCGAAAGTTACGGTGAAGATTTAAAAAGCTACTTCAAGCTTTTCCAGTACGCTTAAGAACTTCGAATTCCGAATTTGGAATAATGTGGCGTTTAAATTTATTTTTGTGGGCAAGTGTTTGTTAGATAACAGTCAAATCAATAATAATGGTCGCTTAAGGATGTTAATTAGTCCATCATCTAACGTGCCAAAAACAATCTTATTAAGCGAATACAACAGAATTATTTTGAAAAAAATAAACGCTTAGACGATAAAGTCATAACAGTTAATAAAGTCGGTTATTTATTATTTTTTTTAATTAGTATCTTAAGAATCTTTTTAATTCAAAGGCGTTTTTTAGCGTTTTGCGTGTTAACTTTTTGTTATTAAATATCATGTTCTTTGCACTTAAACCATAAAATTCAATTCAACAGCAATATCACTAAATATTTAAAACAGTATATCTTTAGAACATCCGATACACAGTTTGGCGCGCTGGAGACATTTTTTCCTCCGTACAGTGTTGCCATTGTTTGCTTTGAAATCGATGAATTTCTTAATCAAAAACTGACGTTTTACAAAATATGAAAACGATAATAAAACAAATTCCAAATTTAGGCTTCTCATGCCCATATTTGGCTGGAGACGTACATTATTCAAAATTTGATGGTTTTGGGTACCGTTGTTTTATCACAGTGCGAGAAACATACATACATTTATGCACATTTTTCGTTTTTTAATTTCTTCAATTATAATACTGGGCGATAATATTTGGTGGCAGCAATTTCAAACGTGATTCGCCGTTAGTGAATCGACGCAAAATGCCAAAACAAAATTAATAGTCCTTATGAGACAATGCTCCTTTGGGCTAAAAAAAGCTGAAAGCTTTAAGATTTTATATTACGCCAAAGGACCCTTTTTTTACATTGTGTGTGTTACCTTTATTTATTAAATATTGTATTCTTTGTACTTAACTCAAAAAATTCAATTCAACAGCAATATCACAAAACATTTAAAAAGAAAATATGTTTAGAATTTCCGATAGACAGTCTCGCGTGCTGGAGATAATTCCCCCCCCCGTACCGTATTGCCATGGCTCGCTTTGAAATCGATGAGTGTGTTAATCAAAAATTCGTTTTACAAAATATGAAATAGATAATAAAACGAATTCCAAATTCCGGCTCCCAGACGTCCATATTCAAGTGGAGGGTTACGTTATTCAAAAATTTGGTGCCTCTAGGTACCGTTGTTTTTTCCCATTGCGAGAAACATACGTATATTCATGCAGATTCTTCATTATTTAATGTCTTTAAATATAATGCAGAGCTGTAATATGTGGTGGCAACAATTTAAAAAATGAAACTCCGTTTTATATTGGACGATGCAAAATGCCAAAACGAAATTAATAACCCTTCTAGGAAACTTGCCCCTTTGGGATAAAAAAAAGGAGATAACTGAATATAATTCGATTTTATATCTTTTGATACAATTCACATCAGGTGCGATTCCGAAGATAGTTCCCATATTAAAATCATAATCAAATAATACTTTCTTGTGTGCATTACACAACTGACAGTTAGTCTTTTAGCTTCTTTATTCCTGATCGAGTTTATAACAGGTAATTTGAGCAAGAATAGTTACGATGGATACTTTATTTGCTTTTCTTACAGCGCTGATTGTTGTTTTATCTCGAGTAATAACAAAGGGGAATTTTACTATATATTCAAATTTGATGAACAAAACTTCTATTCGTAAAAAGCAATTTAAAGTAAAAAAATATAGAAATAAGTTTAAAAGAAATTATAAATAATTTATATTGCTGCGAACTAATCTACAATATCATTTAAATTCTGAGAACATAAGTAAATCAAGTGCAAGTATCAAATATAAAATTGTAATATTTTTTTTTAAATCCTAAAAATAATAAATATGCATAAGTGAATAATTGTTGAGCTGGGGCAGAAGACAGACTTATCAAGGGGAAGTTGCCCTCAAACCTGACTCTTCAATTATTCAATTCGTGTTTCGTCATTTATGTAGGCAAGTGTAAAATTCAAAACCAAAAGTAAAACCAAATGATGTGACCTACTAAAAGCAATATTCTTTCAAAAGAATATAGTAAAGTTAAATTAAATTTAAATTATCATTTAAGTTATTAGCTGGTTTTTGGGTACAAATTGTAATTTTAATTGTAAAAATTCGTTGAAGTTTTACAAAATATGACATAGATAGTAAATAAAAATCTGAAAGATTTCAGATTTTAAATTACGTCCAAAGGCGCGTTTTTTTAAGGTTTCGTGTGCTGCCTTTTTTTATTAAATATCATGTACTACGTACTCAAACCATAAAATTCAGTTCAAAATCAATATCGCAAAATCATTTTAAAATGAACATATCTTTAGAATTTCCGTAAGTCTCGTGCGCTGCACATAAAAATGTTTTTCTTTTTCCGTACAGTGTTGCCATTGCTCGCTTTGAAATCATTTAGTTTGTTAATCAGAAATTCGTTGAAATGTTACAAAACATAAAATCGATAATAAAGCAAATTTCAAATTCAAAATTAGGGCTTCCAGATGCCCATATTCGCAGTAGGATTACGTCATTCAAAATTCGATGGCTCTAGGTTTTATCACAATGCGAAAAACATGCATACATTTATGCAGATTTTTCATTTTTTAAAATTTAATGCAGAGCGATAACATTTAGTGGCAACAATTTGAAAAGTGAAACGGGCATTCAGAGTGAATCGACGCAAAATCGCAAAACGAAAGTAATAGTCCTTTGGGACTAAATCCCTTTGGACTAATAATTCTCTTGCGCCATTGCTGCAAGGAATGAAATTTGAATTTAACAAAATTTCTATTCGTAAAAACAATTTAAAGTAAAAAATTACAGAAATAAGTTTAAAAGAAATTATAAATAATTTATATTGCTGCAAACTAATCTACAATATCATTTAAATTTTGAGAACAAAAGTAAATCAAGTGCAAGTATCAAAATCTATTAACAAATATAAAATTGCAATATTTTTTTTAAATCCTAAAAATAATAAATATGCATAAGTGAATAATTGTTTGAGCTTGGCGGAAGACAGACTTATCAAGGGGAAGTTGCCCTCAAACCTAACTCTTCAATTATTCAATTCGTGTTTCGTTTATTTATGTAGGCAAGTGTAAAATTCAAAACCAAAAGTAAAACCAAATGATGTGACCTACTAAAAGCAATATTCTTTCAAAAGAATATAGTAAAGTTAAATTAAATTTAAATAATTCTCTTGCGCCATTGCTGCAAGGAATGAAATTTAAATTTAACAAAATTTCTATTCGTAAAAACAATTTAAAGTAAAAAAAATTAATTATAGAAATAAGTTTAAAAGAAATTATAAATAATTTATATTGCTGCGAACTAATCTACAATATCATTTAAATTCTGAGAACATAAGTAAATCAAGTGCAAGTATCAATTATAAAATTGTAATTAATTTTTTTAAATCCTAAAAATAATAAATATGCATAAGTGAATAATTGTTGAGCTGAGGGCAGAAGACAGACTTATGGAGGGGAAGTTGCCCTCAAACCTAACTCTTCAATTATTCAATTCATGTTTCGTCATTTATGTAGGCAAGTATAAAATTCAAAACCAAAAGTAAAACCAAATGATGTGACTTACCAAAAGCAATTCAAACGAGTGGAACTTTTAGAAAAGAACAAATCAAAGCGAATACAATAATACGCTTTATAATACCAATTTAAAATTTTATGTGACATTTGATGTGATATTTAACAAATACTTTACTCATAAAATATGTAAAAAAGCCTAAAATTCAATTTTAAATACAAATATCAAATTTTAAATAACAAAATCAACAGAATTTTAATATTTTGTTGAAAAATCTTGAAGTTTAAACGTCTACTCATTGTTTTTTTAATGGTATGGCCGTTAATCTAGTCTTTTAACAATTTTCGGACGCATTTTGTCGTCGTAATGCGTAACTTAGAAACATAAATAATGCATTATAACTCACTTCAACATGCACTCGAAAGAAAAGCATTACATATTTTTATCGTAAAATGGGCAGGTGGGATTTACTTTTTAGTTCATCAGAAGTAATGAAATAGGTTTTAAAAAATGGGTTACAAATGTAGATTACTTAAACCATTAAAAAAACCCAATAGTTCCTTGAGAAAATATTACGTTAAATGGCATATGGCCATTCGTTGTAAAATTATATATGGCTGCATTAACTTCTTTCATAAACTAGTTTAATACCATTGCTTCTTAAGAGGCCAACAATGTAGAAAAATTAGAACATAGCAGAACAAAAGTAACTAAACGCTTTTATGAGAAAACAGTACACTAAATTTCACTTAGCCAGAGATTAGAAATAAAAACTGCTTAAATAAATTTCCCTGAAAATATTAAACAAATAAATATCCCAGAAGAAGATTTTTAAATAAAGTATCCGTCACAGGCAGAAAAATATATCATTTGGGACATTGTTCTGGTAAATTTATATTAGAAATTCTCCCAGGGGTATCTTCATTCATCTGTTTGTCAGGAAGATAAATTGTCCAAGCTGCCTTTCTTTCTTCAGCAGATGAATTTAGCCGGAAGATAAAAAAAATAGTACCTAACGAGAAAATAAAAAAGTAATCTTTTCTTTTCCTTTTGAGAGATTTCGTCTGTACCTCTCGGGGTTTCTCTGTGAAAAAGCAATATAGTGATCAATGGTAAAATCCTAAAACCAGGCTTCTACTGACAGAGATGAATAGGTGGATAGGCGCCGATAGCATATACCATTAGATCTTGTCCAGAGTTACATAGTAGTGTGGGTATCCAAGTTTTTCAGGAATTATTTATATTCGCTTGCTGTGATTTATTTCCTTCTCCCTTCTAAAGCTGGAAAGAAGATTTCTTTTCACGGGAAAGATGCTTAATAGCATATCCAGTACAAGACTTACATTTTTTTTTTTTTAAATTTCTTTTCTTTTTTTCCAGTGGGAAATTTCAAGCAAAAAAACTCGCGTGTATAATTGTATATTATTGAAAGGCTTCTGAACTCCGCAGTGGTAAGAATAGAATCGTATCCGTTGCAAAGCTGCTACAATTGGCAATAATTAATGAACATAAGATTTATGAAGTCTTTACTACGCACTCAGCTCAGCCTGTGTGATACGCCACACATTATCATGATACACAGTAAAGATTCTTAAATAAAAATTCGCGGAACCCTAGGGAGTCAATGAGTTAATGTTCTGATGTACATCAACGATTTTTTTTTAAAAGCAAAATTAGATTCTCTTTTTAATTTCATTGCAAAAAACATTATAAAAATGCCATGGAAAGGAAGTCTGGCGAAATGTATATCATATAAAACGAATCCTCGAAGTCGTTAAATCAATAACCTCTAATCATAGTTTTAATTTGGAATATAAATATGAGGATTTTGTGCTGCCTTAGAATGGCAATAACTCTCAGAACTTCAAAGGGTGAAACTCGTTAAAATAATATTATTATAACGTTCAATTTAATATGTAAATAAAATATTGAAAACTGAGTAATTCCATAGAGAGATTCTTACATGTTTTTGGCGATATCATGTTATCACTTATATATACGAGAAGGGGGGTGGAAGATCTAAAATTTTGTGCTCTTTTTTTTTTTAATTATTATTATTATTAAGAAACGGTATCCAACGTTTTATTCGAGAAAGATAATTTTCTATTGTTTAAAACTCAAATAAACAGAAAATTTTCTAGCTATTAAGAAGCGATATCTTGTTAATCTCAAAATGCTCTAGTAGTTATCTAGAATTCAGACTATAACATTGGAAATACAGTAGAAGTCCAGAAATCCGCAATGCTTGGGACCAGAGGTTGTGCGGATTTTAGGATTTTGCGGATTTCAGGACAGAAAAGCCAAATCATAATATTCAGACTAAAAGTGCAAAACAAAAAAGGCATATTATATACATTTACTTAAATTATTATATAAATTAGTTTATTATATGCATTAAATTATTATATGTATATATTTATTATATTATTCATTTATATTAGTGATTACAGGAATATTTTAAAGCATTAACAACATATACAAAAGAGACGTGTAAAAATTAGGGATACTAATAAAGCATAAAATATTTCATTTTCTTTTCTTTCAAACATTTATCTGATACAGGTTCGTTTTAAAACTTTAGGTGCTCCAGAGTAAGTTTTTTTTTTTTTTTTTTTTAATTCTACGGGGTCACAATCTCTTGCTCTGTGACACAGCTCTGTTGTTCTAAATATTTTAGGTATTTTTCACCATGTTCCAAACCCTCATTAAGAGATATTTTCTCACTCCTTTCACATTCATTATCTGTGTCGGTGTCGGAATCGTTTTCTTGCTGCGGCGAGTTCAAAACAGAGCCAATGATTTCTTGATCCGTCATCTGATATGCCAGTGTTGGCTCATCTGAACACATCATCCATACTAAAAACCTCTTCTGGGCTGCCACTAACACAGAATTATTATTATTCGGTAATTATAAATATTTTTTATTCGGTATTTCATTCTCCATTCTGCGGTTTCTGGAACCTATAAATTCGTTGTTTATATTTTGAGAGGCAACGCGGATTTTCGGTACTTGACTGTATATTCAATGCTATAACTCTCAGAATTTGTTTTATGAGCTATCTTCCTAATGCTGGAGAGCTATCTTCCTAATGGCTAATCATTGCAGAATTCCGTTAAAAAATGTAAGAAAATTTCAGCACTAAATATAAAAATATCTACACCGAATTTCCCCCCCCCCTCTTTTTGAATACTTTAGTGTCATCGTAAACTCAAATGTTTCAAAAAATATGAGAAACCACTTTTAGCGGCATGCTAGAGGTGAAGTTTAAAAATTAGTTTCAAGATTTGAAGAGAAGAAGCAGAGAAACCACTGTTTCTAGAAGGAGGAAACAATATAAATAAAATATTTTATTCATTTTTAGATGTGCATTTTTCCTTCACGTGTTTCAAATGATAGAGGCTTGTTTGAGACGAAAAATAAAATACCAATAATATTATGTCATTTATATTTCAATATTGTACAAAGTTCGCTGCAAAATTTACACTGAATATACAGGGTCTTTAAAACTTTAAACATTTTAATTATTAATATATCAGAAACTGTTGAAGATACAAATAAACTGACAGCAGCGATAGACATTAAAACTCAAAAAAGCCTTGTATTTTGTATTAGTACGGTTCAAAACGTGCTTTTTTCTAGCACGGATAAAATCGAAACGGTAATCTAGCTCTTGCCATGTACGGCTTAGCATGCTAGTAGTAGCCATCGCGTTGTAGTAGCTTTTAAATCACCAAAACTCATCATCTTTTGTCTCATAAAACTATGTCTTTCACATATCCATAGAGAAAAAATGTCTGATCAAAGACGCTTCCGTTTCTAAAAACTTTTTTTGCCAGTGAAGGATACTGTGTCTAACAAAAGAAAATTTCTGGTGACGTGTTCTGACGTTTCTCTGCGTTCATGTCTCCAATTTTGCTTCCAGAACCAAACACACAGAGTGAGCTTCCTCCTGTAGGATCGCCATTTTCTTTAAAAAAAGTAGGTAAATTTTTTCTGCTATGGAGTCGTTTGTGATCTAGAAAGAAAGAAAGAAAAAACTATGAATTATATCTGATTTTCACTACTGTAAGTTTATTTTATCTTCAATAGGTTCTAATTTACTAAAAATTAAAATCTGTCAGAAACTTTGCTTATACCCTATATTTTTTCTAACAGCTTTAGGGAGTTTGACTTTAGCTTGCGCTTTTAAGCACTCTATAGAAATTATTGTCTTGACCTATTATAACTACAAATCTTATTTTCATAGATACGACAAATTATATATATTTCTCTTTAATATGAAAGATGACGACGCAGATCACTTATAATTTTAATCCACAACAATATTGAATGCTTGAGTGTTTTGAAGTTTTTTGTTTCATCCATTTTGAATAAATTACCTAAATTTATACGACTTATGGTTGCATTTTACAACTATTTTCCAAATTATATATCATTGAATTCAATGATAACAATAAAAACTTATATTCGCAGTAAATGTATTCAATAATTTAAATGTTTTCTCAACATAAATGTATTTCAGAAAAATACAGAATTATGTTTTCTATTGCAGAATCGTAATTAATACAAATTCGTTTTCAATCGTAATTAATACAAATTTGAAAAAAAAATTTGTAACAATGAATTTATTTACTAGTAAAATGTTATATTCTTTATCGGAATTACATTTTTCGTTGATTAAAATATAAATATTTTGTCTTATTGGAAGTTATTTAAATGTAAATAAATAACGCATAATACCCATTCAGCATCTAAACCGATGGTTCAACTTGTTTTGCCATTTGCACCGCTTTCACAATTGCTCCGAGATCATTCACAGCCCTTCCTTTGTTAAAACTTGGGCGTGGGGGAATCTGATTTGTACAGGACACTACACTCTTGTACGGAGTATTAAATTATACGCACTTTGCATTTCATTTAAACTTATTGGATTGAATTAAATCTACTTTGTCGATAGTGCATAAAACACAATGGAATAAAATCACTCTTTAAAATTCACTATATTCGTTTACCATAGCGACGCTCTGGCGCTAGGTTCCCTTAGCAGGGTTACATCTCATTCATTTTATAACTCAGAATGCACAAAAATTATGTATATAATCTGAAGAATTATCTAATTGTTGCCATATGTTCTATTCAAATACTATAATAAATCTAAAATGATGTATACAAGAAATTAAACAAACAAACAAAAGAAACAATCTTCCGCAGATGATTCAGTATTTCTCATTCAATTAATTCATTACGCGACAAGGCAAAAATACATAAAAACTCAAAATATCTACATTAAAAATTTCGAAGTAAATCTTAAACACTTATTTCCTCGAATAAATGGATGGTTTAATTCACAATAATAAAAGAAGGGGTTATCTTTATTGTTGCGTAGCTTAATTTCTCTAGATTGGCGGCAACAAATCCGCTATTCTGCTAAGTTTCAAATATAAACAAATATGGCCGCTATGGCCAAATAATTAGGCTTTGCTGCACTTAAGCAACCTTTAAATTGTTGATAATTCTGCAATTATAACATGCAGGTTAACTAAAGGCATAAAAACCTTAGACGGAAGCTAAGAACAGTTCAATAATTTTTAAAGCAAAAACTGCACAATTTACAAACATATAAGAATAAATAAACTGAGTTCACTGAGCCGAGTAAAAGCGTGAATATATATATATATATATATATATATATATATATATATTTGGAGTGGCCGATTGCAACCAAAATAAGAGGTGCACATCTACATATTATAGTAGTGCTATATACAAAATTTCAACGTTCTGAGGCTACTTGTTCTTGAGTTATGCGAGATACATATATATGTACGTACGTACGCACAGACGCCACGAAATATATTCGTTCAGAATCCGTTTTGAATCAGTTTTTTAATTTTGGGGAAGGAAAAGAGTCCTTTATTTTGTCCTTACTTACAGATGTCATGAAAAAACATCGTTAAATTGCATTCGATAGCGGTCAAAATGGATATTTTCGTTAAAACTCGAAATTTTTCGCGATTACACTACTTCCTTTTTACTTCGTACAAGGAAGTAAAAATGAATGCATTTATTTAAATTTAGGTTATTTTTAACATGTTTTATTAATTAAGCAACACAAAGACAGGAACAACAATCAACTAAAACAAAAAAGTAGATACTAATACCAAAACCTGAATAAAAGTAGATTTTTTTATATTTGTAAACTAAAACTAAATGCTCAAGAAAAGCTGACGACATTTCCCCCCGGAATTATGAAATTCATTCCAGGAGAAATTTTCCTCTTGTTCAGAATGTCTGATTTAAATAATAAGTATCATAATGTTATGAATATTTATAAAATATAATTAATTCCCGATTAAAGAAGCCGTACCTAAAAAAAAGTTTATTCCTTGCAGAACGATGGACAAATAACTCACAAAACGTACCTGAATAAAGCAAAATTTCTATGGAAAATGGGAAAGATCAAGCCTGACATAGCAAATGATACCACATTATCCACAGCAGTATGTAATTTAATTGTATTTGATATGGAATGTGTGAATATTGTTATACCACAAAAATTAATTAAGCTATTAATTTTTTATTTCCCCCGTCTCCTACCGAAATGCCCACCAGTGGCCAAGCGGTAAAGACCCTGAACACTGGTAGTTCGGTCCGAGGTTCGAATCCCGCGAACGGGCTGGCTGCATGGGCGTTTTCGTGGTTTTCCCCATGTGTAACGTGTATACGAGCCAGTTTCCCTTAGAAAGTCCTCCACGAAGGCATCCCTCCCTTTAGGCAGATAGCCCTTGTGTGCTTTGCCATAATTGAATAACCTAACCTACCGAAATACAAGAATAGTACACAGAACTCCCCCTTTTGCTTTCAATGTTGACTTAATTTGCATAATCAAATCAACTTATTTTGTAAATTAAATTGCTTAAAAAATTTTAAATACAGCTAAACTTCCATTAATTAAACTGTAGGTTAAACTCCTCTTTCCTGTGCTCTGTTTTGATTGCTGTAATACCAATTAAATTTCCTATTTTATTGTATATTTATAAAAAAATAAGACCTCATTTTTAATTTTTCTAATTCCTCAACTTTAGTTGCGTTCATCATATTGCCATTCTGTTTATTTTCGAAATTGTTCCTATTTAATTATTAATATGAGACAATAACTTTCATTAGGTTGTATTTCAGCACAAATAACTGTTCGAGATGAGTAACTAACTGTGCTGATATCAAGAATTTAAATTACAGTTTTGTTCTTAAAAAATAAGCATTATACTTTCAAGCAAATCAGCAGCCATTTTTAACGCAAAGAAGTTAATTCGAAGTATGAAAGAAGAAAAATGATAACTCACAATCAGCAATTTCATTTAGATAACAATAAATGACGAATTTATATATATTACGTAATTCATTTCTAGTTTATTTATTGTAAATATGAGAATGTCATTTTATATCGCAATGTAAGACGTGTAAAGCGAATTATTGCTTCAAACTGTCTTCAGTATTCACAGAATTCATAATTAAAGAATTATACTGTAGAGACATTAGGATTTTTGGAGCAGGAGACATGAAAAATGTGCAATGCCCTCGCCGAGATTCGAACCTCAGACCTTTTAAACATTAATTAATTTTCTTTTTATAACCCCCCCCCTTTTAAAGAGCGACTGGGGATTAGGGAACCCACTCGCCAAATCCTGGTCGTGGAGAATCATTATCCACTCACATTTTTTATTTCAGGACTCGAACCTCAGACCTTTCGAATACGCGCCGAGTGTGCTGACCATTACACCACGAAGGCATGCTAAGAATGTGGGAGAAATACCTTATAATACTACCATAGTCATTAAAATATAAAATACCTTGAACTCAGCAATAAAATTCTCCACCTGTCATCTACGAGTAAAATATCAAGCACGTGTATGCATACTAATTATTCCTGAAAATTTATTTTGTGGTCATAGTAGGTACTAAAACCGTGCTGTCCATTTAAAAATTAGAAAACTTTATGGAACTTTTATTCACTAGTCTTTTCTCAAATTGATCTTAATTAATTCACATGAGTTTCCTCACACTTCTAAATAATTTTGATTTATAAAGTATGATGGAATAATAAGAGTCACGAAACGAATATTGCTGACGTTAAGTAAAAAGTTTAGTTGTTAACCATGAGATAATTCAGTCTTTAGTTAACCGTATTATAATGACCAACAGCTGTCATTGTTTCTTTTTGAGGATTTTTAATTTTGCAATTTTTCTTGCCATTGGGGGGGCAGAGAAATTATGACTGTAACATATAACATAGTAGCAGTGTCAATTATCGTTTTAATCTCAATAAAATAATGCGTTATTTAATGACATGATAAAATGCATAATAATAACATGTAATTAATTAATTAATGTATAATTTTTTAATGTTCTTATTTATTGTATGTTATCAACTCCACTACTTGCAATATGTTACCGTTAGTATTTGCTACATATTATCAACACCACTGCTTTTAATATTTATTGCGTGTTGCTTTTAATATTCTGTTATAAGTTCTAATACCTTTTTACGTTTTACTACTACTCTATCACTTTTATGATTACTTTCAAAATTTATTATATAACTAGCAGAGTTACCCGATGCCAGTTAAGTAAGAGTAATTGAGAGTAACATATCTAACAACAGAGAGAACGAACTAATGGGATATGGAAACGAAATAAAAAAATTTCGATAGAAAAATAAACTAATTCTGTCTCATTATCAGCAACAATGGCACGCAGTTTTAATGCTTTTCGTGTGTCTAATCAAATGGTCGTAAAAGCTCAAGTTTCATCCAACATTTCACCTGTATTTCAATTTTAGCCGATTAAATGGGACAAAAAATTATCATAATTGATCAGAAATCAATACCGCGAACAAACAAACCAACAAATATTATTCTTTATATAGACAGATTTTGTGAAACTTAAGACATTTTTTATTTACAAACCCTACAATTTGAAAGCGAGCAGTAGCAACACTTTTTGAAATAAAGCATTTCTACCTCCAACGCGCGAGACTGTTGCCACTCAGAAATATGAGTCCGAAAATTAGTGTTTACAAAGTTTTTAATTAATACCTCGGCTGATTAAAGTCGTACGAAGATGGGAACAGTCGAAATGGCTTCCAACAAGTTTATGAAATCGGGAACAATGTATATAATGTTTGGTAATGCTATTTTTATTTCATTGTCAAACTTAGAAATTTTTTATTAACAAACTCTACGATTTGAAAGCGAGCAGTGGCAACGCTTCTCCAAATAACGCAGAATTTTATCTCCAGCGTGCGAGACTGTTGCCACTTAGAAAAATGAGGGAGAAAATTAGCGTTTTCAGAGTTTCGCTTTTATTTATTTACTTTTTTAAGTGGACATCGACCTCTAGCTATACCAGTGACTGAGTTAATCGCGAACAAACAAACACACATACATTCTTCTTTATATATATATACATATATATATATATCAATTAATTGCATCCTCCAGCCTTATCTTTGCAAGATTTTCCTTAAAAAATAATTAATTGTAAATTTTAACAATTTGTCCTATTTAAGCACAGTTACTTCATTTCTTCCCCTTGTGTTCCGATGATTAGAAAATTGCCCGGAAATGACGTAATAAAATGCCTCCCTTATCGCTACAAGTATTGTACTTGACATTATCTCTTATTGTATGACACTGGAAACAGAAATCAATTTTTAATATTTTTTTAGTCAAGCATAGAATAATCTTTAATAAGTTCATTTTAACGAATTTTGCATAAATACTCAACACTCATCAACTCCAGGTTAATCAGCGTTAATTAAAAATCACTGTTAAAACAAAGGTAGTTAAAAAATACGGAAAAGAGGATTAAGTGATATTATGATTAACATAACATTGCTATTAATAATTTATTTGTATATTCAAACAGTTTAACCTAAAGAATTAATTCATTTGCTTCCATTAACTAAATCTGTTTTCCAAGTAAAAAGAACACACTTTACATTAATGGAAGAATTCAACATTTACAATTTCATGCTTGCTCTCTCTCTCTCTTTTTTTTTTCCTGTTTTTCCTAGACTGTTATATGTTGTCTTCTGATAGCAATTTTTTCACCGTTCCACGCAATATGTCAGTATTCAAACACAACTGTAAATAAGGAGGGCAAAAAAGGGGGGAGTGAAGAAACTAAGTTATAAATAGTATTAACGAACAATAACTTTAAAAGGACTTCAAAAACGTAACTTATTTCAAACTCCTGCAAAAAATGGGGTTAGAACTGTTTGTTTTTGTTTCAGCATTTATATATTTAAATGATAACATACAAGGAAATTACAGACAGTTCCTATTATCTCACACATTTTTTTTTTTCCGTATTTCCTGTAGACAGTTTTCTTTTATGCTGATGGTTTGTGATGATCAGGGCCGGTGCCAGAAGATGTGCAACTACTGCGACTGCAACGGTTGGTAAGGATTTTAAAATTTAGAAAGGAACTAGGCGGCAGAATTTTGG
>KK114170.1:169619-196175 GCA_000611955.2 Stegodyphus mimosarum | reverse complement strand
CTGGTATTTGTATATTTTCCCATCGTTCCGCAAGAAGCAAATTTAACCTCTCTCTCTCTCTCTCTTTTTTTGACAGTATCGGTCATTTAGGTTGCAGTTTGACATATTTGCCCCAGGATCACGTTTCATAATAATGGCCCAAGGAATTAAATCCAATTTTACTATGCTGATTTACTTGTTAATTCACACTTCTCTGAAAAATCCATCAGACTTTTACTTTCAAATAACGGATTACATTGGCTATTTCTACATAGCTATAGTAGTAGAGCCTCTACGTACCGAATCAATATTTATACTGCATATATCTCGGCTACTTCTTAGGACATTTTAAAAAGAGCAAACATCTCAAAAAATCCCATGTATTACAGGGCATCTGGAAAGTTTACACTGAACGTGCCAACTATTTCTCAGTCCTACTTCCAGCTGTCTCCAAACATTACAATACCCAGAGCGAAAGAGGAAAAAAAAAAAAAGTCCAGATGTTATTTATTCCGCATTTCCTTCCTCTCCCCCTCCTTTCCTCTGTCAGAAAACTGTTTCCAAAAACAAAATTTTGGCGTCATTCCTGTTTGCATCCAGCTGAAGATAAATGACACTTTTAAGATGTACGTCTTTGCACCGTGTATGTAGTGTCTTCTGTGTATTTTATCTAACTTTAATGCTTTCAGGTTATCTCAAATCGGTACATAAAAAACTATGCAACGGCATAGTACACCTTACTTACATCAATATAAGTCACCCTGAAGAAATATCACTGAGGACTTATACCTTGAAAGAAAATCATGGTTGCAATAATTGGCTTCAAATTTTTAATTTGGCGATATGTACCTAAATACTGGATGATACATCAATATACAAGGTCGTCATAATATACTCAGCGCATTTTAGTAATGAATGGGGAATGAATAATCTAGATAAAACATGTCAATTTATTTGCATTACACCTCAAATTATACAGGATTATTTTTGTTCTAAACTATTTTTGCTCTGTAAACTTTCAGATTTTACATTACGCCCAAAGGGACTCTTTCGGTGTGTTACCCTCATTTATTAAAAATCATATGCTTCGCAACTGAACCATAAAATAATTTTAAATGGGCATATCTTCAGAATTTCCGATACACAGTCTCGTGCGCTGAAAATAAAAACATTTTTTCCCCCGTTGCCATTGCTCTCTTTGAAATCGTTGAGTTTCGTAATCAAAAGTTCGTTAAAGTATTACAAAATGTGAAATCGATAATAAAACAAATTCCAAATTAGGGCTTCCAGGATATTCGGTGGAGAATTACATTATTTAAAATTTGATATCTCTAGGTACCGTTGTTTCATCACAATGCGAGAAACATATATGTATTTATGCAGATTCTTCATTATTTAATTTCTTGAAATATAACATAGGGCGGTGAACCAACGCAAAATGCGAAAACGAAATTAGTAGCCCTTCTGGGGTAACGCCCTTGGGCTAAAACAAATTCAGGATATTATATGGATGGATTTTTTTTTATGAGCCTTATCTGCAGATATAATGCTTCCAGATATTTTCTCATGGATATTGATAAAACGACATGTTTTCATAAAAATTACTTATATAGTGTTGAATTAGGGTAGTCATTAGAAAGATAACGCTCGAAATATTGGGAAACATTTTGCGAGAGTTTGAATATTGATTACAATAACCTAAGTAATACAGAAAGAGCACTTATTAAAGTGTTTTAAAATTTAATACATATCTTAAAACTGCTTGATTTGTTATATAATACAACGGCGAATGTTCTTCAGCTCACTTATTGAAATAAGCTCTATAATTTATGATCACATCCTTTGCAGTAAAATTAAAATTGTAAGCTGACACGCATTCTTATTAGGTTACTTAAAAACATATATTATCTTAAGCAATTAAATATAGTCGAATTATGCTAAATTTTAAAATAATGTAATAATATAAAAATAAAATAAATTAAAAATAATGCTGCAGTAAAATTTAACTCTGTTTATTATAATGAGAAGTATAAACAACGAGGTGGGAAAAAAAAGAGATACGGCTAAAAGAAAAATTACCATAAATGGACCAATGGTACATGGAAACTTTTTTTTTTTTAAATTGGAGGGTATTTTAAATATAGATTGCGTTGACACATTATGAAATGAGAATAAAATATTAACAATACCATAGACTGAGCTTAAGCTAACAAAATGATATTTTCCCCCAAAACAGACAACTCTTGAATAGGCCTAAATACGTGCCACAATCGACACTGTAAAATTTTAAATAATTTTAAGATGAAGTTAAATAAAAAAATTCAAATCCCAGGTTACCTGCCTACAAAGTCATAGACGCAGATAATCATTTTTCGCTTCAGTAGTATCGATTGATAAGATTGTTTTCGCCGCATTCTGCCCCACGAAATAATTGCACTTTTTTTCTCATGAAAATGCCAGAGTTAGATGTTTTAAAACGCGTTTCACACAAACAATCGCAACGAATCTACTGAATTTAAATAAGATCTGTCTCATTAGAATATATCACGTACCATATGTTTACATTTGAAGACAATTTAGGCAAAAGCCGAATGCTTACTGATGCAAAGAGTATATGATTATAAATAACTTAGGCATCCTTTTCTATTCTTTGAAATAATATAAGGTTCTGTTGAAGAAAAAGAGGAAATTAGTTAACTCTGTGATATATCATAATGATATTATCTTAATATAATAATAGCTACTATTTTTAGCCCAAAGGGGTATAGGGCTATGAGTTTCCAAAACGGATTTTGTGGCGTTCACTATAAACGACGAATCACTTTTTAAGTTGTCGCCACCAAATATTACCGCCCTGTATTGTATTTAATGAAATTAAATAATGAAGAATCTGCGTGAATAGATGTATATTTCACGCATTCTGGAAAAAAAAAATGACGGTACATAGAGCCATACAATTTTGAATAACATAATCCTCCACCTGAACGTGGGCACCTGGAAGCCCGAATTTGAAATTTGTTTTATTGCGTATTTCATACTTTGTAAAACAGTGACGAATTTTTAGTTAACAGATTCAACGATTTCAAAACGAGCAATTGCAACACTGGACGGGCAAAAAACATGTTTATCTTCAGTGCGCGAGACACTACCGGAAATTCTAAAGATATGCTGTTTTTAAATATTTTAACGAATTTTTGATTAACAAAGTCAGCGATTTCAAAGCAAACAATGACAACACTGTAGGCTGCTTTTAAATATCAGCATTGTAGGCTGTTTTTTAGCCCATACCAGTAGCCAAGTGGGTAAGACGGTTCAAAGTGATAATTCGATCCCGGTTCAAATTCCGATTAGCAAGTTAGGTGCATGAAGTTTTGCAGTTTTCTTCATATGTTTTATAAATGCTCATCGAAATAAAAAATTAACGTAATATAAAATTTGAAAGCTTTCACACTTTTTCTTCATACTGTACCAAAATTTCAGTAACTCTGTATACCACCTGTATTTAGTATACAGCACAGAGAAAGATGCTTTCAGAATATGTAATACAAACATTTTTGTATTTAACTGAAAAACGTCTAAAATTTTCTTAATTATCTGTAGCAATGAGTCAACCCATGATCGATAATGTAATGAAAAATATTCTGGTTACGTAAATTTTGATCTGTTACTTCCGTAAATATTTTGAGGAGTTTTCAGGTAGATTATTTATTCTAAAATACTCAGTTTTTCAATATTTTTTTACAGATCCTTTTAATCGAAAACGTTTAGATGATGTGTATTCTCTTATTGTTGAATCTTCTAAAAGGAACTTCCTGATGAATGTAACTCAAAATATTGTTTGATTTTTTCGTCAATAAAACGTAAATATGTTATGTTAATATACTTAATGTTTATTATTTATGTTAGGGAAATCTTTTAACAGCAACAAGAACATTGAAATTTAAATATCGTAACGCTTTTAAAAAATCAAAAAACTTTAGTTAAAAGGTTAACCCTTTGACCCTTCAGTTCAAAGAGTTAAATCCCCCCTTTTTTTACATATGGTTTATTTAAACATATACAATTAAATTATCTGTAATACAGAAAAAATTTAATTTGCATTAAAAATAGATAAGTAAATAACAAAATGCTTAAAATACGTTTCATTTTTACAAATTTTTACATGTATTTAATTTAATATTAATAATAATATTACAAACTAAATATTAATTTTAATTAATTAAACGAATACCTGAAAAAGGTACATTGTGTTTCTAACGTTTCTAAAGTTACACCGTTGGTAACAAGAGCAAAATCACTGGACGCAAAATCGCAAAGTACATCTGTAGCAACAATAAATACAATAATATACGAATATTTACGACTTAAAAAGGCAAAAAACATAATGTTCAGCTTTTGCCGAGACATGTAGCTTAACGCAAAACAATTTGTGTAACCCCATATGAAAAAATTAAGCAGGAGATAAATGGAAACACATTATGACTCTTGATGCAGTTTACCTCTTGGTTTACCTAATTTATTGCAGCAAAAAAGGTCTATTGATTATTGAAAACGAAACGTGTACAAACCTGGCTAAGTGAAAATGGAAAGAAAATTTCAGTGAAGGATTTAATAATTGTCGCAGGACTTTCAGAGATGATTACAGTGGGAACTTAAAAATAAGAAAAATTGGAAAAAGTGTTAAAATCAACTCAGCGCTTTTAAAGAAAGTGTCACGCCCGATATTTACAGAAGAAATTCCAATTTCTTTATCCCAATGAATTGTGCTCTTGAAAAGATCTCTTTCAGAAAATAAATAAATGCACCAGGTTTGATAGTTTCTGTAAAATAGTGGGAAAGGAATGGAAATGAGGACCCCTGAAAGGACCTTCTATTATTGAAATCCCCCAAAAAGACTTCTAGTCCAAAAAAAGGGGGGGCGCTAGGGAAAAGGCTATCAGATCTAACACTTAAAAAATAAACTTTACAATTTGAACATCAATTAAACGGCCCCGAAATCGCTCAGAATAGATAAACAGATTCTATATTTTAACTCACTTCATTAGTTCATTCATTCCGTTAACACTGATTGCAGGTATTTTTTAGGTAGCTACAAGATGAAAAATTTCATTTATTGCTTAAAAATAATTACTGTTAGAATCTATAATACTTCGTAAATTCATCCGCGTGTTTATTCAAATTAGAATGACCTTTTCTAAGATGGATTTGGTCTTCCGTGGAGTTGATCGTCTTAGAGAGATGTTCATTATCGCTATTTACTGATGCCGTCAGAAACGCTGGTACTTTTAGAGATGGTCTCCACTAAGATACTTACTACGTACAATAACATGCTAACATAAATTTGAGAAAATAATTTATAGGGACACAGAGTATTTTACCGACCACAGCTTAATACATAGTTTCAGTACATAAATACGGTTTCAAAGAGGGAAAAAATATCTTGTAATTCCTTCCTCTTCATTCAAGCTTTTTATTTATTTATTTATTTAATATATTCGATTATTTTTATGTACCTACCTAAGCCTCTGTGGTGGGCGGGGAGATTAACGATCTTATCTTTCACCATTTTTAATTAAATTTTCCGCAAACGTAATTCGATGATAGCTACATCGACACCGACTGTTGCTCAGTATACAAATCTGATGTTCATATTTATTATTTAGTACATTTTTTGGCATCCCTGCTTTTTTGATTTTGCATATAGACTTTCACTCAAAGCAAATTTTTTGACAATGTAATGAAGAAGTCTATCAAAGATCTCCTTCCTTGGTGGCAGTGTTTAGCAGGGTCAATTTGAAAAACATAAGGACCAATAAATTAAATATTTGCTGTTTCATCCCATACAGCAAAACACAAAAGATCTATCTGTCTAAAGGGATTTCTATCACATTAGCAGAATTTTATGAGTATTTAAAATTAAATAAACTACGAAATTTCTGCTTAAAATTGTAAAATAATTATTAAAAAAGTGAAAAACCCCAAGATAGCAGTGCAAAGTTACATAAATGTAATTCATGTACTGCAAAGTGCAAAGTTTTAGATAAATTTAGTTAAACAATTATAGTAATATAAGGATTACATAATTATGATATTTTTACGAAATTTATTCTGTATTTACTAGCAAAGTATTGTATTGGCGTCAAAAAAAGGCGCAAGAAAAAAAATTACAGTATTTAATTAATCTGGCAACCCTATGAACAGAGTGGAATTGCCCACAGAGACACTCTAATCTCTTCCACCTCAAAAAGATGGCGCATCTGTGGGGCGTCGTTCATCTTCCCCAAACGGCAAAGTAGGGGGTTCGACAGAAGAACTTCTCTCTTCGGGAAGGGGGGCAGGGAGGGGCGACCCATCCCTGATGTATGCGCCGAATATTTAATGTGCTCCCTGCTTGTGTATGCGTCGCCATGCTCCTTTCGGAAAGGAAAGGAAAAACAGCAATAAATCCCGATAACAGTTCATTCTTAGTTTTTCTGAACGTGTTTAAATAGCTGTAAAAATATCAAAATCTATATAGGAACTACACCTATCATAAATATAAACCTGAAAGCAACATGGAAAACTGCACCTAAAAAACATGATTTCCCCGGTGATTTACTAGCGTTAAATTTGCATCTGTCCGAATCAATTCGATATAGTACCTCTATGATACGTCATTTTTAAAAAATAATTATTCTTTCATAACCAAAAACAAAACACTTTTGAGTGAGAATAAATTTTCAATACACCAGCTTGTAAGGTTTTAGTTAAACTACCCAAGTTTTATTTTAATTTAAATCTTTCTATCTCCTCTCTGTTTCAACTTCCCGTCAGAAGAAGCGCGCGTTTTCAGCTTATGCTAATTTTGAAGTACAGCCAAGTACTATTTAAGCCAGAGGTAGAAACCTCTTAGTGTGAGAGAGCTTCACTCTCAGATCACGGACACTCTGCTCAACGTTCGCCTGACCAGCTAGCAGTTTAAATTTATAAGCCATAGGGCTTACTACGTGATTGCATTGTAAAACAATTTGAAGTGCGCTAGTATTAGTATATCTTGCTACGCACCCTTTCAGGTAGAGGCCAATCTCCGCGAATTGCTCTGGGAGCAAGGTTTAATTAGATTTCTGTTTTAGTTTTAAAATTATTTGATTGTTAAGTTCGACCCAAGTGCGGTCTTTTACTTTCTGTATCTCTCCCGAGTTGGGAAGTGTGTAAATAATAGTGATTTAATAAAAGAGGATTTCAAATCCCTTTCAAGTGCAGTTATTCGCCAATACAGGATCTACACCAGAACATAGCGTACCTTCCGCTCCCTGTTCCAGTTCAGGACTTGAGACTTGAGGATAAGAACCCTATTACAGACTTTACTATGTTTCCTAAAATGATGCACCGAACACTCAGTCCTGATAAGCTGACAAGCAAAATTCTTTTAATGACTATATTCTTCTACTAATGTTAGAAAGTCCTCCACGAAGGCATCCCTCCCCTTATGGATGCCTTTTGTATGTTTTGCCATAATTAAATGGTTGTAGGAAAAAATGTCACCCGGAAAATAAGGAACGGAAAGATAGGCACCGGAAAATAAGTCACCATTCTTTTGAAATGGGAAAAATAAGGGATGTTTAGAAATATCACCAAGAAGGGAGATAAAAGTTTTATCATAACAACCATACCTGCGGAATAGGGAAATCTTCTGACGATGATTGAAAGAAGATAAGCGAGCTGATGGCCTGTCCGATGGTAAAAATAGAGGGTTGACCAGCGGGGTCATGGTCATTAGTGATTGTTCCTCTCGTACCCCATGTAGTTATAGCTTTAAGCTGTGGTTCAGGGGTCAAACATTGTCGCATAACTGAGCATTAAAAGCAGTATTATAACAAACCGTTGTAGATGAAATTTAGTCACAGTTTGCAATAAGAATATTAAAACCTGCTATCGAAATGACCTTGCTCGGCTGCAGCTAGCTCAATGTCTTACCCTTAAAAACCTTCCTCAAGAGAGCCCGCTATAACCCTGAATTAATTAGAATTTGTTAAATTAGAATTTGGGAGGTTTCCCCAACTCCGATTGGCGAGATTTTAGAGTTCCTTATTTTCAGGGTGACATTTTTTCCGTTCCTTATTTTCCGGGGGCTTTCTTTCCGTTTCCCTTTTTTCCGGGTGACATTTTTTCCGCACACCTAATTAAATAGACCTAAACCTTGTACTAATAAAGCACACTTTTTTAAATGCTGCAATAGATAATAAAGAAATCTGATGGGACGGTATCTGCATGCGAATTTAATGTAAGAAAATATTGTTACAGGCTTTCATGTTGGAAAGTATTTAGTCAGGAGTGTTTATGCAGGGAAGAATTTCACAGTTTGCGGAAAGAATGCGGTCAGATTTGCTTTATATTTACTTGTTTAGTATTTGGTTTTAGTTTCTGAATATAAAAAAAAAAAAAAAAACTTTTATTAGTGTTTTGGTATTTATCAACATTTTCTTTCTCGGCTTATAAAATATATTAAAAAAATAATCTAAAATAAATATATATGTTAAAATAACACGCTGAATAGTGATTATTGGAAAAGTTTAACAAAAAGAATCAAAGTAATAAATAATACAGAACCATCGAAACTAGACCTGCAAAAAAATTTACAAATATTAACCTCATTCTTCTTGTTTAACTTCTTCAACAATCGTTATTCGGCGTGTTCTTTTAACCTAACATATATATGTATTTTTCGAGTTTGGGGAAAGCTGAGGGGGTGCTGATGATCGTCTAGCAATGGTGAAAGGATGCATGGAGCAAAAATAAGGTTGACAGCCACTGATTAGTCTAAAAAAGAAAACAGAAAGACACTAACTACGTATTTCTTAAAACCAAACTGGATTAAAAACACGGTGTGTAAAATTTAAAAATTAGATATAAAAGCAATCTTAAGTTGACGTAGATTTTGAATAAAACTCTATGTACTTCAAGGCCGTTCGAACATAGGTCTCTCTGTTTCTGGACCATGTTCTACGTTTCACTTCCTTTGCCCAAACGCATAGAATTTTATTCAAAATTTACGCCAGCTTAAGTTTTTTTTTAACTGTATTTCTACATTAAAATACTTTTCTAAAAAATTTAATTAAAGAGAAATAAAATATTTTCAACCTGTGTGAAATGTAAGAATTCTAAAAAATTAAAAAGATTTAACTCCTGTATTTAAAATATAACTTAAATACTGCAGCTCAAATGTCTAATACTTTTTTAAGAATATACTTTCTTAAAAAACTCTATAATGGAACAATTTGCCCAGAAGGACTATTCATTTCGTTTTGGCATTTTGCGTTGATTCACTAAAAGCGTTGTTTCATTTTTCAAATTGTTGCCGCCAAATACTTTCGCCCTGTGTTATATTTAAAAACATTAAATAATGAAGCATCTGCATAAATATATGTATGTTTCTTGCATTGTGATAAAATAACGGTACATAGAGCCATCCAATTTTGAATAACGTACGTTTCCACCCGAATATAGGCAACTGAAAGCCCAAATCTAGAATTTGTTTTATTATTTGTTTCATATTTTGTAAAACTTTAACGAATTTTTGATTAAAAAACTGAAGGATTTCAAAGCCAGCAATGGCAACGTTGTACAGAAAAATGAAAATGAAACTTTAGCTGCTAATCAGATGTAAGAAACTTATTTTACAGTTCCCAAATAAGAAATTTCCAAAAAAATAGACAGTCACGTATGTATATTGTAAAATTTAAAAGAAATTCAACCTTCTTTTCAAAACTAAGATCGGTAGAAATCAGCTTATACATGAAAGAAAATACGAATCGCATATGAACTAATTAATAGATAATTAGCAAATTAATCATTATTACAAGTTAATGATCGAATTGAAGATTAAAACGAAGTAAACAGATTTCGTGTTAATATTACTAGCATTGAATACGGTCGGTCACCAGCGGCCGAGCGGTAAAATCACTAAACGCTGGTAGTTCCGACCTGGGTTCGATGCCAGGCGAACGGGCTAGAATGGGTACGTTTGTGGTTTTCTACATGTATAAACGTGTATACGAACCAGTTTCCTTTAGAAAGGTCCTCCACGAAGGCATTCCACCCCGTAGGCAGGTAGCCTAATGTGCTTTGCTGTAACCAGTTATACTAAACCACTAAATAGGGTTAATAACGAAGCCCTAAATAAAGCTTTAATATATTCGTAGGAATGTTTGAATTCGAAGCAATGTAATACTTCGTTTTGAAGCTATGTACATAAAATTTTTCTGCATTCGACAATTCTTTTTCACCGAACTTAAGCTGCTTCTGTTTTATTTATTTCAAAACATTCATCGCAAAACTGAAAGTATTTCTGGAAACGTGAATTTTAAATTGATAATCTTCCATCAGTCAGAAATTGCACTTAAATAAAAAAAATTAAAAAAAAAAAAAAAACAACCCTCGAGATTAGCCAAGATAATATCGAGGACGGCGTATAAACAAAATTAATTGAGAATTCTTTGCTCATTGCATGTTGGTTGTCAGCTATTTAAGTGGAATGAGTTATTATTATTCAGATGCCATTTTTACGTGTAGATGACTCTGAGTAATACTAAGGACGACTTCTTAAGCTGAGTAATACCAAGGACGACGAACGCAGTTAACTTAAATCACGGTTAGTCTGAAAGCACCCAAAAAAGAAGAGAAAGATGAATAAACCACATTATAAGTAGCGAAAAACTTCTACAGTTAACTTGTATTTACTTGTTACAGTATTTTCAAGCACGCAAGAAAGAATACCCTATATCAGACATAGTCAACTTCGTCCTTATCGCTCACTAGTGGGCGATTTAAACTTTAATGATGAGCATTAGAGGCTTTTGTCCATCCGATGATGAAGGTCCGTTTTTTCTGTGCTCTTCTGTTTTCATATCTTTATAAGGCTTTGCCACTTAGCTATTTTGTGACTATAGCGCGCATAATGGGATTATCATATCTTAACTAGTCGTGAGACTAGGAGAAATTTTTCCGATAAATGAATTTCTCATTTTCCTCCTAGCCGAAACAGTTACGCTGGAACCGATGACCCGGCTAGCTAAGCGTGGCATAAATTTTGTGTCGCTTATAAATATAAGCAAAGTATAAATAAATGAATAAATTTAACTATATATATTTTTACTCAGCCTCACTCAAAAAATTACTCTGCATTTACGCTAAATTAAGTTACTGCAAAGCCGGTGGGCGGTAAGGAAATTTTACTACCTACAAAGTTGGCAGTAGGCATATCCTTACCTTATATTAATAAATAGGAAATGCTATTAACTGTATTTTCAAGCAATTTATGCAATTATTATAATTTTCAGGCAGTTAATATACAAGTCCATTTGGTTACTTCAATTAAATCAGCATTCACAAAAATAAATAAATAAATGAGTACATATTGTAAATAACTGAAGAGAAAGATTACTTTAGAAATGAAGACCTTCTATTTTAATAGGCACCGATGTAAAGAAGATTGTTATGGCTACATACTCGATTTAATTTTATGATGAATATATTTAATATTTAATAGATGACTTAATAATGTTTATATAAACTTAACAATAAAAAGCAATTAACTTTAACTATGCAACTTAACTACGCATTGGTGATAAATGCAGCTAAAAAATATTATCATCACTAATGTTATCCTACTAACTTTTTTTTTTCATACACAGATCGGCTTTGCGCTTATGATTTATGACAATAATTCTTACTTTTCAATTCAACCTTTATGCGGGGCCTGGTTGAGGCCCACGTAATCGAGAGCTGATCATATTTTATATATGATTATTGGAAATTTTTGTTACCTGCTTTGACATTAATAAAAATCAATGTATACTCCTTTATTCTAATATTACATGTATTTGTTGAAAAGTTAGCTATTTTCTTAACAGAAGTTCAAAAATCGGATCAGAATCTTTTACTCATTTAAAATAACTAATCACCTAAAAGCATATTAAATTTGCAAAATGTTGCCATGCTACACTTCAGAATTAAAAGAATTGAGATTTCGATTCTTGTTTTCGTATGTGGATGTCTTTTTTCGTATAAAGTGCAGTATACTCTTTTTTACTTCATTTATAATTCCTATTTAGAAAAAGCGACCTAAACTTGAATTGCGTGTTATGATCTTTTGATCCGTAAAGATTTACTATTCCGATTACAGTAACTATGCCAAATTAAAAAAGGTATCTTTTTAATTGAGAAATAATGGTTATGCTGTTACGTCTGCCAGCGTCAAAGATTACTTTATCCTCTTTTTGTATTATAAATATATATAATTTAAACTTGTTCAATATTTATTTTAACTTCCTAATATCAGATATAATCTTTACAATAAACTGAATACATTAAATTTTCATTTTCCTGATTTTTTTTTTTCAGAAACATTATGACCGAGGGTAAAAAAGGGGGTAGGTAATGAAATTAAATTAATAATAATTAACAAGATGATTAATTTTCATGTCTACTTAGAGTGTACGATATATTTATTTACAACGGAGAAAAAAAATGTATTAGTGATGTTTACTTATCAATATATATATATATATATATACTGAAAAAATAAAGACAAAAATAGTTACTAGCCCAAAGAGCGTTAGCCCAGAAGATCTATTAATTTTGTTTTGGCATTTTGCCTTGATTCACTGTAAACGGCGAATCACTTTTAAATTGTTGCCACCAAATATTAGAGCCCTGTGTTATATTTAAAGCAATTAAATAATAAAGAATCTGGGTGAATGTATGTATGTTTCTCGCATTGTGATAGAACAACGGTACCTAGAGCCATCAAATTTTGAATAACATATGTCTTCCCGGATGCCTATATCATAAATTTCTTTTATTGTCTATTTAATATTTCGTGAAGCATTTAGGAGTCTTTGATTCAGAAATTCAACGATTTCAAAGCGCGCAATGGCAACACTGTACGGGGGAAAAAAATCTCCGTTACGCGAGACTGTATAGCGGAAACACGCAAAACATTAAAACAAAAAACGCCATTTTGGACGTAATATAAAATCTGAAAGCTTTCTGATTTTTTTCCTTTCCTTTTTTTTTAATTGTTTTTTTATTTAATGTTCTTTTCTTTACTGAGCACAGTTTCTACTCATTTTATAACCTAATATGAAAATCGCATTGGTTGATTTCATGAGGTTAGTTTTTCTTATTAGATTTAGGCTTTAAATTTAGCACACAAACAAAAATGCAAATTTACTACTGTAGTGAATTTTTTCATTGACAATACACAGCATTAAAAACATTTAATTAGCAACTTAAAAAATTAAATCAACAACTAAACATCAGTAATCTTTAATAATCAAATTTAATTACTGAATGGCTGAAAAGTCATTTTCTGCGTAAAAAATCACAAATTTGTCAAAAATTATTACGCTCAATTTTGTTAAAGTATGAATGCCTAAGCTTGGTATACTGTACATTGATTTCAGAACTTTCTCTCGATAATTTATACTTGTTTGTTTGTTTTTGTTTTTATAGGAGGAAATAATGGGTAGCTGGCGAAGACGATGCACATGATTTCTCTTTATTGAAGTACAATGCTGTCTTAGAATACTCTTTTGACCACTTGGTAAGAATTTAACTTTTTGTATACAATGTCAGACTTTCCTCTTATATATAAGGATACGTATTCCAGTATCAGCATGTATCAATAATCTAAAATTGATTAATAAAACTCACACACATCCCACTTTGGAAAGCAGTTTCAAATGGTTGACAATACTTTTACACAGTCCAGTCACATTAATGTGACCACCACGTACTTTCCATGTCAGAGTTAAATAACCAATCACAGAAGGCAGGTGGCAGCACAGTGCAGTTGAGCGTATATAAAGGGTGTGTGAGGGCTTCGGAAAACATTTCAATCGTTGGCGTAATGCAGAAACGAAGCGATTTATCCGACTTCCAAAAGGGCATGATCATTGGCTTTCGGGCCAAGGGTGGAAGCATTTCCGAAACGGCTGAGTTTGTGAACTGTTCGCGTGCCGCCGTGGTAAAAGTGTACCGTGCATGGCAAAATGGGACTGTCCAAAATCAGCGACGTGGCAAATGTGGTGCACCACGGGCCATAGATGACAGAGGCGAACGACGGTTGCGGAGATGCGTTCGGGCAGATAGACGGGCTACCGTTGAGCAACTGACCACCAAAATGAACCAAGGGGCTACCAAAAGTGTCTCCCAAAGTACTATTCAGCGAACATTGCTGCGTCTGGGCCTCCGAAGCAGACGCCTGGTTCGTGCACCTATGCTGACTGCTGTTCATCGACGGCGAAGGCTAGAATTTGCACGCCAGTACAGCAGCTGGACGTCCACTGAGTGGCGACAGGTTGCGTTTTCGGATGAATCGCGTTTTATGCTCCATCGGACAGATGGACGTTGGCGTATAAGGCGTGAAACCTCTGAAAGGAACCACCCTGCAACCATTGCCGGAACGGTCCAAGCTGGAGGCGGGAGCATTATGGTCTGGGGAATGTTTTCCTGGCATTCTCTAGGTTCACTGATCATTGTGGAAGGCACAATGGATCAATACAAGTACGCATCTGTCCTTGCGGACCATGTTCACCCCTACATGCGCATTGTTTTTCCTCAGGATGATGGCATCTTCCAGCAGGACAATGCGAGGTGCCATACAGCTGCCAGTGTACGTGCGTGGTTCGAAGAGCACCAGGATGAGTTTACCGTCCTCCCCTGGCCAGCAAACTCACCTGACTTAAACCCAATCGAGCATCTGTGGGACCATCTCGATCGAGTTGTTCGCGTCATGGATCCTCAACCGCGTAATCTAGCGCAGCTGGCCACGGCATTAGAGTCGGCATGGCTCAACATCCCAGAGAACACCTTCAGGGACCTATGTGACTCTCTTCCTGCACGTCTCGCAGCAGTCCGCTCTGCGAAAGGTGGTTATTCTGGCTTTTGACAGATGGTCACATTAATGTGACTGGACTGTGTATGTAGAGGAAGTTTACGCAGTTTTGTTTTAATGTAATTATATTACCAGAAAAAACGCGAAAAATAAACAAATAGATAATAATAAATGAATTAAATAAATATAGCTAGGCAAAAGAAAACATACATAAAAGGCATAGCCATACGGGAGGGGCGGAAGATCGTTTCCAGATGTGAAAATCCAATAAAAGAGAACGTCATTCCCAAACGCTTAAATCGTTAATTAACACTTAACAGCTGTTTCACTCAGATGCCTGCAAGGAATGAGAGACTAAAACTTATGAAAGGTATATAATATCCATGGTAAACAAATACAGTCAAATACCGAAAATCAACCGACCTGAAATCCGCATTGCCTCTCCAAATATAAACATTGAATTCATCGGTTCCAGAAACCGCAGAATGGAGAATGAAATATCGAAGAAAAAATATTTATCCAATAATGACGTCATAATTACCGAATGATAATGATTCTGTGTTAGTCGCAGAAAAAAGATCTTAGCCCAGAAGAGGTTTTCAGTATGGATGATGTGTAATCATCGGCTCTGTTTCGAACTCAGCACAGCAAGAAAACGATTCCGACACCGACATAGATAATGTATTTGATACGAGTGAGAAAATATCTTTTAATAAGGGTTTGGAACATGATGAAAAATACCCAAAATATTTAGAACAACAGAACTGTGTTACAGACCATGAGATAAAAAAAAAAAAAAAAAAAAAAAAAAAAAAAAAAAAAAAAAAAAAAAAAGAGCTTACTCTGGAGCACCTAAAGCTTTAAAACAAGCCTCTATCAGAAAAATGTTTGAAAAAAATAAAAAAAAAATGTATCCTTTATTAGTATTCCTTATTTTTACACGTCTCTATTCTATATGTCCCTAATGCTTTAAAATATTCTTGTAATTACTAATATAAATTAATATATATATACATATATAATTTAATGCATATAATAAAATAATGTAGTAATGTGTATTATTGTACATAATAATTTAAGTAAATGTACCTAATATGCCTTATTTATTTTGCACTTTTAGTCTAATATTATGATTTGGCTTTTCTGTCCTGAAATCCACAAAATCCTAAAATCCGCACAACCTCTGGTCCATCACAACCATTGCGCATTTCTGGACTTCTACATCAATATCGTACATATATTCTCAGTTTGATTAAAACTGTTTTTTACTACACTACCGATTCGACATGAAATCTGCTTCAAAAACTGTGAACTTCTCAATATTTCAAGATTAACATTTGAAGTAATATTTTAACTGAAAAGAAGAAAAAAAAGGGGGGTTATAGAGAAAGCGAAATTTTCAACTTTTAAGCTTGCCTGATTGCGTAGATTAGATACTGGAGTGCAAGGATACTTTTAATTCATAAAATGTATACCTAATATATTTTAATGGCAAATCTAAATTGAAAAATATCTAAATGTAAATTCTAACAATTTTTTCTTGAATAGGAACACTTACTTAGAATAAATGCATGGAATGCTTTTAAAAATATGTGAAGTTGTTTATAGTTAAAATAATGCAGCTGAAGAAGCAGAAGTTTCTATTTAACTTCCGAAAATAGTTCTGCAAATTTATGGAACTGACGATGATTCTTGCTGCTTTAGAATTTTCAACATTTGTTCTTCGACGCATTCTTTTAATTAGAATATTATATTATTAATACCTGTAAAGAAAAATCGCTTTATATTCGGAACAGTGGCTCTAAATTCATCAGGTTTCCGTTTCCAATAAGAAATTTAACGTTATTTATAGAACTACCGTTGCTTTTTAGTAGTAATGTTAAGCTGCATCATTTTTAGTAACACTGCACAATTCTATCCGTCTCTTTTATATTAGAAAGAAAGAAAGTATTATTTATATTTAAAAACGCACATTTATGTCATATATTTTAAGTCTTTAAATAAGATTAAGCATAACTTTCTTTTTCAAAGAATCCCGTTTTGCCCGCAGCCATGCTGTTCAGATATTCAAACTTAAATACTAATTTAGGTAAAAGTACTATTTAAATATGCTTACATGTATGAGTATTCCTTTTTTCTACTAGTAATCTTCAACTGCATTTTGCAATTTTTGCTCTCTTTTAAATAAATAAGAAAATAAAAATTAAATTTCCTGTTGTATAATATAGAAAATGTCAATTCTTTTTCAAAGATTCAGTATGAAGAACTATGTGTGGAAATACCATTAACTATTTTAACTCGTAGTTATAAATTAAAAACGTGATGGTCAACTTCTTTGCGTAAAGATCTAGTTTAAACTGTATATCAACGCTATGGCCGCTGAGTATGCTTTCCTCAGTAAATTCATGGATGATTAAAAATCGCATTCGTAAAAATTTTAGCAGATATAGAAAAACACCAGAACGAAGTATAATAGTATATACAAATAGTCGTCGACTTACGACGACTCACGTTTACGACGAAAAAAAAAAAAAGATAAAAAAGCGTATACGGTGTGTTGTTTGTATATGCACAATGAATCATGCAAATCAGCAACAATTACTCACCTACAACTTTTAATTAGCAATATCATTTGCATATTTTCATTCTTAAACCTACTTTATGTTAAATAAAAGCCAATATCATTAAAGATGTAGATATAAAATCAGTTTACGATTTACGACACCGGTAAAACGCCACTCGTAAATCGAGAACTACCAGTACGTAAAAATTTAATAAAATCACTTTTCCGTTTAAGACGGGTCCGGTAAAACGCGAATCGTAAATCGAAGACTACCTGTATATAAAATTTAATAAAATCAGTTTCCGATTTTCGACGAGCTCGGTAAAAAGCCAGTCGTAAATCGAGGCCTACCTGTACTTAAAAATTTAGAATGCCATTTGAACACAATTTTCAGCAACAAACATGTAAGAGTAGAATTTATTTTAACAGTTAGAATTTTGCATAAGTTAATGAGAAAATTGTGGTTGCGCATGCCAAGCACTAAGTATTGTCAAACCAGTCATATGTTATCAGAAATATGTATATGTACTCCACGTTTGTGCAATGGATATCTGTACGTATAACAAAAAGTATGAAAATATCCACATATCTGGAAACCCAAGTAGGTGGTGATAATAATGTTGGAAATGTTAGTTATTATGCAAGCTTTGTACATTGCTGTATTCGGGCCAGGGAATTTTTTTGGCCAACAGTGATTTAAAAGAAGCTAAAGTTGAATTCATTACCCAGAGTGCAAGAAATCTTAATTTCTGACTGCTACAACAAACGAACATCTTCTTCATGTCCATAGAATTCTCGATGTTATGTTTTGTAAAAAATGAATTAAAATTCAGAATTAAATGTCAAACAAGCTTTTTTAAACGTCGTTTAATACAAAATACACTAAGAAAAATCGTAGAAAATATGCTTCTACTGAGATTTCAACAACGAAACTTACTTAATAAGTAAGCAAACTTACAAAAAAAACGACTAAAACATTGAAAATAATTATAATCTTTGATGTTTAATGCTAATACGAAAGAGTTTTGAGTGATTAAGAAAAATACTGACTTTCTAGAAGAGAATGCACCGATGTTACCAATACGAAAATCATTATTTTTGCTATTAGAAAATAACTTTCGAACTTCTCAGTAGATTAACGGAACAAAGTAATTATCCGAAAAATATTTGCAGTCTCCAACGAGACTCGTATCTCTAAAAGAAAAGCATCTTCTGTGGAACAATTAGTGAAACGCTGATAGATGACATCTTTCGCGGAATATCGATCACTAATGGAACGGGGGGGGCAGACGAAGACTCCGCTTTAATTAAGGAAGCGTGGCGCATAGGGATCCATAAATTAGCTCCAGTTTCCCGAACTCATCAAAGAAACGCGCTATCCAATTCGGAGCTGAAAATAAAACAGAAGAGAAAAGATTCGCTTTCTAAGCGGGTATGAATAGCGAGATAGCGCGTGAGCCATGTTTACGAGTCTCTTCTCACGTGTACTCTCATTTCTCTTTTGACAGCCGCCATCTTGGAAACGTAATGGCCGTTCGTCACGTCACTTGCCTTGTACTATGAGTCCACAGCACCTGAGCCCGACACCAAATTTAATTACGGAACATCGATTTCTCGTCCGGGAATCTTCGACGTCCAGTGACGTCATTAGATGTCTTCCCTGCTGCCATCGATTTGGTGTTCCTTCTGGAAATTTCTTTTCATTCTGTGCCAACTGTAACATTGAACAAAATAGTTGTAGTATTATTGTACTGGATTTATGAATTTACATTTTAAAAATATGTGATAATAATAAGAATTATATTTATTCTTGTATAATTAAAGATTTACATGCCATAGAATCTTTCTTAAGTTCGTAACTAAGCTTTTAGTAAAATATTAATTTATAGCAAAAATCTGTAATTTTTGTTATTTTTCACGAAATGTTTTCAGTAAGTCTAGCTAATAGGATCATTTCCGTTTTAGAACAACATGGTGGCGAATTTTTTCTAAATGTTAGAAATACGTCTTTTAGGTTAGTCATTTCTATAAACAATGAACTAAAATAGAACGACACACTTTAAAAGCATTTTGTTGACAATGCCTACTTTGAAAACAAGAACATTGTTGTAAGTTACAAAAGTAACATATTTAATTTAAAGCTGGCCAGTAGGCAACAGCGTCGTCTAAAATAGGTTCATGTGGATTTTCTTCTCCTTATTCCAAAATCTCCATATACGTGAATTCACATAAATAAGAGCTAAAGAAACGACTAATAACCGTTTTTTCTGTGAAAGTATCAAGTGTTCCTATAAAAAAATCGCTCAGCATGTGTTGCCCTATAACGGAAAAGATCCCAGCATTATTCTGTATCATATTTCAATTATACATGTCATAATATTTCATATCTACAAAAAACAGTTTTCTGTGTAATACAGTAACTTGGAAAATATTTTCACTATAATTACGATTACTTCCAAGCGTACGGATTACAATAAGAATTTATGAATCTAACAAACAGCTTGGTGAATTAAGTAATAAAACTGAATTTCGGAAGCGTTATATCCTTTAAAAAATAGTTTCAGGTTAAGCGCCTTTACTACTTTTCATGCAATACTTATATTTAAAAACAAAGACAGTAATGCATAATTAATAAGGCAAACGAACAAATGGCTATGTAAAACTGAGAAGACCTTTAATGTAATTCAGTGGTCTTCAAACTGGTTTCCACGGAACCCTGGGGTTCCATATAATATAATGTAATGTAATGTAACATACGAGTGTGCTGCAACCCTTCTGGCCGATAATAATCGGCCTCATAGTTTACGCAGCACACCCAATACAGACAAACAAAAGTGCAGTTAAAAGAGTAAAACACAGATTAAAACAGACATACAGTCAAAAACATCAAAACAATATTCCCAGTATTGTTCTATTGCCATTTATAAAGTTCATCAAATCCTTTGCAATAGCCTTAGCTGTATCATATAATTTTCATATAGCCTTAGCTGTATCATATTCGTTCACGTAACATTATACATTTTTAAATTCATATTAGCCATGTATTTATTTATATTAGTATATTACATATTAGATATATCATATTCATTCATGTAATATTGTTATAGGAAAGTTTCTGTGTACTGTAATTACATTTCACTTTTTTTTTTTTTTTGTATTTTACCGATTTTTTTTTTTTTTTTGTACTTTACAGCACTTTTTTGTATTATTATTTCTGCAAATGAAAGAAACTGTAATTTATTAAAAGTGCCTTTTCTCATTGAATCTATGTATCTACTCGCATTTTAATTGTATCACACAAAATTATATCACACGGACTTACTCATTCCTGTAAACAAAAGTCGATAATAATCGCTATTAGACCACTGCAAGTATGATTAGTATAATTATAAGCATGTTTAGATACCATGCTGAGAAAATGCAACTTAAGCGCTTCCCTTAAACGTAAGCCCAAAGCTATAGCTTTATTGCAGATTTTATAGCCCCCTATGGGCTTTTCCCATTTTGCTGACCAGTAGCCATAGCTTTCAATTGATAAGAAAGGGCTATTTAGAAGAGTAGCCTATCAGGGAGGCGGGTCAGGCGATGACACTTGCCTCACCCCCTATTCTTCACACTAAATGTCTTATTTCCCAAATCTGTCACTGAAGGCATCCGCCATCTTGAGCGTTTGGTGATGTCCAACATTGAAATCAGACATTATTTGTTAGAATTTTGAAACTTTAACAGGTATCGGAATTTATATTTTAATTTTAAATTAATTATTGTTGAAATTACTGAAGTTTAATTCTCCAAAAAACCTTTTTGTAAATATTATGTATAGATTTAATTTGTGGTGCATAAAATGTACTGTTACGTAATGATCATACTATAATAATAAGTAAGTTCATTAAGATTTAAATAATTTTTAATCACTGAGTAGCTTTAAAATTTTTTTTATAATTTTGTCTAATATAATAACGATGGTTATATAATTTTTAAAGCTGTATTAACTGAAAATAAAGTAAAAATGGCATAATAAATAAATAAAATTTAAGTATTGTTTAATAAAATCATGATTGATATAACATATCTTATAAAAGTAAATTTAATTTTTACATATTTATACTGGAAGCTAACTCTTCAACGCAACTTAAGATACCTCATGATCAAAATAATTTTTATCTATTTTGTACATCGACATACACAGCGTTATCGGGAGTACATCATAAAGAAAAGACCGTGGATATTATGGAGGTAAGATTTTTTTAAAATTTACTTTTTCATCATGAAGTTCTGAACATTTACCTATTATACACACCTATACAGACACACTTGATTTATACACTGTATGTTTATTATTTGGACATATTATTGTGCATATAATGTTTACATGAGACACACCTAATTCATACATGCATATTTATGACGTATTTTACATATATTATTGTAAATAGTGTTTGTATAAGAATTACAAAATATATAATTTTTTGCGAGCGCAAATAATGCAGTTTTTGTCTTATTTTTTTATGAATGCATATATCTGATAGCGTTATAATGAACTAAAATAACTACTGTACTTAATTTGTGTTAGAACTGCTCATAAAGCTTAGACCACTCGTCATTGTTTTATGAAATAAATAATATACTTTTGCCTCCTAAAATTCCAGCATATAAATCGAGTTGTTTCTTTGCAATCTTTTAATGCAATAGACCGTTTTAGCTGTCTAAACGTACGGCGTTTGTAAGTTTCTTTAAAATGGTCTTGTTTGCAATAAAACCGATAAAATAACAAAAAATGCTTTAACAGGAGATATAAATTAGTTCTCTTTCTTCATTAAATAGTTAATATTAATATCACATACTTACATCAATTGAGCATTTAAGTATTAAAACACACCAGGCAGATTTCAAGAAAAAGGAACATGTAATAGTCTTCTGAAATAACAACAAGAAATGAAATAGGCTCTGCTATAGGTATTACATAAAAATTTTTAGCAGTTAAAAAAAACTAATAAAATTGTAAATATGTACCCATACTTCTGCAAATTTATAAAATTAAATCTATGGTCAGTTCATAAGTTTGTATAAATATTTTTGAAAAAGGTGTTATTTTATTTTAAGTAGTATAACTAATTTTTTTTCACTGATTATTCAGCAATACGTTCTGCAGACATAACCTTTTTTTTTTTTAATTTAAGGCAATGTTTTGGCTATGAATTGTATTGTTTTAAGAAATATTGCTTTCGTTTTTATTGCACATGCCCTAAAAAACCATGAAATATAATGGTAATCCGCGTGTTTGCATATTGTATTTCTTTTTACTCATTCTTTAAAATTTTGCATTTGAATAATTAAATTTAACTATCCAAGACGCTATAAATTTTAACAATACTACTAATTTTAAAAATTTATTACACATTTTATAAATGTTCTGAAAACGAACTGATGTTTCTAAAAACAAACTGACGTCTGTAAAACAATTCAATTAGTCATCGACTTAGGCTAGCTTAAGTCCTTTTTCATCGTGGTTCTGAACTGGAATACAAACGCTTTAGAATTCCTAAAGAATACAGTCAGTGAATAATTAAGTGTTCGTTAACTGGTAACTTCCTTATTTGCTCTGATTCTCGGTCATCCTTATATTCTGTTATGAATATCTTCTCCTGCAATGAATTAATTGTCCCTTTTCATATGATTCTTACAGATGTTAATAATTAAGGTGTCGATGCCATCTTTTCTCATGCACGTGGCCACATTGGCATTCTAGGAAATAAAAGGGCTGATTGCTTGGCAAAACAAGCTACAGACCTTCAAGTTGACACTGCAATAACACTGCCTAAGTCATTCTCCAAGATACAAGTTGGAATGAGTTACACAAAAATTCTTCTACTGTCTCTTTGATTAAATTATTTTTCTTCTATTCGTCACAGACTAAATAATAACTATTTTTTTCTGAAATTTTGAAATTACTCAATTTTTTAACTGGGCATGGTAATTTCAACTCACAGCTGGAAGATTGGAGCTGTCTGATGTGTATTCCTGTAGCTTGGGGGAAGTACCGAACATTTGTTGCTTTACTGGTCAAAGCTTAGGAAAGGAAGAAAAGAACATTTTCAGTTAAACTTTTTTAACATTAAGTTCCCTATCCCGCTCTATGCGTTTGTTCAAGAAAAAAATAGCATTATCTTCTTTCTGTACATTTATTTCTTACGTTTCATCTGTGAATTTGTAACCTAATTTTATTTTGTGTTGTATTTGTTTGTTTCCTTACTTACTACTGTAAGCTTTGTGGTGCACAAGGAGTTTAAATATTCTTAAAATTAATAAATAAATGAAATTTAAAAAAAAATCTGAAAGATTTCAGATTTTAAATTACGTCCAAAGGCGCGTTTTTTTAACGTTTCGTGTGCTACCTTTTTTTTATTAAATATCATGTACTACGTACTCAAAACATAAAATTCAGTTCAAAATCAATATCGCAAAACATTTTAAAATGAACATATCTTTAGAATTTCCGTAAGTCTCGTGCGCTGGAGATAAAAATGTTTTTTTTTTCGTACAGTGTTGCCATTGCTCGCTTTGAAATCATTTAGTTTGTTAATCAGAAATTCGTCGAAATGTTACAAAACATAAAATCGATAATAAAGCAAATTTCAAATTCAAAATTAGGGCTTCCAGATGCCCATATTCGCAGTAGGATTACGTCATTCAAAATTCGATGGCTCTAGGTTTTATCACAATGCGAGAAACATGCATACATTTATGCAGATTTTTCATTTTTTAAAATTTAATGCAGAGCGATAACATTTAGTGGCAACAATTTGAAAAGTGAAACGAACATTCAGAGTGAATCGACGCAAAATCGCAAAACGAAAGTAATAGTCCTTCGGGACTAAATCCCTTTGGACTAATAAAAATACCTCGATATTCGGAATGATAAGCATACTTTACAGTTTCTCTGTTTAGATTTTCATAGCGATATGACTAATACTTCGCGACTGAACCTTACAATAATTAATCTCCTTTACATTCTAATCGCTTACAACATATTATATGGAGATGTTACATATAGTAACATGCACACAGCGGTATATGCGCATTAAATGTTCCCTTTTAATTTTCGCAAAATTAAGTTCAATTCTTTCAGTTCGATAATTATTGGTTGATAAAAAAAGATCAAATTAATGTCACATAAATGAGATTTCATCCTAAATTAATTTTGTGTTTTCAAAAACACTCGCATTCCATATTTATTCCAAAATGTATGGGAAATCTGTAAAATATCTTTTTGATGAATGAAAAGGATTTCCCAGCTCATTGGAAGCGTGCAATAGCATGCATTAAAATGCGTTATATCCTTATAGACATACTGCTAAAGCTCGTTTCCAGGATATCTCATGTCGAACAGAAAAGGACGTTACGATGAGCGTCCCATGTTACAGGGACCGAGTATCCCATCTTATAAAGAAGATAGATTTAATATACTTTCCTGAGCACATTTTATGCTGGTCATTGTAATGAAGAGGTAACTTTGACGATTAATTATCATAAGAAGCGTTAGATTTATTATTTAAACGAAATCGCTTGCAATCGTAGTTGCTTAAAACTGGTACAATGTCTAACAAGTAAATTTATGCTACTAGAGAAGATAAAGACAACATATTTTTTTCAATTTTCTTTAAAATGATGTTGGTATTTTCAGCATTATAATGATATAATTAAACAAATGAATTTTTTGAAAAACATTAATAATACTACTGAGTATTAATTAAATTATTCATACAACATATTTGTATAAAACGTGTATAGTTATTAGGGTTTTTAACCCTGGATCGCGAAAAATATGTAATGCCGTCGCCGGGACTCGAACCTTGAACCTCTGGAATACGCATCGAATATGCTTCACCTACACCACGAACGCGTTCAAAAAGGAGGAAGAAAACACCTTATATATTCCCTCTTTTAAAGGGCAACTGAGGATTAGGGGACCCAATCACCGAATCCTGATGGTGATGAATTATTGTTCACCACTTTTAAGTTACGGTGTCATTTCTAAAATCATTAGGTTTTTTATGAAGCGGGAGACGTGAAAAATGTGCAGTGCCTTCGTCCGCACTCGAAGCCTGGACTTCTCGAATACGCGTCGAATATGCTTCCAACTACTACAGCACCAAGACATGCGGAACTTAATTTTGTAACAGCTTAGAAAATTAAATGATACTCTGCAAACTAATACACAGACGAGTGCGCACCACCCAAGAAAGAAAAATAAATATATAAATAATAAAAACAACCTCAGATTCAACATCATATAAATGTTATTTCACGGCTTAATAAAATACCATGATTCATGTATTGCATGAAATGTTTTCTTCCCATTTACCTTAACAGTTTAAACATAATATACAATAATTTGTTTGGCAAATAATCTATCCACCACAAGTGTTAACAGTTAAGATGAAAGTAAACATTTCTATATATGTATTGTTTCAAAAGAATATACTAAAGTTAAATTAAATTTAAATAATTCTCTTGCGTCATTGCTGCAAGAAATTTCTATTCGTAAAAAGAAAATTAAAGTAAAAAATTAATTAAAGAAATAGGTTTATAAAGAATTATTAATAAATAATTTATATTGCTGCGAACTAATCTAGATTATCATTTAAATTCTGAGAACGTAAGTAAATCAAGTGCAAGTATCAAAATCTATTAACAAATATAAAATTCTAATAAATTTTTTAAAATCCTAAAAATTATAAGAATGCATAAGTGAATAATTGTTGAGCTGGCAGACTTATCAAGGGGAAGTGCCCTCAAACCTAACTCTTCAATTAATCAATTCATGTTTCGTCATTCATGTAGGCAAGGGTAAAATTCAAAACCAAAAGTAAAACCAAATGATGTGATTTACCAAAAGTAATTCAAACGAGTGTAATGTTTAGAAAAGAACAAATTAAAGTTAATATAAAACAATATTTTTTTACAAAACTAATATTTTTTTAGAAAATCAATGTAATTTAGTAACTCTTCTATATATATATATATATAAATCAGCTTGGCACATAGCTTATGAAAAAAGTATATGCATATTTTACACATCTAAATTAAAACCTCCCCCCCCCCATTTTTAAAATAAGTAAAAAACTAAAAGCTA